>CM057845.1:288884787-288910260 GCA_030068395.1 Apalone spinifera
GAGTAGACAGTGAATAGGACTAAACTAGTTAATAGTTTTTTTGCCTTTTGTTTCATAATACATAATAGTTTTTTGCCTTTCTTTCATAATACATGTTATTTATATAACCCTTTTGCTGATTTTTAAAGTGTTACATAAACAGGACAGGTGAAATATTATCATGTAAAGCAACCATAAACACATGAAAAGACCTAGGTTTACAATTTATGATTAAAACTCTACTATCTACACAATATACATAGACGTAAAATGTAAAAACTTAAATATCTTGGAAACAGTAGCCAATTAGTTGTTTTAATTGTCATATTTGAATTCAGCACATCAAAATACATACTAAATAGCTAAATACAACTAAAAATTGTAGACCAGTGTTATCAATTCCAGACACAACATTGGAAGGTCTGGTATGGGAGTAGATTAATAAAAAAATTAAAGGAGGGTAAAATAATTCATGTAATTCAATATGTATTTATAGAATATAGAATTTGTCAGACTAACGATATCTTTTTTAAATGAGATAAAATTCTAGTTGATAAAGGTTATAGTGACGATGTAATATACTAAAACTTCTGTAAGACATTTTGTTTTGATACCACATGACATTTTGTTTAGGAAACTAGAAAGATACAAAATCAATGTGGCACATATTAAACAGATTAAAACCCGGCTAACTGTCAGGTCTCAAAATATTATTGTAAACAGGGAATCATCTCTGGAATAAATTGCCTGCTGTGGAGCAGGTTAGACAAACACCTGTCAGAGATAGTCTAGATAATATTTTGTCTTTCCATGAGTGCAGGGGACTAGATTAGATGACCCGTTGAGGTCTCTTCAAGATATCTGATCATCAAGGAGATGTGTTTCTACTTGTGTGCTAGCACTGCTTTATGACCCTACACTATTATTCTACCAAATCAAATTCAAGAGTAAAGCTGCATTTTCAAATACGTACAGACTTAATCTGTTTGCATTTGTTATTAAAAAAGAGCAATTGCCGATCAACTGTACTTATTTTCCATTTTTTGAAAATAAAAAAGTTTCCTAGGCTTTAGTCCTTTTTGCCAAATTTGAGCCCGGAGCAAACATTTATTGCTGAGATACAGAAAATCCATTTAACTCAAGGTTTACAAGGAAATGTATTTCCACTATCTAAACCCCTCCTCCCCCAGTACACTCAGAAAAATAACTCTGAACAAAATATACCTGTGGGAGTTCTATTGTAGACATAAGGTCCAGTCTCTCTGAGCTTCTAAGCACCTATAATTTACATCCATTCAAATGTGGGATTCTATCATATGTTGATGTTAACGGCTTCTATATCAAACCAGCTCCATTTATTTATTCCCTAGCTGCCTGCTCTGCAATCATCAACTATTCTAGTCTGCTTTGGTTTTCATACTGCGCTGGTGTTCCTGGTTATCTGAGTTGGGTTCCCAAAGTCAGTCTACATTTTCTGCTTCCTTCACTGTTGCTTTTTGAAATATATATTGACATTGAAATGTCATTCCCTCTGTTTTCTGAGTGTTGCACCTTTATATTTCTAAGAATTCTTTTCCAACAAAATACAGCAGCCATTTTTTTCTTAGACTTATGCAATGAAAAGGAGACATCCTGATGCAAACTTTACTTTTGTTCCTTCTTTGTCATTTTTCTAATTCTACAATGTAACTTGTTTTAGGTAAAGCACATATTTGGTTTTACTGCATGGAAACATAATAGCAATACATATTCTGAAGTAAAAATATAGGACTGATTCATCAAAATCAAGGTAGAAGAGTACATCTCATTTCTCTCCTCTAGATTAATTCTTCTCACATGTAAAGACAAAGAATCAGGTAATCTGAGTTAAAAGGCATCATTTTTACATATTATTTTTTTCAAACTACTCCATTTTCAACAAGCACAACTCAATGTAATTTTGATAGCAATATAAGTAGAAAACAAATGTAAGCAACTTCGGTGGATTGATGGAGACGATGGCTAGAGTAATACATATGCTACAGTACAATATTTAAATTTGGCTGTGTAGATGAGATCAGATCATAGATACAGAAAACATTCACATTTCTGATTTGAAGGGAGTAGACAAGGAATTCTCTTTGGAGATTTTCCCCTCGGGGAAAAATACAGTTATCGAGGAAGAAATTTTGTAGCAGTTCTCTATTGAGCAGATGCTAGGTGATGACAGGAATTAAGGAACTTCATGGAAGAAAGGCCTGCAGCAGTGTCACCTGTGGCCACCATAAACATGTCACTGTGAAACAGGAGATTAGTGATATAGCAGAATCATACCCAAGGGGCAACCAGGAAAGAAAGATTCACAGTTAGTTAAAATAAATGTCTTGAGAGGGGACACGGAAAAGGCATTCAGAATTAAAGCAATAAGAACATGCTGACAACATCCTGACATTTTTGAAAAATATTCTTTTTAAAGTGGATGTAGTTTTGGAATACTGAATCCAAGCTTCAATGTTTTTCAGGATTCAGAATCAGCACCTACATCTAATTACAAAATTGTGAAATAGGATGCAACAAAGATTTATGTCCTATCACTCCAGAGGACAGGATCCACATTTCAGTTTTGATGTCTGACCCATTCTAATTTAAAGACAGTTTTGCTAGTATTGGCATTCATTTTAACAATGTGTCTAATTTTGCTTCTACTTACATCTCAGTTAGGGACACAATCCTATTTGTTTTATTACCTATGAGTAGCCATAGATAAATCCATGGGTATAATCATGTAAAAGATGTAGCACCAAATGAGTTATAAGACAAAATTTCTCATCAATGGACTTCCATTATAAGAGAGAGAAGAATTCACCCAGAAGGGCCATCACACATAACTGTCCAGAAAATTGTACTATCACAAAGAGAAACTAAGGCATAAAGAACAGGAACAGGTGAAATTTCAGAAAGAGCAGCTTATAATCAAATATGTTGTCTCTATCAAACAGACTAAACAGAATGTTTTTAGACCTTTTCCATTATGTGTCAGCAGGCCTAATTTTAAAAGGGCAGGTCAGGCTATAATTATACAGCTATGTTTTTTGGGTTGGGGAGTTCATTTCCCTATAAGAAGGTTAATACAACTTTAAAAAGGTAAGCGAAGGAAGAACATGCTGTAACCTTTTATCTTGTCTTTAATTTGACAATAACAAAAACTCAGGAAACACAGACTGCTACCTCCTCTCATATTACCAGACTTTGCTCTGTGAGTGTTAAGTTCCCAGAAAGTGGTATTAGCAGCAGCCACAGATAGAGTGGACAGATGCTCCCAGGAGAAAGGAATCAGAGAGAGACACATACCATTTCCTTCACAGTAAATAAGAAATTAACTTTTAGGATAGCAGTACTTTGGAGAGAAAAAAAAAACGGCTACTCTGTGATTTAAAATCACACTTTACTGCAACATTGTCATTGGCCCTCCAGGTATGATTACAATTACAGGACTTGAATGTGCCTTAATGATGAAAAATACTGCATGTGCAGGGAACAGAGTCACACTGCACCAATGGTAGCATTGATCGAATGTGTCCCATATGTCCAGGGCCAATCCTAACCAATTGGTAGTCCCAGACAGCTGCCAGACTTGCCCGTAGGTTTGCCAGATGGTTTAAAAAAATACCAGACAAAAATTTGTCTAGCAAAAAAATAATAAAAAAAGGGGTCAGGAAATAACCAGGGAAACCTGGGGGGAAGATTTGGGAGGTTGGGCTGAAATGTGATCGCGGCCCGCCCCTAACACCGGCTCTGCATATGTCCCTAGTGGAGAAGAACTGTTCCAGCTGCAGAGCATGCTGTTCAGGAGATTGCTGTGCTCTTTGAATGGCTAACAGTAGAAAAAAGTGGGGGAGCTAGCCTTCCTCCTGTTGGACTGCCTCTTAAATTATGCCAGCTTCTACTGCTTGAGCCTAGAAGAGCACATACACACGTGCCAGCATATCACATTGTAAGCATAGGTAGATTATGCTGATGCAATTCTGTATTTACATTTCTATAATCTTCCACAATAAACTGAAAACCCAGGAAGAGTGTATAACACAATCATGGTTCTTTACTTTAGCATTTTCTTTTAAGATTCCAAATGGGATTGTCAGGTCAGTGCCAATCAGAAAATTGGAATGAGATAACTACTTAAAGAGATCAAATAATTCATTACAGTGGCTCAGTAGGATTCAATTTTAAAAGGCTGTAACTTTAATTCTTGAAATCCTTAAATCCTGAAATGGATAGGGAGATGCTGAGTCTTTTTTTTTTAAGGAGACAGTATATCATCCTTTAAATGAACACTCATACAACTTCTTACATTACCATATTTCGTAAAACCTATCATTATGCCATTGTGCAGTAGCAATCAATTTGATGACTAAGAATTATCCTTTTAGATGTTTTTCTACACCATCAAAAATCAGAATAATAAGAACATGAAGTTCAGGGGGGCCTCCAACATAACGGTCATGTCTACAAATTAAGTTAAGAACAATTTGTGTTTGACCAGCTTCAAGATCAGCATCTGCTCCCCATTTAAAACAGAGATAATTAACAGATGCAGAGAAATGAGGCAATGTTCTAGAACAGTGAAAGTGAAAAAACATTCCCATCCTACAAAAATAGGTAGACCAGATTCTCTGGTGGCCTTATCCATTGATATCAGTGGAGTTAGGTTAGTAGAAATTTGTGCTCAAATCTTAATTACAAGATGCAAGGAGCTACTCACAATATCTGATACTTAGTAAAGTCAACGGCATTTTAATTTTTTAGGTGCCTCTGTCATCCCTTTTTCTGCATGTAATCATTTCTTTATTTATAATTTATTTCAGGAGTGCATAGAGGTACAATCAGAGGATGTACAAACATGTAGTAAAAAGGAAGCCCTGACCAGGAAGAAATTATATATCAGGCCTCAGTCCTATGAACTTTTATGCACACAGATTTAACTTTAAGCAGACGAGGAGTACCTTTGAAATCAGGGAATTGCCTGCATGTTGAAAAGTTAAGCCGTGCAAGAGTTCTTGTGGGTCTGAGAACTTGGCTAATGATAGGGCTCACCTGAAAACCAAACTAGTTGAAATGAAAGGAAGGGAGAAAATTAGCTTCTTTTCTTATTGAATAGGTTAGCAGAGTATGCTACAGTGAATAGATATCTTTCTAAAACTAAGCAGTAGTGGAGATTAAACAAAAGTGATTGGCTCCAAAGCTGAAGTTACCTGGCTAGGTTGTATGGCCTGTGTTATGCAACAAGTGATTATCATAATGGTCACTTCTGACCTTAAAATCTATGAATCCATAATCTGTCAGTGAACTCTGATTTCTATCAGGTAATACTCCAATGAGTCTTTGTTAGGGTGCTTTTCCAGTAAAGAGCCTAGTGCTTTGGAGTGCTAAGAGTTAGCCAGAAAACAATAATTCTGTTTCGGGGGGAAAAAATCAATTATAACATTTGTTTTCCTGCACACAAGGAACAAAAAAGGAGACCTTTCTAAAACATAACTAATGCATGTGAACAGGCAGGGCCATCAACAAGGGCTGTGTGAGATATAGGTTCAAGTCCTTGGTGCACTTGATTCAAAGGACTTGAACCTCACTCATCTGCAAACCCAGTGAGTGCCCTAAACACTGAGTATAGAATTGATTTTCCAATAAATATTTAATTATTTTTACAAAGTGAAATGGGCTTAAGCAGGAGAGAGAGAGAGAGATTGATCTTACATCCTAGTGGGTGGGGACTGAAATGTGAGCTTGGGTCTCCCACATCCCATCTGAGTACCCCAATGTCTGGGCTATTGCCAATTCAGAGGGAAGGACACATTCAATTTCTCACTCTCAAAATTCCATCCTAGGCTGGAGAGACCTTCCCAATGAAATATGAAGAGTTTTGATTGTGATAAATTGGCATTTTCTAAGTTCTCAGTGTCATTAGCAACCATTGACTTTTCCTAGGAGAGTTAGCACACAGGAGCTCATAGGCTCAGAGCCCTGAATGGTCAAGCTTACTTGAGAGAGCTCTTTGCACAAAGACATAATAAGAGCTTTTCACATGAATATCTGGCATATGACAGCTAGACACTACAGCACTTTAATGTAGTAAGATATGATGTTGAAACAAGACAGATATCAATGCAAATGGACACTAATTCATTTGCTAACGATCCACATCAACCATAAGACTGGCTGCCAGTGGTTTCCTGTCCTTTCATCAAAAGAGAGACGGAACCTATTTAAATGTTTTAATTGTTGGGAGAGAAATGGATTTGCTTTTATCCAATCAATATTACTTTGACCAAGAATCAATTAAACTGACAAGGCTTCCACTATTGAAGTAAGTAGGAGTTTAATTAAATTCCATTATATAGTCTATGTACAGTATAGGAACAGAAGGGGTATGTAAGGGCCACCCTGTTTAGTGTGCGGATTGGTAACTTGGTTAGGAACAAGTAATAATTTAAACACTGATGCATTAACTTTTTACGTTAAATCATATAGCATGTCAAAAGAAAACCACAGCTATATATTGATGCAGTCTAGTACAGTACATTTTTCTGTTTATAATGCATACACAATGGACAGCTTTGCTTGGTCTTTTATAGCATAAGAATGCAAAGTATCTAGGGGCTTTCTTCTTCCATTTCCTTAGAAACCATCACTGTCCTGACCCATATTCTCTGTAAGATCACTGTACATGAAACAAAATATTCTAAAATAACTAGACTCCTTTTATTTGGTGAAACTCTTCCCCTCCCCATTCTCCCTCCCACCAGCACAGCTCAATACTCTCTCTTCGGTGAAGAAGCCATTAAGCCATTTGCAAATAACATTTTCAGAAGGGAACAACACTCTGTCTTTTAACCCCTGAAGTCTGAAGCAAGAGTGGAGGGGTAGGTGACGATTAGCTTAAATCCTAACAAATTTCTGAAAAAATATTACATGAAATCAAGCAACAATTTGCTGGTAACTTTACAAAAGGAAAACTCTTCAAACAAGACACATACCAGAATGTAAGCCCTTTCTGAAAGCTGCAACACCTCCCATCATATAGCCCAGAGCTCCCATCACTTCACACTCCTGACATGATGCCTATTCCAGTTTTATTTTCCTCAGGCTGCTTTGCTCACCGAGGCAAGTAATTAGAGTACCAAATAATAGGGCCACAGTTCCACATTAGCTTTCAATATTATCAGCCCATTGCCAGTGGCTAAAACAGTGATAACAATAGAAAATCTACATTCTTCCTTTCTAAAGCTCTATTAAAATAAATGATTCAGTAAAAATCATCTTCAGCTTTCTGGTTCTGAAATTTGTCCCTTTTATGCAATTCATATACAGTTCTAAGAGACTTACAAGTTTCTTGGCTTTACACCTTTTCTACTAATTAATTACTCAGTGGTTCATTTCACCTACAGCTTTTCATCTCCGACTTACTTAGTACTGCAATGATGCCAGCACTTCTGTTATGAGTTGACAAAAAGTCCTCAAATACTGTACTGCTTGTTTATTTTTATTGTGTTCGATTGTGTATATATATATATATACAATATATATATTTTAAAGTATAAAACCTGAATGTGTTTCTATCACTCACCATTATATCAAAAGTCTAATTGCATATAGTTGGTTGAAAAATTTTCCATGAAACTGTTTTCCCATCAGAAGATGCTGTCTCATCAAAATAATAATGTTTTCTGGCAATGCATCAATTGACATGGAAAAAGGTTAAATGAATAGCCGCAAAGTATAGCAGTTTGTTTCAACTACCATTTTGATTAATTTCATCTTAACATTTATTTTATACACATATTAATGTTAATATTACATTTAATATTTACTATATTATATTTGCTCTTTTAACTGTATGATGATATTTTGACATCTACATGGTTCAACATCATGAAAACAAAATAATGTTTCCATTCAAATTTTTTGAGAGAAATTTGGAAAATTAAAGTTTTCATTCTGATGTGGAATCAAAACAATTTTTGAAATGTTAGAATTTTGCATGAGAGGGAAATTCCTTTTTCCAAACGGCTCTAATTGATTACAAATGAATCAATGAAAAACACCAGATCTAAATTTGCAAGCACTTATGTACAAGACTACTTCTTCACACTAGTAAGAATTTTCCTATTATCCAGGATTCAAAAAAGAACTAGATACATTCATGAAAGATAGGACCATCAATAGCTAATAGTCAGGTTATGCTATGTCTATACTACAATCGGTGCTTTTTTTGTAAAAAAAAAAAGGTGCCGGTACCCCAGGGGAAAAGTTGTTGAGCTCTGACTAGAGGTGCTGGTACTACATCTGGAAATTCTAGTACTGCGTACCGGGCAGTACCATCACAAAAAAAGCACTGAAATGCATACCTTTTTCTGAAGAGGCTTCTCTGAAATTTGGCCCGTCTACACTGGGCCAAATTTGGGAAAAGCTTCCTCTTTCAGAAGAGGTCTTCTGAAAGAGTGTGTCTGCTCTTCCGCAAAAAAACCCAACCCCCCCCCCCCCCAAAAACCAAAAAATAGATGAGCAGATGCGTTCCCTGGATGTAGGGGAGTTTTTTTCCCCAAAACCCCCACAGAGTAGACATACCCTCTGGCAGAGAAGCAAAACCATACTCTAAAGTTTTCCTAACCTCTGTTTACCAGAAGACAGGAATGGGTGATAGGGGATGGATCATTTGATGATTAGCTGCCCTGTTCATTCCCTCTGATTGGCCACCGTAGGAAAACAGGGTAATGGGCTAGATGGACCTTTGGTCTCACTCAATATGGGCAGTCTTCTGTTTTTATATTGAATCTAATATTCCAGGTAATGGCTTTAATCCTGGACAAACCCAATGTATAAATACTGTTAGAGTCTCACTTTCGAAATGAAGGAGTGTATATTATGCCCCAGTGAAATCAGGAGTCATCCTAATTGTGCAAAAATCAAGTTAGATCCATATGAAACCATGTAAGTGGGTGGAGAATCAGATTCCTGGAGTTCAGGAAATTCTCTATCCTATGACATGCACCTACCAAAATTATTATTCTGATTTATTAAAATACAATTTAAGTAAAAGTGTCTAGCTAATTGCTTGCACAGACATACAAGATGAGGTGAAAAGTGACAGAAAGCAATGTATACTAGCACCATTTCTTGGAGTCATTATAGATTTGGCCCTAAAAGTCTGGAATTTTTGCCAAGGCTATGACAATATAATAATATTAAGCTCTCAATTAGTTTAGTATAAACGTACCAGTATGATTTACAAACATTAAAACTCTCAATATCACTCAACAGCCAGAGCACCAGTAGGATGTAAGTTGTCTAAACTCTTCTAATAGGCAAAGAGAATAGGCTTATATAAAGCAGTGGTGGATCTAGGGAGCAATAAATCCACAAAGCATTAAGAACCCCTGTGTAGAGTCCCACTAAGCAACTCACTCTCTTATTGCTGCATTTCAGATTTTGAAAACATGGGGTTTGAAAGGTACTCCTTGTTGTTTTTGTTGATGAAACAGACTAACAGGGCTATCCCTCTGAAACATTTTGAAAAACTCATCATAATGCCATGTGTCTCTAGATACATTTGCATTTAGGGTATGTCTACACTGCAGTTAGACATAGACAGCTGGCCTGTGCCAGCTGAATCAGGCTCACAGGGTTGGGTTAAGGGGTTGTTTAACTGGCGTGTAAAGATTTGACCTCCAGCTGCAGCCCCAGCTCTGGGGCCCTGCTCCTCCCCTTTGAGTCCAAAAATCTGCACCTCAGTTAAACAGTCCCTTAATTTGATCCCCAAGTTAAACAGTCCCTTAATTTGATCCAAAAGCCCAAGTTAGGTGGCACAGCCCAGCTGCGCGTGTCTAATTGCAGTGATGTGTAGAAATACCCTAGGAGGCAATTTATCTTTCCCTGACTGCAATAGTGCAATCATACAGTCTGCACAGAGCTCTGTTCTTCTATGTGCCATTCCTCCAGACTCCCCCCTTTGCTAAAACTGAAAGAAAGCAGTTGGCAAAGTCATCTGCATCTACTATAGTCTGCTCTTAGAACACCCACAGGCAATGGCATCAGACAATTATATCGGGGTCATCTCTTTTTTTTCTCCACATTGCCAATTTAGTAACAGTGGTTCTGCACATATCTTTACAGGGAAAGGTTGTTGTTTGGCTAGTAACTACTGTGTGGTGCTGTAATTAGTTGACATGTTAAAATGTCTCTGGGGAAGTCATGCTTAATTTTAGTGTGTGTGTGTGGGGGGGGGGGGGGGGGAAGGTGGGAAAAGCCTAAGATTTCTTGCTGGTATTTGACAGCTATTTCCACAACAATGGCAAAAGTTTAAATATGTTAAATCAACAATATTATATAGCGATAGCTGGAGAGGTGGCAAATATTCTTAACTTTGTGGCATGGATGATGTCATTAGAGTTAAATGAGATCACCAAGCCAGGACGCCAGTCTCCTGCAACATGAATGAGATCCTGATCCACAGGGAAGTAGCAGGAGCTGGATTAACTAGCATGGAGTCTGGGAGTACATAAAAAGAACCTAAGAATGGCCATACTGGGTCAGATCAAAGGTCCATCCAGCCCAGTATCATGTCTGCTGACAATGTCCAATGATAGGTGCCCCAAAAGGAGTGAACCGAACAGGTAACGATCAAGAGATCTCTCTCCTGCGATCCATCTCCACCCTCTGACAAACAGAGGTTAGGGACACCATCCTTACCGATCCTGGCTAATAGACATTAATGGACTTAACCTTCATGAATTTATTTAGTTCTCTTTTAAACCCTGTTATAGTCCTAGCCTTTACAACCTCATCAGGCAAGGAGTTCCACAGGTTTACTATGAGCTGTGTGAAGAAGAACTGTGGAAAGTTATACATTATCAACCACATAGTATTCTCCTGCCTGCCTCATCCTTTTTGAGAGCATGGTGCACCCTTAATGTTCTTATCAAATGCAAAATTTTTAGAAAAGTAGAGTTTGAACCTCCCAAATCCAGGACTTTCTGGTCTGGTGATATCCGTGATCTGTCAGGACCACAGATGTTGCTGAACCAAAGAGCCCCAGAGGCCAGGAATGGGAGATAGCTGGGAGTCCTACAGGAGCTAGAGAGTCCCAGCTGGGGCAGCAGCAGCAGCTGGGGAGCTGTGCCCCAGAGAGCCCCAGAAGCCCTGTCCCTGTCCCTGTCCAGGAATTCCCTGCAGCAGTAGACCTGGTGGCAGCTGGGGAGCCTCAGTGGCAGTGGGGGCCAGTGTCCGGCAGCAGTGGGGGCTGGCAGCAGCTAGGAACTTTGGGGAATCCTGGGGAGCTCTGGCCCCAGTAGGAAACCCCTAGCGCTGGCCAGGAATCCTGGTGACAGCAGGGCTGGCAGTGGCCAGAGAACCCCACAGCAGTGGGGTGGGCAGGAACACTCTGGCACAAGCTAGGGAACCCACTGCAGCAGCAGGGTCGGTGGCTGGGGAGCCCCAGGGCAATGGGTGCAGTGTCTGGAGACACCCTACCTGGGAAGCCCCACAGCCTGGAGAGAAGCCAGGCATAGGTCTGAGTTCAGCAAGGAAACATTGACCTCCCCTGCTGTGGCAAACTTCAGGACATTTGGGTCCCAAGGGTGCCTGAACAGGGATATCCAACCTGTCCAAAACCAGCCGATGAGAAAGCTTCTTCTCTAATGAGGCAATTAGTACTTGCTTTGTACTTATAGAGTCATTGCACTGCAAGCCCCTCCTGTCAATAATGTTACTTTGTGACCCCAGAGTCTGGGGTGGGCAGATCCAATGCCTCCTTGCTCTCGGTTGGGAGAGAGGGTGCTGGGGCCTGAGCTCTACTGCCATAGTGAGGATGCGGCTCAGGCTTCAGCTTCAGCCCTAGCCCTGGATCTAGTCAAGTCTAATGTCATGACACACTTTGGGGTCCCAACCCATAGTTGGAGAAGTGCTGATATATAGACTATTAGGTTTAAAGCAGGAGACCTAAAATTAGTAATATTTGGATTCTAATTCATAGTGATGCCAATCATTTGCCGTGTGAGCTAGTGTTTACCCCCCTTGGCTGAGAAATAGAAGTAGTGTCAATATTTACTTGTTTCAAGGGATGGTGTGAAAGTTCAGAGTTTTTTGGAGGATTTCTTTAAAGAGTTGATATTTCTTGGGTATAAAGCACCATGTAAGTGCATAGTCAGTACTGGACCACAAGAATGTTAAAAAAAAATTGTATCAGACCAATGATCCGTCTATTCTCTCTTCCAACAATGTCTACTGCCAGAGGCTTCAGTGGGAATGAACAGAACAGCACAATTATCAATCAATTTATCGCCTGTCATCTCGTCCCAATGTATGGTAGTCAGAAGCCAAGGGATGCCCATAACATTGAGGTTGCATCTTTCATCATCTTGGCTAATAGCCATCGATGGACTTATCCACCATTAACTCATCTAATTCTTCTTTAAACTCATTTATACTTTTGGCCTTCACAACATGCCCAGGCAACGAGTTCCACAGAGTGGCTGTGAGGTGTGTGAAAAAATACTTCCTTATGTTTGTTTTAAACCTGCTGCCTATTAATGTAATTGGGATACTCCTGGTTCTTGTGTTACATGAAAGGTTAAATAACACTTTCTCATTCACTTTCTCCACACCATTCATTATTTTATAGACTTTATCAGATCCCTTCTTACAATGTCAGGCCCACAGATGGGGGAGACAAAGGAGGCAACTGCCCCACAGCCCAGCGATTCAGCGGTGGTAGTGACCAGAGCCCTGAGCCCTTTAAATTGCTGCCGAGATCCTGCAAATCATTCTACAGGCAGCTCTGAGGGCTGGCTACTCCAGCCCATCCCCTTTCACATGAAGTCCCGTTCTTCTGCAAACATGGAGCCTCCCTCCCCCCACTTGCCCAGGGCCACTTGCCCACTTGCCCCCACCTCCCCACCAAGTCTGTCAGGTTCCCTGTACATTGTCTCTTTCCTGAGCTGAACAATCCCAGTTTTTAAATCTCTCCTCATATAAAAGTTGTTCTATACCCGAAATGTTTTGTTGCCCTTCTCTGTACATTGTCCAGTTGAATTATATCTTCTTGGAAATGGGGAGACTTGAACTAAACATAGCAGTCAAACTCTGAGTGACCCATGATTTATACAGTGACACATTTTCTGTCTTACTGTTTGTCCCTTCCCTAATGGTGCCTAACATTCTGTAGTGATAGAAATGTAGCTGTGTTAGTCTGGTGTAGGCTTTTTTAACTGCTGCTGCACATTGAGAGGATGTTTACAGAGAACTATCTACTGTGACTGCAATATATTTTTCTTGAGCCATAACAACTAATTTAGGGCCCATCACTGTGTATGTAACATTGATATTATGTTTTCCAATGTGCAATGCCTTTAATTAATCAACATTGAATTTTTTCTGCCATTTTATGCCCACTCAGTTTTGTGAGATCCCTTTCACATTCAGCTTTAGAGTTATTATGAATCATTTTATATCATTTGCACATTTTACCACTTTACTATTTACCCCTTTTTCCAGACCATTTATGAATACATGGAACAGCATTGGTCCCATGAGTCTTACATGGGTAAGACATGGCTGCATTGTGAAAACAGCTGCTATGTTCACAGAACTCAGCCGTTTTTGCTGTAACAGTTTAGAGGAGCGTATCATAATCCAGTTACAAAAACTGGGTTCTACCGGTAGCGTTGACAGAACCAAAATGTGAAATTGTCACATTATTCCTCAGAAAACATGTGCTTTAACTTTGACAGGGGGCTTTCAGATTTGTCAGCCAATAACTAAACCTATAACCTTTTGACTGAAAGAAACACAGCCTCCAATGCCCCTGTAGGTTTCATGATTACTCTGTTAATAACATTAATTTTTGCTCAGTTAACTGATATAATTATTTTATTTCAGCATGTAACTACTTATGAAAGGGTTCCACCTATGCCCTTCATTACCCATTTGATTATGTTTGTTTCAAAGACAAGAAGTTCCATGAAGCAGATACACTTGACTAAACTGTAGAGAATATTACTGAAGGGCAGCTGCAAAATCCAGCAATTACATGTACAATATACTCTGTGTTCCAGTAAACCCCCTGCTGAAAATGTGTACAGCATTGTGCAGAGATAACCAAGGACAAAAAAAAAAAAAAAAGCCACAGCCATTCATATCAGGCAATTATATCCTGGGGTGTACTTCACAAAATATCTTTAAAATAATAGCTCTAAAAGGAGTAAGAACTCATGGAGGAATTAGGCAGCTGTGTTCTGAGGTATATAAGCTATTCTATACAATAGATGGCATTAGTTACTTCCACTCTGACTCCATATCTTCCCTCCCCCCATCTCACACCCTGTTTCAGAAATATAATGTCCATTATAACCAGAATGCAACACACGTTTCAGTTTAAGCCACTAATGGAATCCTGCTTATTCCAAGTTTCATTGTGGTTACAGGGCCCTCTGGTATGCTATAACTAAGTAATAAGACAGAACATCATGGAGAATTATTGTATTTCTGGGCTATGTTTTGTGAGGCATAAGACAAATAGTGGACTGACTGCAACTACCTGAGCCATATAGTAAATTAATCCCTTAGAAATGTTTTGCCTGAAATCTATTATAGCTGCTTGAAAATGGACATTTAGAGAAAAGAAATGAAGTGGTCTTATCCACACATTTAGTAGGGATTATTGACACTATGTAAGATGTGAGTGTCAGAGAAAGAATTAATTCTGTGCAGAGTGCAAAAGCCATTTTATAAAAAAAACCCAGCATTTAACAAAGGAGCATAAGAATATCTGTGCTGGTTTAGGCTCATGCAGCATCCTGTCTCTATCAGTGTCCAGAACCACAAACGGGGGCAAAGGAAAGAAACTCATAAGTGGAGAGTAAGGGTGCGACTACAAAGCACTCTTACCTCGAAATAAGTTAAGCAATTTGTGCTATGAAAATTGCATAGTTTTATTTTGAGGTAATTTCGGAATAGCTTATTTCGAACAGCACCAAATTTCGAACTAAAGCGCAGTTCCAAAACGTCCCTTACACCTCGTAGAACGACGTTTGCAGGAATGTGGGAATAGCGAGCCATCACATAGGGATTAGTTTATACCCCGAAATGAAGGCTATTATACCATCAAAACAATTAATCTTATCTAATGTATCAATGGATTTCTCATTAACCATATAGACGTTTAATGCTTTCTTGACATTAAATAAATTCTTGACCCGAACAGGATCTTGAGTCAGTGATTTCTGTATTATGAGAAAAAGTAAACAGGGCTACCAATGTATCTTGTATTGTATATACCATTCTGCACACCATGCTTTTATCATGCTCAGAGAAAGAGGAATAACTCTTGTTCAAAAAGCCCTGTCTTCTAACGATCTACTGTACTTTTTCTTGCACAAAAACGCGCTTGTAGTGTGGATACTCCGCAAGTTTTTGCGCAAAAACTCTGCAGTGTAGATGTAGCCTAGGTGTGTGGGTTACACTAGCATCAAAATAACATGAAACAAGCAAGCAAAACTCCACATTTTTACCTTAATTATGCTTTACAGTAAACAGTTTATTAAAACAGAATTTATTATAAAGATGAGCAATTGAATCAGAGACAATAAACCAAATAAGCTGTTCATGAAAATAATCACTTAGGTCCTAGTTAACTAGTGGACAACCTGAAGCCCACAGGCTGTATGTGGCTCATCAGGGTAATCTGATTACGGGCCAAGAAACATTTTGTTGACATTGACCATCTGCAGGTATTGTCACCTGCAGCTCCCAGTGTTCATGGTTGTCTGTTCTTAGCCAATGGGAGCAGCAAGAAGCAGCAGCCAGCATGTCCCTGTGGCTGCTTCAGCTGCAGGCACTGCTTTCCACAGCTCCTATTGGCCAGAGAGCTGCAGAGTGTGGTGCCTGTGGATGGTCAACATCAGGAAAATGTCTTATGGCCTACAATCAGATTACCCTGATGGGTCATATGTGACCTATGAGCAGCAGGTTGCCCACTACTGTCCTAGTTGTATTTGAGGCCTAAGGTTCTCTAATAAAGTGGAGGCAATGCCAATTTCCCTTGTAAAGAGGAACGAGTATCCCTGAGTAGATTCCATATTTTCATCTGATGTCCCTGAAACCCAGTAATCCTTAGTTTAATGTCCTGCAAGAAACACTGGATAATGATGTAGTATTGCCTTGTTCTGTTTGGCTTTTCCTTTTCTTTCAACAGACTTGTGAATCACAGGACAAAAGACAAAGATATTTTTAAAGCTGACTAGGAGATTTAGACACACAACCTCCATTAGTTTCCGTGAAAGTTGTGGTCTAAATCCTTCATCGTTTTTTAAAATCTCAGACATGATATTTGGATGATATCTGCAAAGCAGATAATAGAATTCTATCACGACACCTACAATTAGCTGTAAAGACATTTAAGGGGTTGCCTAGATTATCTATATAAGGATTTTCTCTTCTTTCTCTTCTTTCTCTTCAGCTATCCCTCGATAAGAGGATGATATCTACCAAGAGGGTTAATTGGTAGGTTTTTAAGCATTTGTATCCTGCAGATTTATCCACAGAAGTGACAGGTGTAATCTTGGAGCAGATGTAGTTGTTGGCTGCACAGTTGTGCCCTTTATTTTCTCCTTTGTCACATCTGTGTCACCTAAGCATGTCTGTTCTCCTCAAAGTGAGCTCTGCCTTGGTGTAGTATAGTATATATGTGTTCTGTTCCATGCTGAATCCTCCCAGTTTGTTGTATTGATGCCTTTCTTTTTAAGGTGTACTTTAAGTATGTCTTGGAAATACTTTCACAGCCCTCCACAAGGCCTTCTTCCCTGATTCAGCAGAAAGATTCAAATTGCTTTGAGAGGCAAGCATTCTAATCTCTTTTAGTGCTACTAATGTTAGGTGTTGCTTAGAACAGCAATAGGTAAAAAAAATCAGATGCAAGAATGATTTTTAAGTTTACACCGTCCCTTTAAAATCAACTCAATACAGCCTAGCATCCCTGACTAACATGTTGTAGCTATGTCTTCTTTCTCAGTGTAACTGGTATTTTTCATTATCATCACAAATTTCACAGAAAACATGAAACTGATATTTGCCATCAAGAACATGAAGCTTGAACTTTCTACTAGATTTTTTTCTATTCACACATGCATTTTTTTTTTATCTGGCCTGGACATAGGCTTAATATGACCACAGTCTAAACCACTTGTGCTCCCTTTAACAGATGTAAGTACTTCCACTGGCTTCAGAGGGGCTACTGGTGTGAGTAATCTAACTTCAGCCCTTGAGTAGTAGCCATATTAATCAAATCCAAAGAGAGCATACAAATAAAGTAGCCTTTATGGAAAGAGAGGAATGGCTACACTCTTTTTCTTTTGAACCAAAAAACCCCACACTACAACAACATTGGTATTGGAATTCACTTGAAGCAAGAGATGTGTGTGGGTTTAGACTGGCAGAACAATATTGCAAACATTAACTATAATAACTCATCTCCTTTTTACATGGAACTGAGGGACAGAACAATAGCTAGTATGAACGGTTGTACTTCCATTAACTTCAGTTGAGTTACATGGTTTTGTACCACTTGTGGATGTGGCCCTAAAATTCTATGATAAAGTGCTTTGGGAGTTGAAAAGTGAACTACAAAACCTTTCTTCTTTACAGTTGATAAGTGCTCCATGATGTTTACCAGCTGAGCTACCCAGAAATCTCTGGCTTTTTAAAAAAGATGGATCCTCTTCTTTCCATAAGACTGCCATGTTCATTGTAACTGGAGGATAATATGTTGCTTTTAAATTAAATGTTCCACTCCAGTGATTTTCTGCCAAAGAAGATATTTAGGTCAACTTCTCACTAGCCTTCCTTTCCCCACCCCCTTCCTACTTTTCTCTCTGCATGTCTCTTGCCATTTTAGCATTTAAATAATTTATTTGCTTGCTTACCTTTATTTTGCTTGCAATTGCCATGATTTTCTATTCCAATTCTTCCAATCACACAAGGTAAGGACAAAAAAAAAATCAGTCTTCTTGAATTTCCTTGCCCCTATCCATTTGTAGCATAAAGTTATGTAAGTGTACTCCTTTGAATGTTTTAGTTATTGCCAAAGCTATTATTTCCTTCTCTCTGAGTTGATAAAAATCAATTGTGCACCACATCCACAAACATACCCTCAGACTTACTTCCTCCACTTAATATTTTCCAGTCTGTGCTTGGATGGTTAAAATGTTCCATTAATACCATGTGGGCCTTTTTTTTAAACTTTTTTTTAATGTTCCATCATTTCACAGCCCATTTATAATTTGTGACAAGAAGACATACTGCATACCATTCATATATTTAGTTTATCCTCTTAAACACCGTCCTCAACGTATAGTATCTCTTCACTTTAATTTCACAGATTTCTTTTGACAGTTGTCTCTACTAAGGCTGGAAGAGCCTCTCACTTTGAAAGTGATTTGGTCTATTTGAAAAGTATAAGATTTAGAAAAAAAATTATGAGGGTTAGCAAATTGAAACTTCTTATGCTCAATGTCCATGTATAAAAGTACATTTGAAGCCAACACCCACTAGAAATAGGACCATAACAAAACTCTGTGACCAAACTTCCTAAAATTTAGGTAAGAACAGGATATTTCTGTTCCAAACCTAGACCTGTGTTTTTAATAGTCTCCTCTTGCTATTGTGCATGAAATGAAACAGAGATCCAGACATCTAAATTCTATAGACAGTGTGAAAGGTGGGGCTAGGGAATTCTGTGGCTCCAATCCAGCTCTTGTACTATTCCCCTAGAGCTAAACTGGGATGGGAAACCTCCATCATGCTGATCACATGTGGGTAATCAGCTGGTGGGCTGCCTTAATATGGTTTGTTTACCTGATTGCCTGTACGCACAGTCACTTGTAGCTCCCAGGGGCCACAATTTGCTGCAGCCACTTGAAGCTAAGAGCGGCCATGCCTGCGGACCCCTCAGGTAACAAACCGTTTGGCATCCTTATGAACCACATGAGGTCTGTGGGCCAGCGGTTCCTCACCCTTGAGCTAAACCATCGTTTTAACAAACCCTAGTCTTCAGGATGCTACAATGCATGAAGTTGCTTATCAGCTTTTAGGGAGGCACTATAGAAGGCTATCTTTGAAAGCAGAAAATAAAGCCAATGAGACAGAAATCAACAGAATGCAAAGGAGTGATAGATGAATAGGGAATATGAAGAAATTGTAGAGTTAATGAGCAGAAAACGTCAGACCAGATTGAGAAAGTTGCTGTGCAAGAAAAGCAAAAGAGACAATTTTAGGAGAAGCTATAGGGAAAAAATAAGTTAAAATATGAAGAATATGAAAAAATATACGAGACACCTGGCACCTAGGTAATACAGTAACATTAGAATAGTCAAGAGATTGGAGACTGGGCCAGCTAGGAGGACAAACACAGACAGTTTGATTATCATTATTTGTAATATGGCAATACCCAAAGCCCCAGGTTGAGATTAGGGATAAAACATAGGCACAGAAAAATTAAGTAACTTGCCCAAGATCATACAGTAAGTAACTGGCAGAACTGTGTGTCTGTGTTTATAC
Organism: Apalone spinifera; assembly: GCA_030068395.1. Classification (NCBI taxonomy): domain Eukaryota; kingdom Metazoa; phylum Chordata; order Testudines; family Trionychidae; genus Apalone; species Apalone spinifera. The sequence goes on from CM057845.1 coordinate 288,904,351, forward strand.
GTGTCTACACATAGATTTCCTGATTCCCAGTCCTGTGCCCTAGCCACTAGTCCAAGGTGCAGACCAAATAATTGATTTGAGACAGAAGTCAGAAAAGGTCATGAAAAAGGGGGATAAACAGAAGACAATGATCCAACAGGAATTTTTAATGATGCTAAAATAAGGAAGATAAAAATAACAATCTTCCACCTTAAAAAGAAGAGTAAAATGCAACGATGTCAGTGCATATGTAACTTCCGTGTCATTTCCTGCCCTAGAGCAAGAAGTTGTGATTGATTTAATCACTGTTAAACACTGTTTTTCTTTGAAAATAATGACTACTGTCAGTCAGAGCACTGTAAAGTTCTCATTATATACAGCCAGCTCAAACCAGACAGCTGGCAAAGCAAAGTTCTTGCTGCTTGCAAACACCTTAACCACTGAGGTGTGTGTCTCAAATGGGACTTAAAAACTGCCACACTGCCTAACTTTTAGCCATTTAGAAAATTACAGAAATAACACTACAAACCACAAAGATTGTACTACATTTGTAGGTTTCTTATACGTGTCACAGGCAGAGAAAGGCATCATATAGAGATATCCACAAAAGCCAGCATGGTAGGTAGCTCTCACCTAATCTACCTAATGGGAGATGTCCACAAGAGGAGTCCTAAGCCCCTCCATTTTCATAGATAAAAGTGCCTCAGGCTATGTTGCAGTGAGAAATCTATCTCTGCTTAATGAGCCATGAATGAGAACCCCTGTCCTGCATTCAAGTAGCTTAGGATCTAAAGCTGTTTCCCATAGGAATGAGTTCTCGATCTGCCTTATTTCACACAAAAATGGTCAGTGGAGATGCTCCTGCTCACCTTATATGTTTTAGTCCAATGCTGAGAGCACTCAGTTGGGATGTGGAAACCTGGGGTCAGTTACCCCTTCTCTACCTGCAATGGTGAAAGGATTTGAACAGAGGTGTCTCACCTCTCCAGAGAATGCACAAACCACTGAGCAATGAGATGGTGTGAGAAAGGGCTCTTTTAATCTCTCCTGTAGAAGCTGTTGCACAGAGGATACATAATGACAGTGACTGGACCACGGGGACTAGACCCTGAGTATCCCACATCCCAGGGGTAGGGCCACATTTTGAATGGGATTCAGCCTGGTAAAAAGCTTCAAGCTACAGTGGCCAGGTGCCCAGGTCTCACCTGGAAAGCTTGGTTGAAAATTGGACCTGACAGTGTCCAGGTAGTAGATCTGACTAGGTATCCAAAGTCTGATTACTGCTGACAGGGCTGTCCCAAGAGGGGTGTGGGTTCTGGGGCAACCCCCTCCAGGTGCAGAGCGCGGGGCAACCTCCTCCTCAGGTTCACCCCTACTCCATTCCCTTACCCCTTCCCTCAAGAATGCAGCCTGAAGGATTATGGGCTTGACAGCAGCACAAATCCCCTAGGCCCTGTCCCCCACTCACCACACACAAGGCAGGAGCCAGAATGTCCCAGCAGTCCACTCCATTCCACACCATCCACTACCTCTCAAGTCCTGCTGCACCTCACTTCTCTGCAGTGGTGGAAAGCGGAACAAAAGGGAGAAGCCCAGCTCAGCGGACCAGGAGAGCAGCCTGGTGTAGTGGAGCAGACTGCCAGGCCACTCCGGCCCACATGGTGAGTGAGGGGTGGGGGCAACCCCTGCTGTTGCCCTCCATAATCCTCTGGTCCCTAAGAAGTGTGGGGTCTGGGGTGGCTGCCCCAATTCATCCTATGGATAGGACAGCTCTAACTGTGGATGGAGGAGGCAGGAAGGCCCCGAGCCATCATTCACACCAATCTCTGTTTATCTGGGCAGCTGCGTGTCCTAGCCTTGGCCCTGCAGGCAAATCCTTTGTGACCCAGGTTGAGGTGGGGAAGAGAGGGGAAGAGCAGCAAGTGCCAGGGAACGGGGGCAGGGGGAGGGAGAAGGGAACAAGGGATGGGCTTCGGGGAAGGGACAAAGAAGTAGCAGAACCTTGGGGGAAGAGGTGGGGAAGACGTCAACATTTGGCAACCCTATTCTGAGCACACCTAGTGAATTGGATTCTTTGCGCAAGATAGGCATTTCTTCCCTATCTTTCCCTGGTTCATGAATCACTGTGGACAACAGTATGTCTGGACACCAGAGTGAGGCAGAAAGTTAGATGGCAAGGAAACTTTTACTCTGAAAATTTAGGATTTGGGTAAATTTAGTTGTCTAGACCAGTGTTTCTCAACCATTGGCACAAGTACACTTAGAGGGTAGACTCGAGAGAAGTCTGGGGGGTACGTCAACACAACTGAAATTTGGAGAAAACTGAATTTTTGTTTTAAGTTTTACAGTACTTTATTATTTTTGTACTTTTTACACCCAAAAATGTAATCGCCTGCCCAGCTACAATTAAGTTGTTTAAACAAATGTGTTGCAATGGTAGAAAAATAATTGTGTTTATAAAACTGTAGATACTGGAGGTACCTTTTTTTAAAAAAAATGGGTACTTTATTAAAAAAAGGTTGAGAAAAATTGGTCTAGAGGGTTCAGTAGGAATTTTGTAGATGGCAGAACTTAATACTGCAACATAAGAACTTCAACCTGAGATTTAAGTGAACCTAAATCTGCAGTTTAGTTATCTTTGTGACAGGGTCTGGGTGATTACTGAACACCACAAACACTATGGCACACAGGGAGCTCCCTTATCCTGGATAACAAATAGCAGTAGTATGGCTCCATCACTCCTCCTGCTTGAAGTGAATCTGAGGTGAGCAGGCAATTTGGCTGCATCAGCAATGGGTTAAGTTATTCACCTATGCTGCATAGAAGCAACTATGATAGGCAAAAGAGACAAGGCTAATAAAACATTTTTGTTGTGCACTCACTCACAAGATTTAAGCCAACGATAAAATAGTTGCTGCTAAATCCTCTCTTTCAGAAACTTATACATTCTTCCTCATAAGCAGGTTCTCTATTCTCTTTTATCTTCCCACTTATCCTTTCATGTGAATACCCCAGCTATAGTAATCAAAGTAGATTTCATTTAAGCCCATAATTTTACATTTTTCTGTGTCTGTGAATGCCTCCAGTTTATTTATATAGTTTTTGCTGAACCTCTTGCATTTATATATAGGCACATTATGAATCTTGAAATGGAACTTACTTGCCTTTAAATTGTTACTCATAAATCCCAAATTTAGCTGTGTTATGTAGCTCATCTCCATTCCAAGTACATACTCTTTCTCTTTCCTCCCTGACACAGTACTTTATATAATAGAATGCTTATCCTCCTATTTTGCACTAATATCATGTTCAGCCTAACAAAGTTTCCTATGGAAAAACTTTGTAAACATTTCTTTTTAAATCTCTTCTTCATTTTCAAAAACTCAGACTCACTCCTTCCAGATTCACACATGATTCTGCATCCAACTGTTCTAAAATGATCTCCAGTGCTCTTCTCTTTCCCTGCATCTCTCAAGGCACAGCAATCAAGTGTCTAATCTTTCTTACTGTATTTGGTCACAGTTTAAATCCCAGTATTACACACATAACAGTAATAGCTTCCCTTTAATATTTCTTCTTTCCTTATTACATGCAGAATTTCTAGCTCACTTACCTAATAGTTAATACAAAAGCAGGACAGCACTTGATGAATTAGACAGCAACACAACAACGTATGAAAAAAGAAAATAGTCTTTTCCTTATTTCATTTGTTTGACTTTTATATGAATACATATAAACAATGTTATATAAAATCCAGGTATTGTAAGTAAAACATCCATCTCTTCCATGTTAAAGTCTTGTGAAAACTTGTCCCCTGTCCCCTATTTTGAATCTAACATTCATGTTATTTTTGTAGCCATAGATACAAGGTTCTAATTCTATAACCTGTCAGAGGGCCTATTTTCTACTGGTTTCACAGACAGTCATTCAAGTGTGGGTATTTTCCTTGGCACAGCCCTGATGCTGATTGCACAGAACTGTCTGAATTACCAGAAGCACAAGGATGCATGGTTTTTGTCTATTAAATAAAGATTTGTACTATGGTCTCACTAATATGTCATATAGGATCTGAGCTCAGCCATTGCCCACAGCTAAGGCTTAGTCTATACTACAGCCGGTCCTCGAGTTGTGAACGGTTGAGTTACGACCATTTGCATTTATGGCCAAAGCTCACATGGATCAGTTGTAAAGGCAGTCTCCGAATTACGAATGCGACCTGCGCTTACAAACAGCACGGTTGCTATGTAACTCAATGGGGTCCGAGTTACAAACAGATTGAGTTACGGCCAAGTGTTTGGACCCTAATTCATTTGTAACTCGGGGAGAGGCTGTATGTGGTTATGTCAATGTATGCTGCCTTATGTGGACCTCATAATGAATGTTTCTACAAATCCCCAGCATAGCTCACCTATTATGTTCACTTAATTTTCCATTTTTGCCATAAGGGTAGCACTTGATTCACTGTTGTTAGGTCAATATACAGGCAGTGTAGGCACTGGGTTGCTTAGTCAACATAATTGGCCTCTGGGAAGAGTCCCACAATGCTCTTCTGTGGTAAATGTTTTCAACTCTTTTGCACAATAGCCAGATACACAGGAAACAGCCCCTCTCCTGTTAAAGATCCAGGGATTTTTGAATATCCATTTCCTGTTTTTTCAGGGCTCTCTGGAGCAGTTGATCATGACAACTCCAAGCTCCAAATGTGCACCATCCTGGAATACACAAGGATCTTCATGATCTGCGGGAAGAAGAGGCTGTGCAGGCACAGCTCTGATTCTGCCATAGAAATGTCCAAATTTTTGAGCAGATCGCCTGGGGGAATGGGTCATAGAGGAAAAAGGGCTATGAGAATGTTTTGGTCCCATAAGGTATTGCAAGTCCTTTTCAAAATCCCCTGTAGTGAGTTAACAACAGCCTGCCTATCCCAATTTATGGCAATAAACACAAAAGCAACAAAAGTAGTTCATATTTCCACACAAGAATAATTCCAATGGGTCATAGCCACCTATGGAATACAACAACTATCCCTTGTATGTCAGAGAATTTGATTCAAGTCCTTATGGTCAAAAATAATTAACTCTGCTGAGTGAACTTTAAGTGTAACTTTTTTTATCACAACTGTAAAAATTTCTTTTTTTTTTAACCTTGACCATTAAAGCTGGAAAGGAAATCAGATTTTAGTGCAGGGAGCAGCAAGATAGCTTTCAGAAATATGTATTTGCCAGAAGAAGACTGGACTATACCAACTCAACGCGTAAAAAAACCTTCAGATCTAATACCTCATGGATGGAAAGGGGTTGAAAACTTCAAGGTTTCATATAGTAAAAAGTTCACGGAGGAGGAAAACAACAAGTGCAAAAGCAAAACAAACACCTTTCATAGTATGATGCTTCAATTGGACAACTATACTGAAGAAAATAATGCCAATAAGAAATTTAGATAATTAGCTCTTGTTCTATAAGGGTATGTCTATACTACATGTTTATTTCGAAATAAGCTATTCTGGAATAGTTATTCTGAAATAGCTTATTTCGAAATAGCATGTCTACATTGCAGGGAAGCTTCAAAATTATTCTGAGGCAGGCTTCCCTAATGTATACGTGCTATCTTGATTTAGAGCTCCAGGAGGCACTGGTGAAGAATAACTTAAAATGGCTCTGGTAAGGGTCTATTTCAAAATAGCAGCAATGGAGCACCTACATATGTCTTATTTCGAAATAACTATTCCTGAATAGGTGTTATTCCTCACAGAATGAGGTTTACAGATTTTGGAATAGCCGTCCATTATTTTGAAATTATTTCAAAATAACGGAATGGCTGTGTAGATGCTCATATTGTTATTTTGTAATAAAGCTAGTTATCTCAAAATAATGGTGCAGTGTAGACACACCCTAAGGCTACGTCTACACAGGCACCCTTTTCCGGAAAAGG
>CM057845.1:288919733-288936060 GCA_030068395.1 Apalone spinifera
GCTGGTAATAAAATTTCTATTAAAACTTTCTGTCTTATAGAATAGTTTTAGTAACTGGAAATTGTCATGGAAAATGTGTTTGTCAAAAAATTTTGTTTGTTTTTGTAGAAAAAGCAAAGAGCTTCTTGAAAACTGAAAAATTTCAACAGAAACTAAGTTGTTCCAGTTTTTCATGCACAAACTGAAAGCCCCAAAACCATGCTTACCAAAAACCAACTAATTTGATGTTTCACAAAGGAAAACATGTCCCAGAAAGCTCTAAATATTAACCTGCATCTTCATAGGGATTCTTTTTCAGCAGGATTAAACTAACTTGACTGAGCTAATTCAATTTAAAAAATAATAACCCAACGACACATCCTTTTGACCCTTCTGTTTCAGCCTCGTCTGTGAGATTAAGAAGTTGACTAACAAGTAAAAGGAAATTACAAATCTTCAGAATTGCAAAAGCTTCAACTGGCACAGAACATATTTCAGATCTTCAAACACCCAATATGAATACAAAATTACTCCTTATCTCCAATTTGATGCTGTGAGACATGGCTTCCTGGTAGGAATTATGCTCCTCAGCAATAGAATTCTTCTGTGCCAGCTCTCCAGATCCACACTGATGCATCCATCCAACACTACAGTCTAGATAGGGATGAATTTTCAAATCAATGTATCTGACATTCTTTTCACTGAGCTTCTTGTGCAGTTGGATCATAGAGTTGCAACTCAAGTCAGAGGGTATGTCTACACTGCATTATTTGCAGAAGAGAATATGCAAATGGTGAGCTCATTTGCAAATCTCCTTCCGATTCTTTTTGCAGAAGAGGTTTTGCTGCTAAGAAAGCCCTGTGTAGACAGGGCCATTTGTCAGAAAAAAGCCCTTTATCACAAGATCCCTAATTCCTCAAAAATTGAGGTTTACAGGATCTTGCGAAAAGGGGCGGGAGTGTTCCAACAAATGGCCCTGTCTACATTGGACTTTTTAGTGGCAAAACCTCTTCCGCAAAAAGAATGAGAAGAAGATATGCAAATGAGCGCATCATTTGCATATCCTCTTCTGCAAAAAAACTGCAGCGTAGACATAGCCAGAATGCCTTGGTATCATAGATTTAACATACTTGGAATGGTCCATAGGGACTGGCACTGAGAACAGCAATATTGGCCCTGAGATTTAGTATCCTCAGTATGATCACTTTGGGTATGTCTAAACTACACCTCTCTTTCGAAAGAGGGATGTAAATTAGATCGAAATTGCAAATGAAGCCAGGATTTGAATTTTCCATGCTTCATTTGCATAATGGAGTCCATACAGTCTTTTGAAAAAGGGCTTTTTGAAAGTAAAACCATCATCTAGACAGCAGTTTTACTTCTAAAAAGCCCTTTTTCAAAAGACCGCGTGACCGCTATTATGCAAATGAAGCTTGGGAAATTCAAATCCCGGCTTCATTTGCAATTTCAATCTGTCTAATTTACATCCCTCTTTTGAAGGAGGGGTGTAGTTTAGACATACCCCATCAGTGTTGAGCCAATCTTCTCTTCTCTGCTAAATTACTTTATCTTGGTGTACATTTAAAACCCTTCCGTGCATTTAAACCAGCGATGGGCAACCTAGGCTAGTGAGTGAACTGTGTAAGAGCTCCTTCATCTCAATAGGCCGCAAGATTGATGTAACCATGACTGGGATAGGGTAGTTTTGTTAACTGCACTTGTATACCTAGAATTTGCAGGGTGTGCCAATTGAACTGTAGCAGAGATTTGATTGGATGCAGAGGCAGTGCATGAATCACACATTCAACGTTGTGCACAATCAGCATGCTCCTCACTTCACATGCCCTTGCTTTACTGTTGTGTATCACTTTAGTAATACTGGTATGAAAAAAAACAGACATGGACAGAAACCAGTAGAATCTGGCAATGCTGAGCATGAGCGATGGTAAACAAAATATTAGAGGGCTGCGCATAGAATCTGTGATGGGACACATGTTACCTTAGGCCCACAGGTTGCCCACTACTAATTTAGACTGTGAGAAGGTTCAAATGTATTAGGCACTCTGCCAGCTACATAGCAGTCTGTGTACGTGCAGAACTAAATGCCTATTGATAGATGGAAAAAGTACTTTAAAAGAACATTGCAGTTGAAAAGTTAAGCATTAACCATTTAGGACAGAGGAGTGGAATCTGCAGCCCTTGGGCTAAATCTATCCTGCTGCTTCATTTCATCCAGCCCATGGCAAGTTTCTGCATCACAGTTCAGAATTCCCAATCTCCCCATTGTGGGGTGAGAGCTGCTATTGCTGGCTTGCCAGCATGTCTGCAAACCCAAAGCAGAGAAGTGATCAGGGAAGTTCAATATGTTGCCCCCTGCACCTAGCACCAGCTCTGCAGAACCCATTAGCCAGGACCCATGTCCAATAGGAGTTGTGGGCGCAGGTAGCACACACCACACAGGACCACCTGATCTCTCAGCCTGGGGGCTGGATGGGGCATCCACTTTTGGGAGCAGTGCTGAGCCAGGGTGGGCAGATAGGCAACTGCCTTAGCCCCACTGGACCTCTCACCTGAAGCTTCCTGAGGTAAACCCGCAGCCTTAATCCCATCCCACACTCCAACCCCCTCCCCTGAGTTGGAACTCCCTCCTGCATCCTAATTCCCTTCCAAATCTTGCACACACATCAGGCCTGAGCCCCCTCCTGCACCCAAACTTCCTTCTGCAGCTTGCATATACAGCCTCTTCCCACACTCAAACCCTCTGTCCCAGCCCCACCCCCAGAGCCTTCACCCTTCAGCTGGAGCCTGAATCTCCTCCCACATCCCAATCCCTTGTCCTGTGTCCCTTCCGACAGTCCAAATGTATTGGCCTCAGTTGGAGCCCCCCCCTCCACCCCATATTCCAAACCACTCACTGAAAGTCTTACTTCAAAGCCCTCACCCCCTCTCCCACACTGATAGCCCTTCATTTCTGACCCTATCCTGGAGCTTGGGGAAGCTCCAAATCTTCACACTCTGTCTCTCTCCCATGGGGGCTGTGTGTGGTCCCTGACTGATTTTTTTCTGTGAGGCAATGGCCTGTGACAGAAAATGTGTGTCCAACCCCTGGTTTAGGAAATACCAACCTTAATTTGGCCTTCTCATGCATATGCAGTATGAGGATTTATTAAATTACATGATCATATGCCTTTTTTTCTACATTAAATCCTTCATTCTAGAATTTAATTTTCGAGTACTTGATTTTGAATCAATAATGTTCTTTCAGTGCATTTTAATATAATTAGTATAGTACCATGGCCTAGTTGTCATGGTATTATAACTTTGTGTTCTCACCCAATGTTTTTCTCATTATGTTGTTTTTCAGGGATTGTTTTGTGCCTTGCAACAATGTGATTACAAACATGTTTCATGTGCTGCCCTTCTGTGGGACTGTTAGTAGATTCACTTTTTAGGTAGCACTTCTATTTTATTATGTGACACTATATTAATTGGAACAATTAGATGACAATATATTACTATAAGATGACAATTAATTAATTAGAACTTAAAATTGCTGTTACTCTAGCACTTACAAACTTCTACTGAGATCAAGGCCAGATTCTGCTGGGCCCTGTACAAATACAAGTAAGAGACAGTCCTGAACCCAAAGGCTACATCCAGACTGGCATGATTTTCCGCAAATGCTTTTAACGGAAAAGTTTTCGCCATCGGGCCTTTTTTGCGCAAAACAGTCCTCCCCTGTCTGCACTGGTTCTCTTGTGCAAATACATTTGTGCAAGAGGGCTTTTTCCCGAACGAGAGCATCATAGTATTTGCGCAAGAACACTGACAATCTTACATTAGATCGTCAGTGTTCTTGCGCAAATTCAAGCGGCCAGTGTAGACAACTGACAAGTTTTTCCACAAAAGCGGCTGCTTTTGCAGAAAAACTTGCCAGTCTAGACGCAGCCAAAAAGTTCACAATATAAATATCACAGAAAATACACACAAAGGAAAAACAGACACACAAAAGGTGAAGTTACTTGCTCCAACATCAGACAGCAGTGTAGGACAAGATCCAGAACTAGAACCCACATCTTCTCAAGTCCCACTAACTCTTACATTCTAAAATCAAAAGATGTGCAATAAAATGCTTCCATACTCACTAATAAAGAAATTGAATATATTATATTTAAATAGAAGTATCAGTTAATGCCTCAGGATGGAGAAAACATAGTGATTCCACTAAAAAAAAAATTAGCAGTAGACATTATAAGGGTTTTTTTCTGCTAAAAGCAAAAATCTGACATTTTTAAAGATAGCGTGGTTACCATGATATGAATTAATTTTACTGCCATCCCACGGTGGGCTTATCACACTTTGTGTTTTACTGCAGTGTTGAGTCCAAAGTATTCATAACAACTATGCAATTTATCCATATTACCACTTTAGAAATACTTTAGAATTTCTCCATAGTGAGACATTCAAAAGAGCATTAAAATCCATCAACTCCTAGAGCATGCACTTACAGTCAGCAAGCATAAGCCTTGAATAGCACTGATATCTGCTCTGGGCAAAAACAGTGTATAAACACCAGTTTGACTATTCTTTTACCTAGAGGGAAAAATGATGGATAATAGAGGACACAAAATACACTGAAGCATGAGAGCTCAAATGATTAAAAAGCCTTACCCAGAAATATAAACAATTGCCCACCATGCTCTGTATAAAAGTATTCAAGGATTGTTGAGTGAAAATGTTGTTGTTTTTTAAATTTCATTAAAGTAGTAAGCAAAATGGTAGTTACCACAGTTTTGGAAACTCCTTATCCCTATCCCATGTCTATTAGATTCACATCCCCCAGAATGGTTATGCTGTTTCACCTGATTTCTTCAATTTTCTCTCCACCTTTTCTTTTGTCTCTTTTTTGTTTTTTCCACGTGTAAACATTTCATTTCCCCTTTTTTTCTACAAATGTTCTCCCTTCCCCTTCTCTACCACTGTGCAACACCAGTCTCAGCAGTGCTCAAAATTTAACTTTCTAGTATATCTTTCCCAGGTTTCTCTCTTCTACCTTTCTTAGCCAGTCTCATTTCTTCAGCTTCCTCTCTCCTCATCTTTCTCTTCAGACCGTCATTTTTTTCTCTCTCTAGTTTTCTTACTTTTTTTACCTTTTAGGACCCACCTCACCTTTTCTCTGCTTCAGTCCATTTTTGCATCTCTTTCTGCAACTCCACCTTTTTGCTAAGTCCTTGTGGTCAGAAGAAAATTATACTGATTTAAACAAAGGTATGAATTTAAACTGATTTAGTTCAATTGATGCAAATGTCTGTGTGCACATGCATATTGCAATTTCAGATTGCCTTTGACCATTACATTGACTAGCAGCAACCAGTGTAAGATCAATTAAAATAAATTGCGCATAAACTGAAAGAAAGCACCTGTATTTGGAGTGCTTAACTTCAATTTAAAAACAATAATTTAAGTGGGTGCAACTTTCTTGTTCAGAAAAAGGCTAGTTCCCATTTTTTTAATCTTCATGTCCTTGCAGTGGCAACTCCCTCCCACCTCTTAATGGATTTTCCAGTGGGCTATAATAGGGTTTACACAGCCTCTCAGTACAACACATCCAAAAATAAATCTGAAAATGCTATGGAATCCTAGTGTAGATGATGTGAAATGGATGGTAGAAAATATTTCCTCTAAACAGTAATTTAACAGTAAAGAATAACTATGTTCCTATAGCAAAAGGAAAAACTCTATAGCGCTTTAAAGACTAACAAGATGGTTTAATAGGTGATGAGCTTTTGTGGGCCAGACCAACTTCCTCAGATCATATTCTGGAAGAGAATTGGCATGACCATATACACCAAAGGAATACAATGAAAAAAGTGAACACATTATTAAACTGACAAATCAGATTTAGTCCAGAAGTTGAGGTGAGGGAGAGGGCAGTAGGGAGGGAATACCTATTTATAAGACAATGAATGGCTAATCAGGGGTGGTAAATGGGGAAGCTATCTTTGTAATAGGTAAGGTAATTATCATCTTAGTTAAGGCCCATTCGTAAAGTGTCAAATTTAAGCATGAATGAAAGTTTTGAAGTTTTCCTCAGTTATCTGGTGTTAAAGTCTCTTTGAAGTAAGATGCATGTAGTAAGGTCATTAAGACTATGTCCAGGTAGGTTGAAATGAAAAGCAACTGGTTTTTCCTTGTTAAGATGTCTGATTTGTGGGCATTAATTCTTTGGTGAAGTGTCTGAGAAGTCTGTCCAATATACACAGCAGAAGGACACTGTTGGCACATGATGGCATAAATTATATTTCTGGATGAACAGGAATATGTTCTTGATCATATAACTGACATGGTTAAGTCTAGTGATAGTGTCATCAGAGTAAATATGTGGACAAAGTTGGCAACGGGGTTTGTTGCAAGGGAAAGTTCCAGGGTTGGTATTAATGTGGTATGTCCTGTGGTTGTTGGTAAGAATCTTTCTGAGGTTAGGTGATTGTCTATAGGAGACTATGGGTCTGTCCCCCAGAGCCTCTCCGAGTGTAGTATCCTGTTCTAGTATAGGTTGTAGGTTATTGATAATGTGTTGGAGGGGTTTAAGTTGGGGGCTATAGGTGACGACAAGTGGTGTTCTATTATTGGTTTTCTTGGGCCTATCTTGAAGTAGATGGTTTCTGGGTATTCATTTGGCTCTTTCAATTTGTTTTCTTATTTCCCCTGGTGGGTAATTGAGATTTACAAATGCTTGATAGAGATCTTGAAGTTTCTGGTCTCTGTCAGTGGGATTAGAGCAGATGAGGTTGTACCTAAGGGCTTGACTATAGACAATAGATCATCTGGTGTGTCCTGGATGGAAGCTGAAGGCATGTAGGTAAGTGTAGCAGTCAATGGGTTTTCTGTAGAGAGTGATATTAATTTTCCATTAGTGATTTGTACTGTGGTGTCAAGGAAATGGATCTCTCATGTTGAATGGTCCAGGCTGAGATTGATGGTGGGATGTAGGTTGTTAAAGTCTCTGTGGAATGCGTCCAGTGTTTCTTGGCCATGGGTCCAGATCATAAAGATGTCATCAGTGTAGCGTAAGTAAAGGAAGGGTAAAACGGGACGGGATCTGAGTAAATGTTGTTCTAAGTCAGCCATAAAGATGTTAGCGTAGTGTGGGGCCATGCAGGTACCCAGGGCTGTGCTACTGATCTGGAGGTATAAGTTGTCCCCTAATTGTAAATAATTGTGGGTGAGAATAAAGTTAAATAGGTCTGCTACCAGATTGGCTGTGTATCCTTTGAGATAGTATTTCTAATCGCATGTAATCCATCTTCATGTGGAATATTGATATAGAGAGCTTCTACATCCATGGTGGCAAGGATGGTGTTATCAGGGAGATTATCGATGTTTTGTAGTTTTCTCAGGAAGTCAGTGGAATCTCGGAGAGAGCTGGGAGTGTTGGTGACATAGGGTTTGAGGAGAGAGACTACATAGCTGGATAATCTGGTAGTGAGTGTGCCAATACCTGAAATGATGGGACTTCTGGGGTGTACAGGTTTATGGATTTTGGGAAGGAAATAGAACAATCCTGGTCGGGGTTCAGAAGGTGCTTCTGTGTGATTTTGGTCCCGAGTAGAGGCAGGGAGTTCTTTAAGGAGATAGTGTAGTTTCTTTTGGTATTCTGAAGTGGGATCAGAGGAGAGAGATCTGCAAAATGTGAGATTGGAGAGTTGTCTAATTGCCTCCTGGTCATAGTCTGTCTTATTCATAATGACCACAGCGCCCCCTTTATCAGCTGGTTTGATTATAATGTCAGGGTTGTTTTTGAGACTCTGGATAGCATAGCATTCAGCATGGCTGAGATTGTATGTCACTTGTTGTTGTTTGTGCATAATGTCAGTCTGTGCATTGTTGCGGAAGCATTGTATATAGAAATCCAGATTGTAATTATGACCGTCAGGGGGAGTCCACATAGAATTTTTTTTTCTTTTGGTGTTGATAGGGGGCATCTGGATGGTCAGATTGATATTCATTGGTAGTTTGGAAATATTCTCGTAGACAGAAGTGGCGAAAGAAAGCTTCAAGGTCACCGCAAAATTGAATCCAGATTCAAAATTGAATCTTTAAACCATCATTTGAGGACTTCAATATATGAGATATAGGTAAGAGGATTATTACAGGAACGGGTGGGTGAGATTGTGGTGGAGGTGGGGTTCTTATCTTTGTTTGTAATTAATACCTTTTTCCATAATTGTAAGGAGACAATTTTCATTTACACACCACAATGGTGCATACCAGGTAATGATACTGAAAATGCTCCTGTGGATCAACTTCATGTGTATGTTAAAGATACCTAAATGCCTAACCAGGCGGTTTACAAATGCATTTAAAAAAGAAGGATGTATATACAATAAATTCATACAGCCCCAAAGTACTGTATTGATGCTGTATTATATAGGCCAATGGTGGGATGATAGGAGTTAATATAGAGAACTTTTTCCTGGGTGTCTGGATGATGAGTCTTGCCCACATGCTCAGGGTTCAGCTGATTGCCATATTTGGGGTCGGGAAGGAATTTTCCTCCAGGGTAGATTGGCTGAGGCCCTGGAGATTTTTCGCCTTCCTCTGTAGCATGGGGCACAGATCACTTGCTGGAGGATTCTCTGAATCTTGGGGTCTTTAAACCATCATTTGAGGACTTCAATATCTGAGATATAGGTAAGAGGATTATTACAGGAACGAGTGGGTGAGATTCTGTGGCCTGCATTGTGCAGGGGGTCAGAGTAGATAATCATCATGGTCCCATCTGACCTTAAAGTCTATGAGTCTATGATGCCAGCTAGCAATTTACATGTGATTACAGAATATTTAGTACATTATAAAAGGAACATAAGGCCTTTCACAAGTGTTTAAGTACCAGTATTTGGTATTAATCTTGTTCCCAGGATACAAAACTTAATTCTAAAGATATACTAGTATAGAATGTGAATTTCTTTGTTTTTTAGTATTCTAAAGGAAGAAAGAGATAATGAGTCACATGCAATTCTATAGCCCATTCATGTTTTTTATTTCTGTTTAATGTAATTTTTGCTGACAAAAAGTCTTGAGACTCATAGGCTTTTCTCAACTTTTTAATTCTGCATCACTGATTTTCCCTGCCTCTAACTTCTTAGAGGGCTTGAACCTGCAAGGGGATGGTCACTCTGGGTATGGCTACACTGTTTTATTTTCCAGAAGAAGAATGCAAATAGTGCTTGCATTTGCATACCTTCTTCCATTTTTTTCCACGGAAGAGGCTTTTCCGCCATTTGGCCCTGTCTACATGAGGCCAAATGTTGGGAAAAATCACCCTCTTTCGAAAGCCCCTATAAAGCCTCTTCCTGGAAAAAAAATGGAAGAAGATATGCAAATGAGAGCACTATTTGCATACCTCTTCATACAGTGTAGCCATACCCCAAGACTCTGATCTTGTAAAGAACATGAGCTATCCAGGGCTGGATTTAGGGGCAAATGACTGAGGAGCTGGGCCTGGAGGGTGCATTGCTGGAGGTGCTGTTTCTGTTATGAAGAAAAAGGCAAATAGAATGTTTGAAGTAATATGTTTCAATTATTCTGTATGTGAATTCATTGTTCCTATTCACCTCCTAAAATGTTCTAGATCTTTGTAGAATCTCATGGCACCTTCTAGACTTCCTAAGAACTGTTTTCCTCAAACCTCATACAATGCTGTCAGCCTGGTCCTTTGGCGTATAAAAGGGTGAGGCATCAATCAGTCAGTCAATGAAATATAAGAGCAAACTAAAGTGAATGAGAGCCCAACTGCGATACTGTGAAATTTGTTTTATTGTGTTATTATGAAAGTGTAGTTGAATCTTTCCGTTCAATATTTGAAGAGTGTAAATAATGACTAATAAAGGACATTTAATGAAACAACATTATAAAAGAAATACTGTTACTTTTTTAGTCTCATGGAGCTTTTGTGGGCAAAACCCATTTAATCAAATGACCATCTGGAGAAATAAGTTTTGCCCACGAAAGCTCATAATACTATACATATTTTTGTTAGTCTCTAAGGTGCCACAGGATTACTCGTTTTTAAAGTTACAGAATAGAACAGCTTTGTTACTTTTTTGCCATGCTTAACATGTAATGTGGATGACTTTCTAAGACTGTGGAATATAGACTTTTGCTCTTGCTAATATTGTCTGTTTTTCCCTGTAGGAAAATAAAGGATACCCCGACGAAGCCTTCTGGACTCAATTTAGGAAGCAAAAAGCTCAGCTGCAATCTAGTTTGTGGAAAGGGGCAAATCTGATGGAAAAGTATCTGAAATAGAACCACATAGACCAGGCTTTAGGCAGTAACAATCATTCCCATGCATAAGAAATTGAGGAGTGAAGCATGAATGATGGAAATCCTAAGGGTATTGCAAGGATAAGGGAAAAATGTTCTCCTTAAACTTTGATGACAGGACAAGAAGCAATGGACTTAAACTGCAGCAAGGGAGATTTAGTTTGGACATTAGGAAAAACTTCCTAACTGTTAGGATGGTTAAGCATTGGAATAAATTGCCTCAGAAGGTTCTGGAATCTCCATCACTGGAAATGTTTAAGAGCAGTTTAGACAGACATCTATCAGGGATGATCTAGATCAGTGGTTTCCAACCTTTCTAAGCACAAGATCACTTTTTGAATTTAAGTCAGTCTAGGATCTACCTCAAACTCAAATACCACTGCCCTGCTCCTTTGCCAAGGCCCTGTCCCACCCTTTCTCGGAGGCCCCACCCTCCTCACTCTGTCCTCCTTCCCTATACCCTGTCTTCACAGAGTGACATCAGCACCCCCTGCCTCTGTCCCCCCATCCTGCACAACAAGCAGGAAGATCCCAGAGGACAGCTCTGAGGCTCTGGGCAGGAGCAGCAGGGCAATGGGGAGAGGGGCAGCTGAAGTTCTGGCATCTGATAGCCTTCCAGCCAAACTAGTCAGGATCACCTATCAGAACCTCCAAGATCTACCAGTAGATCCTGATCTACTGATTGGTGACCACTGATCTAGATAATGCTTGGTCCTACCATGAGGGTAAGAGACTGGACTTGATGAACTCTCAAGGTCCCTTCCAGTTCTAGTGTTCTATGATTCTATTATTTCACTTATTATTAAAAATTAAGAAGTTTCAAAAGCTTAGGGGAAATAATTGTATTTGCTTACATATGGCTAGACTAAATACAGATCTACAGATCCATGCCAATTTATTGTCTTAAATGACGGATAAATCATGAATGTAAATTGCACATGAAAGCCCTGAAATGGGCTACAAATACAATAAAAAAATAAGGTATTCAAAAAGTTTAACAGATGGAGTGGGAGATGCAGGAAACAGTCTTCAGTGCCAGAGGTTCCATTTGGCAGCCTATGAGCACCAACTCAGCTTTCAACAGTGCATAGTACCATTCACTTATTCCTTTTGAGATACATTTTTTAGCATATTTTACTTGCCTTAACAGCTAATGCAAATCTCCCTGGTCACTGCATGCACAGGTACTTTAACTGTGCAGTCAAATTACTCCCTTATTTTGGAAAAAGACTTTCTGAAAATAAAAGTCTTTATTGTCCACGAAAAAAGCAGCACTCACCTCAGTATTACTAAAATACAATATACTGGAAAATGAGAAAAAAATCACTACTTACAATATGTTATTTACATTATTGAATTATGCATAGAATCCCTACCTGAATTTTGAATGCAGCCTTAACTTTGTTCATTGTTTGGGGAGAAGTGAGTTGCATATTGAACTTACATTTTTTCTAAAGTTCAAAAGTGTTACAAGAATACAGGCTAAAAATGAACAGATTTTCCTCTTTGAATATATAGGAAATTCAAGGCAAGCTTTTTCCCTCAAATTGTTAAACAGTATGTCCAGATGGAAGAAGTTAAAATAAGATTATGAAAATCAAGGAGTGTAATGAGCTTAAAAGACCATTTGACTTTTTTTTATGATGAGACAGAGGTGATTGAAAGACACAACACCAAATCAGGAAGGGAAGATTATACTGAGTATCCTTGGCCAAGCAGGCATTGGTTCAACAAGATCTCCTAACTAGTGAGATTAACTGTGAATGAATTAGGGTACTTTTCATTCCCTTGTCTGCTAAAATCTGATTCTGCTTAATATGGATAATAGTCTGAAAAATAACTTAGACAGGTGACAAACTTATGTAATGATCATGTATATTTTCTTGGTGTTCTCCAGGGGAGCAAGGGTGGTAGATTCAGATCCTCAAACAATAGTCTAAATTTTATGCACAGGCCCAAAAAGATAAATATAGCAGGCAAAGTTAAAGTGGCATTTTAACATTTTACCAATATTCCCTATTCTATATAAAGGGGATATTTGCTCATGCCAAAAATCTGTTACTTGCTGTCAACATTTAAAAGAATACTTTTACACTGTCCACCAAACATGTGCAAAATGTGCAGCTGAGAGCACAAAATAGGTGCATGATTGCCTATTTTGTGCACATACCAACAGTTTGTAACATTTGTTTTACCCTGCATTTTTAACATCTTTTGAATTTTAAAAGAAAGGGTAATCCATTGATTGTACTCACTTCCCCATTGCACACACAATATATATCCACAATATAATCACTATTTTTCAAAAACTTGATTCTTACAAGATACTTGGTCTTCTTCCCTTTAAAGCCACAGAGAAAACAGATACTGAATATTCTGGTGGGTTTTGTATATGAGCTGTCCACGTTTCTTTGCATCTGATGAGAACATATCAGTTTCTAAGCGATTTCCAAGCAATACTAGGAATGATCTTGACACAGATTAGTCCAATCAAATACTTCTTCATATATAAACTTATAATGGAAAGTTCAGCCCTGGTGTAATTCCACTGGCATGAAAGGGCTTATATCCAGGGCTGAATTCAGCACCTGGTAGCACTGTTATGAGGAAAAATAGGGCTGATCTGAGTTAAGTACTATTTTTGCAGCTGAATTATTCTTCTGAAAAGGGATTCTCTTTAGAAGCCTGGTGTGTAATCACAGGGAAATAGCTCATCTGCAAAATTTTAATTCTGTTTCAGGCAGCATTCTTTTCAGCAATAATGACAGAGAATATGAGCAGCTGTGGATTATTTTGTCCTACTCATAATAATTTGGTCTTAAGATAAATAAGTGTGAAGCACAAATGGGGAGGGTGAGGAGAAGGGAGAAGGAATACTATAAGTAGGCAATTCTGAGTATCAATCAGCATATTTTGTTCATGCTGAACTCAAAGTGTGCTCTTCACTGGCAACCTGTTTGCAAAAGCTACTATGAAAAATGTACTTTATAATAATTACTACAATAATAATTATTCACATTCTGCTGAGGGTTAATCCTTTGGGTATTAATTTATTTTTCTCATATGCAGGCACAATGTCCATATTCATCTCACTGCACTTAGCATATTACTAAAAATTAAGATCTGCCCAGTAAACAAAAATAAAACACATGGCTTTATCACAAATACATACAGCAGAGATGATGTAAATATAAATCCAACATTTAGTGAGACTGCTTTTGTATATCACACTGCAAGATTCACCTCAGGCTACTCTCTAGCAATGAAGAAAGAGAATAATTTGAATCATCTTATGCATACAGCTCTCCAGGTGTGAAGCCTGTTTACACATGCAATGTATTCTCTATATTTTTCTTGGCATTATCAAAGTTCAGTTTTAAACCTAAGTAGCCTCCGATACTCTACTGAAATTTATAATCAATCTCCTGTTAATATATTAACTCTTTCTAGAGTATATATCATTTTAAAAAAAGCAATCTAGTTAATTAACCAAAAGCAATTTCCCAGATTTAATTAAGATAATTTTATAGCATTAAAATATCATTATGATTAGCAATAATAAAGACTTGTCCACACTAGCTTCAGACTAAAACACACTCATTTTTATTTATGAATTGAGAAACACAGAATATAGCATTGTTTTAAAAGACTTTTTCTAATAAAAGAAAGGATTTACATAGCAATATGTTACACTGCTTTAGCACAAAAAGTTAACATGTGAATTGTGATCAAGGTTATGTTCTTTCTCTTAACCTCCTGCTTAGAACACTATGCATCGAGTGAACCACTCAAAGGTGTTATGTTTACAATTTATATTACAAACTTAATTTCACACAGACTAACTGAAATCTCTTTCTTGAATACAAGAATACCTTTCTGCATTTCTTTTAAGCATTCACAAGTTAATAACAAGGTTAGCTGACATATAAACAACAATGCTGAAATAGAAAGGCAAGCAGGGGATCATACAAGAGACAGAGCCTTTACATCATAATCAGTTACCTATGTTACTGTGATTTCTTGGAATCCAATCAAGCATAGTAGGATAGAACTGTGACAGCTTCTTCTTAGCTGGTAACAGTTGCTGTCAGTAATCCAGAATGATAGGAAGATGGAATATCTGCCTAACTGGGGTAGAATTCAATGTCTATGTTACAATTATTATATTACTGATCAGTTCAGACTTGGTGAGTTAATCCTGTGGGTAATAATTTACTTGCTGTGACTGTACAATACAGTTTCTACTGCTTTACCCCTTTGAGGGCTATCACTGTAATTATTCCATATCGTGCAGCCAACAAGTCCTTCCTGTGTATCTCTTCCAACCAATTGTATGTGTCTAAGACATACGTCAATGTTAAGCTTTATTCAAAGACAACTTTATTAGTACTCTGTATAAGACCTGTGCAGAATACGGAAGCTCTGATTCACAAAAGACCTGGTTTCATTCTGATTCAGAGCAAAATCCAAACATTTTGAAATTCTCCGTGAACAAAAATTGTGATTTTTCTTGTTTTGGGTGGTTAGAAATGTTTCATACTAACAAAACTGAAACAATTTATTGCAGTTTTGACTTTTGTTTCTATTCTATTTTTATAATCTAAGGGCATAGAAAAAACTCTCAATGAAGAAAAATTTAAAAGATTACCCATACCAGAAAATTAAAAACAAAGATTACCCATACTAGAAAATTAAAAACTAAATATGTAAGTGGCTAACTATTATTATAACATTTGTTAAATGAAGCATCAGTGTATCCTTAGTCCAGTTGTGCAAGATGGATGTGAAGTTTCAGACTGTGCTGAATGACCTGTACCACTGCCTTTGTAGGCTCCAAATTAAAGTTGATTCACATGAGTACGAGCTTTTGATAACACCATCCGTTCTTTTGTACATATGGTGCATATGACCCTTTCTTCCCTTGAACATAACAGACTGAGGCTCCTGCCTTCGTGGATGCAGAGGGAGTCAGTCTGGTTTTAGTGTTTACTGAAACGCTGAGTAGTAACAAATTAACAAGTGTGAATCAGTAATTTTTTTAAAGTTCCAGAATACTGTACCTCAGAAATTGAGCCTCTCATGCAGATACATCCTGAAGCTCTCAGGGTATATCTATACAGCAAAGTTATTTCGAAATAACTTTACCAGCATCTAGACAACCAAACCACTATTTTGAAATTAAATCGAAATAGTGGAGGACTTATTTCGAAATTGGTAAACCTCATTCCACAAGGAATAGTGCCAATTTTGAAATATCTATTTAGAAATAAGCACTGTGTAGATGCTTATTTTGAAATAGGGGGCCTCCAGCCCTTCCCAGGGTGTCCTGGTGGCCACAACCAAGAAAACTCCACTCCCTCTCCTCCCTCCCTGGAGCCCTTAAAGGGGTAGACTCTGGCCACAGTGCCTGTGCCAGCTCCAAGCTTGCCAGCCCAGAACCAGCAATCACTGCACCTGACCCAGTGGCCCTAGCATGAGCCGGCAGCCAGTGCCAGCCAGCCCTCCACTGCTCTTCAGGACCAGTCTGCCAGGTCCCAGGAGTCTGCCGGGGCTGGAGAAGGCGGGCACCTGTCTGGTCCAGCGTAGAGATCATGGACCTTATTCAGGTTTGGTGGAATGCCTCCAACGTCCATGATCTCCACACTAAATAGAGGAACACAACTTTCTACATGCGGATGACTGCCAGCCTGGCCACCAAAGGCCACATGCGAACCCAGGAGCAGGTTTGCACGAAAATAAAGGAGCTGCGTCAGACGTATGCCAAGGCCACAGGGGGCAGCTCCCAGCCAGGGGCAGACCCAGACTCCGGCCCCTATTTTGATATGGTGGACCACATCCTGGGGGGCAGGATGGTCCGTGCCCCCCAGGTGGTCATCGACACTGGGGAAGAGCTTGCTGCCTCCTGCTGCTCCAGCCCCTGTTGCCTCTCCAGCTACCACTTCTCCTCCCACTGCTTCTCCCCCTCCCACTTCTTTCTCCCCACGCTCCCCACACCCCCAGGGATGCCGAGGTCCCCACA
>CM057845.1:288947978-288981587 GCA_030068395.1 Apalone spinifera
GATATTTAAGAGTAGGTTAGATAAATGTCTACCAGGGATGGTCTAGACAGTACTTGATCCTGCCATGAGGGCTGGGGACTGGACTCGATGACCTCTTGAGGTCCCTTCCAGTCCTAGTATTCTATGATTCTATGATAAGACCTGAGGACCTTATGGTCTGGTATACTATCTTCAATACTGCCTAGTGGCAGAGCAGTCCTTTCCCATATGTGGACTATGCAGTTGCATACGGTAGTGGTTCTGGTAAACCTCATTCCAGGAGGCATACCTGGGAGGTTGACAAATGCCTTTGATGTCGACCCCCGCGCATCCAGACTACCACGCTGTGCCGACAAACAGCTGATTGGCACAGCGCAGCAGCCATTTAAATTTAAATGAAGTGGCGATTATTTAAATCGCCACTTCATTTTCCTATGTCAGGTAGCCTAATCTACATGCCTCTGGCGACAGAGGCATGTAGTCTAGACGTACCCAAAGAGCCCTTCAAGTGGTAATGACTTCATTTAACAGGCATTTGCCAACCCCAAATATATAATGTCAGTTTCTTAATTTACTATGTTAGTCTACAGGACCTTAGTTGAACATTTGTTTAAAAAATATTTCATTAATGTTGCTGAAGATTATAAAATCAGATCTCTAAAAATCTTCATCCTCCTCTCCCCTAGCACAATACCGGAGCAATGTTTCTATCTTATGAACCCATGTGCTACAGGTTGGTCTCAAGGTGAGTGTGACGAGGCATATCCATCCTGCACCCAGCCCGGAGGGCAGGGGAAGCCACACCCCTTTAGCTTACTGGACATGCTCTAGTATAAGAGAGAGCAGCTCAACTCAGATGAAGCTAGTGGCTAGAGGGGAAGGAGCCAAGGACAGAACTCTTGAATGGTCTCTGCAGTAGCTGAAGCCCCAGCCTCAGTGATAGCCCTGGTCAGTGAGGCTGTCCGGGAGGCACCAGCTCGCCGAACAATACGCCGAGGATGCACTGCACACTGAAAATGGCAGGAAGGAGCCCAGGGCAGAGGATTGCCTTCTGGGAGCTTAGTGCACTGTGGCTGAAAACCCCCCTAAGCCATCTGTGGTATCTTCCACTGCCAACAGGGCCCTGGGCTGGGACCCGGTGGAGTGGGAGGGCCTGGGTTCCCCTACCTTCCACACCTCATGGTAACTCCACTCCCACGCCCCTGGGGAAGAGCCAAGACCTGAAGGACTGATTGAAGATAGAGCCCAGATCAGAGGAACCCAATGGGCTGGTATAAAGACAGGAAGTTGGCAGCAGAAAGAAGCTGCAAGGGAAGTAGGCTACAGTTACTCCCTATGAGAGGGATTAGAGGTCAATTGTTTACAACAACTCATTGTAAGGAGGGAGTTTGAGCTAGTACACCCAGAGAGGGAGGAGCCAAAAACTGTAGGAAGGAGTCTACGGGAAGTGCAACGGGACCTGAGGGAACACAGACCACTTTTGTCAAATATAATGTCCCTGGGCTGGAACCTGGACCAGTGAGTAGGCCTGGGTTCCTTTACCAGACACTGAGAAAGTGGCATATGTACTCCAGACAGTGGAGTGCAGCATGCCTAAGACAGCTTTCCAAGTGTGACTTTGGCATCCCAGAAGTAAGGAGAGAGACTGGTGACAGGGTGAATAGTAAGCAGCAGAAAGAGGCAGTAGATCTAATCCCCAGAAATGGCCAGGAGGAGGCACCACATCATGGTGAGTAGAGAACACTGTGACAAGTGGTTATTTGGATTGGTGGGCTTTTTTTTCTGTGTAATTGATTTACAAAAATCATCTGTTTATAACTTGCACAACTTAATATTGCCTTTATCTAAACTGTACTGAGGGAGAAATAAAAAGCCAATAAGGGGAAAAGCTGCCATTGTTTATCTGCAGATTTCGCAGCAGCTAGGGAATTTCCTTCCAGAGAATGAACCTTTCAATGTGAAGTGTAAAGAATAAGGCTGAGATAGAGATTGATTTTACATGTATCTTGCTTGGTACAAGGCACCTGTACCATATGCATTAATGCTATCAAATACTCAGAAAAGATACTTTGTAAAAATTATGTCCCACAAAGCTGATTGAACATATATATCATTGCAATTCAATAACCTTATTCTAATAGAAGTTCAGTTCAATGAGTAAAACCCCCCAGCACCTAACTGACCCAAAGAATAATCAATTCTTCTTAGATATTTAGGGATTATCTTCAGTTTATTAACCTGCAGAATGGAGACAAAGACAAGAAACATTTGAAACATATAGCTTCCTCGTTTACTGTGAAAATATCCCAAATGTCCAGTGCTGTCAGGTGACTATTAATTGTATTTAACCATAATACATCTTTCTAATTGTGTTCTAATTACAAAGACTCAATTCCTATTTTTGCTATGCACAAACAGACAAATCAAATTACTCATTGTAGTAACAGAGTATGAAAAGAATTTCAATCTCTGAAGTTGTCTAATCATGATTTTTTGTCATGCTCATGTAACTATGTTTTACTAGTCCTTTACTAGCTGGGTAAAACTTCTCCACTGAATAATAAATTATCTAAAAAGTGTATTTTTGAAACAGTGAAGCTTTTCACAAATTTCGGTTCAATTTGGTGAATAGTTTTGGACAAAAATCCCCTGAAAACAAAACTTTCTAAAGGAAATGTTGATTCACAACAAAAAGTTAAAGTGAAGTGTTGTTTTGGATCAACATTTGAAAGGTTATTCCTGACCCAAATGTTTTTTCTTTTTCACTGAGTAAAACAAAATCAGGTTTTGGTTTGAAGCAAATTTACTTTTTTGGGGAGGGAGAAGGGCTCAAAACCCATTATTTGCTCCATTCAGGTGCTCATTAATATGGAGTTTTGCTATGAAAGCTTCAGACCCAAGCAATGAGAAATATGTTCACTTTTTGGAAGAGGAAAGATTATGTGGTAGTGTTAATACTGTAGCATCTGGGAGACCAAGTTATGATCAGGACCCTACTGTGTCAGGTGGTGTACGAACTTGGAACAAAAGGAGAGTTCTGGAATATATCAACACTAAGGCCTATGCACTAACAGAAGGAAAAATTCAGCCATGTCATCTATGGGTCCACACTGGGTCCCCTATGCCAAAAAGAAAAGGGGGTTCTCTTATATATAAAAAGATGGGGATCTATGAAGAGATTTACAGCCTTGCCCAGGAGCACACAGAAAATGGGGCACGGTTGGGAGGGTAAAGGACTTAGTTAAGAGATCTGCCCTTCCACAAATGCTTTCTCTAAGGGGCCTAGCAAGTATGCAGCTTTGGCTTTTTTAACTATGTGCACTTGGGATGGAGGGTCCCTTAATATCCTTAAATCTCTTCAGTGTCTAAGGGTACGTCTACACAGCAGGGCAAAAGTCAAATTAAGCTACGAAACTTCAGCAACGTAAATTGCGTAGCTAAAGTCAAAATGGCTTAATTCAGCTTTTGGTGCTGTCTACACAGCAGGAAGTCAAAGGAAGAACACATTTCCTTCAACTTCCCTTGCTCCTAGTACAATAAGGGTTACAGGAGTCAGAGTAAGAAGTCCTCCAGCTTGCCATTATTTCAAAATAATGGCTTGTTGTGTAGATGCACATTTTGTTATTTTGAAATAATGTCAGTTATTCTGAAATGATGCTGCTGAGTAGACATCCTCTAAGGCTACGTCTACATTCCGCTCTCTTGCACAAGAACATATGCAAATGAGGTGTGGCGATGAATATTGCCACGCCTCATTTACATACTTAATGAGCCACCATTTTGTGCAAGAGCCGTTCTGCCTGAATTTGCATATGCCTCATTTGCATATGTTCTTGCACAAGAGAGCACAATGTTGATGTACTCTGTGTCAGCTGCTGGAGTCTGAAGGGAGTAGACAGAACTTTAAAAATCACTCCTTTTAGATTCAGTCTCTCATAGAATTGACCCTTTTACTTTCCAAAGACCTTAAAGACAATCACATGGAGACTTTTTGTTTTACAGATCTATGTAGGAACTTCTAGGACCACTCTACATTTTCCAGGATCAGATTTACAATTCTAATTCTGTGCAACCATAGTGGGAACAGAATCCAGTGAATAAGGTTTAGAAAGTAAGCATCAAAAACATCTTTCCTCTGTGAACAAAAAGGTTGACAGCCCTTCTATTATTCAGGTTATTCAAACTATATAAGGTCTTGAAAACAACCCATCAACTCCAAAAAGACAAGGTTTTAGATTGTTTAACTGCTCACTAAAAGACCTTATTTGTTTTTCACATGTGAGGTAAGTCACAACAAACTCATTGAGACACTTTGCCACCCTTTTTTATTACATTTCTGTTTTTAAGTCTCTGAATGCAATCTGTTCTATCAAAATTGTGTTGAAAAGTGAAAAGTCTAAAAACACATCAGCTACACAACAATAAAGAAACCTCAACAGGTAATTGCCAGCTGAAAGAAAAATGCCACCACAGCTATATAAGAACAATAATAATTTGGTTCCACCAGATATAAAAAAATAGCATAAGGACAGTATGATGGAGAGGAAAATCCCTATGGGTATGTCTACACTATGGGATAAGATCAAATTAAGATATGCAATTTCAGCTATGTCAATTGTGTAGCGAAAGTTGAAATAGCGTAATTTGGCTTTTGGTGCTAACCACATGGCATGAAGTCAAAGTGTGAAAACGCTCCCTTCAACTTCCCTTACTCCTCATGGAAGCAGGACTACCAGCATCAACGGGAGTCCCCCTCTCAGTTTGAATTATCGTGTTTTCATTAGACCCTCTAATTCGAACCTTGGAAGATTGACAGCATCAGTTTCCATCTTTTCTGTAGTATAGACATATCCTATAAGAGGAAAATACAGCACTTGGCTAACAGGAGCCAAAAAATTGCCCTGGAAGGAACTCCTAGAGAGGGGATTACTTTGATGTTGTGTTTGTCACCATTATATCACATATGTAATAAATATCTATCCACCAGAAAGGATATTGTGATTTGTTTAGTATCAGTAATGCACCTAGTCCTGTAGAAGACACGAAAACTGATGTAAATGCACTGGGAAATCAAGAGTTGGAAAGAGTATTTGTTTTAAAAAACTATTACAGTTTGAATAAAGTAATAAAATGTCTCTCATTATATGGAAAGATCTGCTCTTCTGTACAATGACCTACAGTTATGTGACTATGTATAAAAATATGCTCCTTAGAGACTTTCTGCTATCTTTGGTTGGTGGCAAAGAAAAATGCAAAGGCAAAGTGACCTTCTAATAATATAAAAAAAGTGATTTGGCGCTCTTACACTAATATTTTAGATTGATACATATCCTCCCAAAACTTAGATGGTTGTGAGTTTTTTAATTGTACTGTCAACTGCCTGCCTTTTGAGTATATTTCATGAATCAGAGAAGATTTATACTTCATATACTGCAGTGTGTGTCTCTGGTGCTTCAGCAAAGATGTTACTATGCCAGTGTTTTTCAAAGTGGGCTGCAGGCCCACGCTGAGAGCTGCTAATGGGCTGCTCCAGTTTGTTTACTTACTGGCTCCGCAGCCACAGGTTTCGCAGTTCTCTTTTGCTCCGGTTTGCCATTTGTAGCTAAGGGGAGCTGCAGGAAGCAGTGGCCTGGACTATGCAGCTTCCCTTGGCTAAAAACGGTGAACTGGAGCACATGGGAACTGTGAGGCTCCATGGTTGTGGAACTGGTAAGTAAACAAGCTGGAGCGGCCTGTTAGCAGCTTTCACAGAGTGGACCCGTGGCCCACTTTGAGAAATGTTGTACTATATCGATGGAGAACTTCTGTTGCCCTAATTAATGTACCTCTGCAAGAGGTGGTAGCCAGGCCAAAAGGAGAACCGTCCTATCAATATAGCACTGTTTACACAACAGAGGTTAGGTCAATATAACTGCATCACTCAGGGTAGTGGACTTCTTACACACGGGAGCAATGCAGTTGTAACAATGTAAGTTTATAGTTTAGATCCAGCCATTGTTTTGTCCAATATTCACAAATATCTCATAATTTAAGGGACAGATTACTTTTTCAGTAAAGACAGGTGCCTAAACATGCCCTGAAATGAATTACTATCTGAGATGGAAGGGGACAGGATTTGAGGAGTGGTTAAGTTTTGTCATGAGCCTTCACAATTCATTACTGAACTAGACTAATGATGACATGTTTCACACTTGAATGAGAAGTTTAGGCCATCATCCCCATGTTTTCACACCCAATTGCAAGGTCACAGCAGCTAAAGCCTGTAAGACAGATTTACCATTTGCATGATAATGGACACTCTTTTGAGATGTAAAGTAGCTCATTTTAGCACAAGTATTCCTTGTATCTATATAAAGGATATTTACTAAACAATTCAACCGAATTGTTTTAAAACAGGAATATTCAAGGCTGTGCTGAGTACAATTGATTTTTTACTTCTAATATTCTTTTTTTAAGTGTAATCCTTTTTTGTCACTGGAGCCTTGTCCATACTACAGCTCCCACAGAACCACTGGGAAGTTCTTCCTCAATTTCCCCAGCACAGACCAGGCTATTGCCTTCAGCACACAGGTGATTTTCATTGACAGCTGCACCAGCTCTCCAGGCTGTGATTAAATACATCTTAAGCACATGTTCAATAAAAAGGACTTGATGTTGTGGAAATGGACCAAAACAACAGAGTTCTTGTTTCATTCAGATCTTGAAACACTCTGAATTGTCACAGGTAGCTGGCTTTGGATAACTAATCTGTCTGGATATACATAAAAATATACAAACACAAAAACTCTTTGGAAAGTTTGTGTGTGAATTTTGTTTTTTTGATAAATATTACATCAACATAATTGACTGGAATGTTATCTACCAATTACTAAATTAATTATAAAATGTACTAATATGATCTTATGTATTTTGGACTGCTCCCTGTATGTCCTTAACATTGATAGATTCATTTTTCTTGACTGTGCACTTTCCAATCATATTCTAGACTGTACTTATTAGCATGCATTTATATGCCTATGCTTTCAGAAATTGTAGCCTATGATTGATGTACACTATTGAACATTTTTGAATTACGAATGTATCTGCTGCCCCAGGACACTGGTTAACAAGTTATTTCATGAGCTGATTCCAGTGTGGCACAACATTTGAATGAATAAAATATTATGCTCTAGCAATATTCAAGCTTGAACATGAATTCATACACCTTAAATGTATGTAGTTGATTAAAAGGTAATACAGAAGGTTACTGAATAGATTGCACTACACCAGGGAAGAATTTTCCCAGTTTCTTCAATACCAACCCCTGGAAGAAGCCCATGTGTATTTAGAACTTGTGGGAGGTTACGGGGTTTTTTCTTCTATTCTGAGTTACTGGTAAAATAAAAACTGCTAATGATGAACTGCAAAACTGAGATGAAAATTGAATTGAGTAATGACTTCAATGACCACAGTAAAGAATCTGTGGAAGACATTAGCACAGGAATACTTTGAATAATCTCCTGCAAATTAGATATTCTTCTCTGTGACATCCTGTTGATGCTTCCTGGTTAAGTGAACATATCTCATAACATGCTACACTGACCTCACAAACAGTAGTGTTTTCATTGGCTGCAATGAGAAGGATGGAATTGGAGGGTCTCTGGGGTTATCTTCAATGAATTAAACTAAACACCAGTCTAAATCAATTAGTTTAGATTTATTTCTGTGCTGTGTGACCCCACAATCTGGTTAACGGGGATATGCTCCACAAAAATCTATGGTTAACTCTATTTTTATGTTTGCCTTGCAGTTCCTCTTTAAGGTTCAGGAAGTCTGATTAACTGGAACATGTCTGAATTCTGCTGAGAAACATCCCACCATCTCTGAGACAGAGTAATATTGCCACTTCCCAGTGTATATGAGACCTGCTTCCAATAAACCCTCTTCCCTGCACAGTTAGTACTTACTGTCCCTCACCCCATTGCCTGTTTCCCCCACCAAACATTCCTGAACCCCTCGTATCCAGTCCTTACTACTGAATCTCTAAACACACAAATCATTCTTCCCCCTCCATTTCTGGCCAACCATCACTCCTTCACTGTTGGTTTTGGTTTCTGGCCAGTGCAACTGCAGGACATGGAAAGGAACAGAGAATAAGAAGAAGAACCAAACAGGAGAGGCTATTAAGATGCTGATGTTCTCATTCATTGCTACCTATCACCTATGTGCCAGGTCCTTCTTTCTGCCTAATTCTTGCTGTCTCTTAAGCATGGAGGCTGTGTGACCAGTCCTTGAACAATGCCCTCTATGAGCACACACCTGCCTCTAACACAGGTTTTACCCAATATGGCAGAATTTTACATAATTTGAGAAACTCAATATATTCAACAGTAGGCTCAACTTGATGACTTCTCAATGCCCTTTCCAGCCCTACACATTTATGATTCTGTGTTTAATGTGCAGCATCTTGCAGAAGCCCACATACCTAATATATAGGTATGCCCAGTTTCACATTAAGGGGCCGAACATGGCTGTTCTTCTTCAGTGCTACTAGAAAATAAACATTGTTGTGACTTCCCGCCTGATTAGTGGATTTTTTTTTCCCTTGGCAGCTCATATTTCATCTGATTCAGTGAACAAAACATCAGTTAAAATCACAATCACATTATAGATGTGTTCGTACTATATATTTCTGGAACAATCTTAAGGCACAGAAAGACTGATATGATGTACAGATGTGTTGATTAAGTTCAAAGCAATGCCCAATTCTGAGGAATGGCCTCCTCTGCTCTGGAGACACAACTATTGGGTGGGTACAGCTGGGCAATGGAAACTTTTTTTTTTTCCGAAAAATGCAGATTCAGATTGAGCAAAGTTGTGTTTTGCATATTTGTGTCAAATTTGCTGAATGTTTCCATCAAAACAGAACAAAAATAACTTATCTGAAATGCAATATTTTTAATTTGTATTCTAAAATGGCTTTTTATCTTGAATTGTTCTTCAGGTTTTTTTTAAGTTTAAAATGCTCAAACTAAAATACATTTCTTCTTAGGTTGAATAAAACATCTGTTTTAATTCACGCAGCAACCAAAAATATAGTTATTTGCACAGATCAGTTGGAATAAAAAAAACCCCCAAGCCTCTCAACCTTTCTTGATTATCCAGGGACAGACCTGCGGGAAAGTAAAGTTTAATTTTCTTTGCATTACTCAGCAGGATACAAAAATCCAGGCCATGTGTGCAAACATGGTGGTTCTGATTATTTAATCTCCCTCAACTAACAATGCTATTATGTTTAGAAACTATTTCTATTCAGTGCTGATATTTTATTTTGGAGTGGTAGAATACAATATTTTTTTTCTCTTAGTAATATTGAGTGAGATAGTGGCAAGTGCCATGATGCAGACAGTTGGCTATGTTTTCTTTGATTTTTCTGCTGTGAGTTTTAAAACGTTGGTCCAACTTGTTTCATGCATTGCTCTGATCTGCTGCGAGTAGAGTGAAAGCAGAAGTGAATGTTTTTTACTGATGGGATTGACTTGTCTTCTCTGTAATAGATTTTACACTATTGCCAACCAAGAGCTTAGAATGCATGAAACACATGCTTAAAAAACATGAGAATGGTTTAACAATTATGAGATTTAAAAAAAAATGTTCAAGGTGATTTTTTGTATTGTGGTGTCATTGCCTTTAAGATATACGTTCTTTGGCTTCCCTCTGAAATCATGAAAGGAAGAGATTTACTTTGGTAAAATACTCAGCTCTTTTAAAAAACACACACAGTCAAACACACACAGTCAATGGTTAGAAACATGTCAAAGGTTTCTAACCATTTCAGGAGTTAGGTTCTAGAACATCCTTTTAATAGGAGTTTGGGCAAACAATCTAGCTAATTTTAAGATAGCACTTGATGAGTTTAGGAAAGGTCTTATGTGATGGGATTGCCCATGATAGCTG
The DNA here is from genome assembly GCA_030068395.1 of Apalone spinifera. NCBI lineage: Eukaryota > Metazoa > Chordata > Testudines > Trionychidae > Apalone > Apalone spinifera. The sequence goes on from CM057845.1 coordinate 288,957,894, forward strand.
AGGACTAGACATTATGCCCACTGCTTCTCTCCAAGGTATTCTATGTAACATTGTAATTATCTGTGAGCTGTATATATCATGAAAATAAATATATGATAGATGGCAATTCATTGAGAGATTTTTGCCCCAAAGAAAGGAGCCCTTTAAAACCTTAAACTCTTCAGGTGAAATCCTGGCCCAGTTGAAGTCAATGGCAGTTTTGCTACTGAGTTCAGTAGTATCAGGATTTCACCCTTGGATTTGCCATGATACGACTAATGCTACGTCTAGACTGCCTCTTTCAAAAAAGAGTGTCTAGACTACAACCAGTAATTTCGAAAAAGCAAGCCACTCTTTCAAAAGAGAGCACTCAGGCAGTCTGGATGCTCTCTTTTGAAAAAGCACAGTTTGCATTACATAGCACCTTTTTTCGAAAGAGCACTTTTGAAAAAAGGCGTTATTCCTTGTAAAACAAGGTTTTCCGTGGTCGAAAAAACTGTCGCGTTCTTTTGATTTACTTTCAAAAGAATGTGGAAGCAGTCTAGAAGCAGGGGAAGTTTTTTCAAAAAGGGTACATCTAGACTACAAACTTCTTTTGAAAGAGGCTTTTTCGAAAGATACTTTCGAAAAAGCTTCTTTCGAAAAAGAGCATCTAGACTACAATCAGAAAAAAGGCATTATTGCTCGTAAAACAAGGTTTTCTGCAGTTGACAAAACCGCCGCGTTCTTTTGATTTACTGTCAACAGAACACGGCAGCAGTCTAGATTCAGGTAAAGATTTTTCGAAAAAAGGCCACTTTTTTTGAAAAATCCCTGTAGTCTAGACACACCCAAAAAGGCCACTTTTTTCGAAAAAAACCCCCAAAACCCTGTAGTCTAGACACGCCCTTAGTGAATGGGATTAGGAATATGGATTTGATCTTGGGCATGTCACTTAGCCTCTGCCAGTCTCTGCTTCTCTATCTATGCAATGGTGGAGAAACCGAATGATCAAAAATGTTATTTTAATTAAAATGAGTACAGTGGAAAGATTTCTGGGGGGGGGGGAGAGGGAGGGACACGACTGATGGAGAAGATAGACCTAACATTGTTCAAGAGAGGCAGACAGATGTGAAAAAAATAGCTTGCTGAATAAGATATTTTAGAAGTAAATGAAAAGTGAAGGCTGTTGTTATGGTTGTTCACTTCTAGAGCCCTAGTTTCAACTTAGGATTAGCTCTCAAGTGGAACAGAAATATTTAATGGTCTCTCTGTCGAGTCCCTTCTTCCCATCATTTGTCTACATTACAAAATCAGGCTACTCTTTGACACAATGAAGCATAAGTGGAGTCCTCTTCTAGGCAGAGGCACAAGGCTGGAGTGCAGAAGTACGAGTAAACTGATACTGGGAAACTTGCACAACAGTTTCCCACATTATCCCACACTCTAGTTAATGCTGGGAGCTCCCTTAAAATCGGTGACTAAGTGAAATTTCACCAAATTGGCTAACAAGTGTGTAAACCAACAGCAAAGCAAATGAAAAGATATTTTCAAATGCTATTGAAAGTGTCCTCCTGTGCATTTTGTATAAACTGTGGGTAAAGCTCTACTTTGGAAGAGGTTTGTTTTTTCTACTGTACCTATTCATATTTATATAGAAAGTATTTAATTTCTATGGAACAAAATCCAAATATCCATGCCATCAAATGGGTCAATTCACAAATGATTGTTACAGACAGAAATAAGTGAGTCAATTCTCTTTGGCATCTATAGGATTATAGGAAAAATGGCCTCAAAAATAAGTTTTTCTATTGACTTCAATGAATCCAGGATGTCACCCATGGACTACAGCTAGTTTTCCATTAGGCAAGATTTACTTTCATTTTGTGTTTTCATCTGTAGCCTCCACTGAAGACTTCCTACAGGTTGAAGCTCTCTGGTTTGGCAACAGCTGTAGCCTGGCATGATTTTAGTTAGCTGTGTGTCCACTTATCACAGGGGGTGGTCAAGTTTCCTGCAGCCTCATAAAGTTTGTTTACAGCCACCAGTTCTGGCTCTCAGTGTTCTTTGCTATTATTTAGCTCTAATTTACCCCTAAATGTCGTCTAAGAGCCCAGCAAGCAGTGGAAGCGTTGGTAATGCTTTTAGACAATATTGACCTCCCGGGATTTGGAAAATTCTTTGGTTGGGCACTGATCAAGACCTGAGGGCATCAGACTAGAGAAGTTCACCTTGTATTAACTTCAAGGAATTTTTGAGGAGCCCCAAAGATGTTCTACAGTGATATTCTACTTTGCCTCACAAAATTACTACAGTTCAGACTACATTAATCAAATGCCATTGAGAGGAGTAATAAATAAAGTCTGGCTAATCAAGATTCCAGATAACTGAAGGTAGCCTTGTTATTAGGTTAATCATGGTTGAACTGTATTTTGAATTTAAATAGTATCATAACAGTATACTTGGCAGTGCTATTCAACAGGGAAAGTTTTCTCCAACAATATTATTTTGGGTGCATTTTACTATTCTTAAAAATTATCTGTGGATCATATAGATGTAGTGAAGTACTGTTATTTTAATAACTTAAATGCTGCACTTAAATTAAAATGACAGCACTTCTTTAATTTTTCATTTCCATGACTTCTGATAATGCATAAAATGAGTCAACCTTCAGAATCTGGAATCCCATACTATGACATCAGTGAAAGCAAATATATGGACGGATTGTCACAATGAAGTAGTCACGATTCTCCATCCAATTTGCCAGTGAAAATGGGATGAAAAGCACTATCAGTAAATGATGATATTACATTCTTTGAGTTAGGGTGCTAGCCTGGGTCATAGGAGACCAAAGTTCAGTTTCCTGGTCTACCAGACATCCTGTGTGACTTTGGGCAAGTCACTTAATATGTGCCTCAATTTTCCATCTGTAAAACATGGATAACCATACTTCATTTCTTTTAAATCCACTAAAAAGTATGAGATGCTCAAATAATTAGGTGACAGGGTCCATAAAAATATCTGAAACAGAGTCTGCAATGTATAATACCCAGAGTCTGTAATATATTCCACCCATAGTAGAAGCTTTAGAATTCCAAGATCTTTTGGAAAAGAGATTCTCTAGCTCAAACACGAAATAATACAGGAAAATATGGGCTGCATAAAACTAGATGGTCACAATGTCCCTTCTTGCCTAGGTAGCTATGAAGATGCAGACTGGTAGGAAATAATGTGGCTTACCTGCCTGGAATATCATGCTGAACAGTCAGTAGGAAACATGTGCAAGGAAATTGTTTCATGAATAAACTGCCTAAGGTAACCCAATAAGCAAATTGGATTTGACGTCTCCATGATCATCAATGAAGAAACTCATTTCACTTCTCTCTTTTCCCTCCTATACTATTATTTTATTCAACAGGTCAGTGATTCTTTTCTTTTTTTGAACCGGACTTTATCTTCTGATTTATAATAATAAAAACCAAAAATTTTGATGGATTATTCAAAACCCTGGAATAATTCATTGCAACATTTCTTTTTACTTTTTCCCACTCAATAATCTATCATAACTGACTGTAATTGTAACTCAGGAACTGCATTTGAGTCATTAGTTTCCATTGTACAATCAGTGAACACTTTTGATTCCATTAAAGGTGCATTTACATATTTAACAATGCATACTGGTAGACAAACAAAGAAAAAATCTTTGAATAACACAGGCTGAATGACAGTATGATCACCATGAACAATAAGTCTCCAAGGACTGGCTTTAGAAATTCAGTGGAGAGAGGTAATTATTCATCACAAAACAACGTTTCATTTTCTATAGGGTCTCAAACTTTATGTATAGCTTGAACTCTACTATTATACTCTCTTGATTATGTCAACATTATTATTGCTACTGTATTCTTGAATTCATTTCAAACACAAAAGCACTCTACCAAAGATGAACCATCTTGAGAGATTATTCGGATGCTTCCATTCACTAACTTCAGCCTAACTGAGTATAAAGCTGATCTTAGTGAATCAATATATTATTGTCACCTTTCACTCATAAAAGACAATGTGGTGACTAAAACAGGAAGTGAGAGTTGTGTGAATGATGAAAAGGTGCCTTGTTTTTTGGGTTTCTTTGTGACAGTCTCTGTGTGGAGGTACGGCAGAGAAAAAGAGAGCCCATGCTTGGACAGGAATACCCTACTAAGCTATCAGCTCTCTTTCAAAGGCTTAGCCATTTATACCCTGATATAGTGGGTTTCTAAGCAGAGAATCACCACAGGTATAATTGCCATCGTGTCTCTGTAAGCCCTGATCATTTCCCCTTCAGTAAATTTCTTTGTTGACACTAATAAAGAAATAATTTTGCGTCAATTATCCTTTCATTATACTGCTGTCCATCAAAGAGATTCTACATCTCTTTGATGGACAACACTAGAGTCAAACAATAGCAATAGTGAACTCCCTAATGGATTTCAAAGTGTCTTTGGCACTTACTTTTTAGAGGTAAAATCTCTGCTTGCAGTAGGGGTTTAGATTTTTACATGTTTTTTAAGGTGAAGGTTTTCTTAAATGGACAGAAGGCATCAGTGTTCTGAGGCTTTTTCTAGACTGCAAGCTACTTTCAGAAGAATCTTTTTTTGGAAGAGATCTTCTGAAAAAACTTCTTCCAAAAGAGAGCATCCACACAAAAAAGCACATCAAAAAAGCAAGCTGCTTTTTTGAAAGATAGCGTCCACACTGAATGGACTCTATCTCACATTTAAGCTGGGATTACTATGGACGGAGTGGCCACCAGGGCACCTGTGCTTTTTTCTCTTTACTCTACTTTCAAAAGAACTCCCTTTTTCCCATCCACACATACCTTTTTTCAAAAAAGCTCTTTTGGAAAAAGGCTTCTTCCTTGGAGAAAGAAATTGACCAATGTCAGAAAAACCCTTCTGTTCGTTTGATTGACTTTCAGAAAAACGTGATGCAGTGTGGACGTGACTCAAGTTTTGTCGGAAAAAAGGCCATTTTTCTGACAAAACTCTGTTGTGTAGACAGACCCTGAGTGACAGAGCATTCCAGTCTGTTTTTAGTAGGTATCATTTTCTGGCCAAGTACAGGTCCCCAGATGTGTTCTTGAAAGCTGCTGCTGATTGTGTGTGTGTAGGCCTAATGGCTCGGATCCTTAAATTTTTTTAGTCATAGCCCATTCAATACTGCAACACTAAACCCTAGGGCTATGTCTAGATTACTGACTTTTGCTGGCAGAGAATATGCTAATGAAGTGTTCATTAGCATTTTTCGTGCTGTCATTAGCATATTCTCTGTCCGAGGCTTTTTGTGCAGGAGGTTTTTGCACAAAAACAGTGTAGACATCCCTTTTGCGCAAAAACTCCCTTTTGCGCAAGATCCTTATGCCTCAAAAAAGGAGGTATGCAGATCTTGCGCAAAAGGGAGTTTCTGCACAAAATGGATCCATCTACACTGCTTGTTTTTTATCCTCGGGCAGGGAATATGCTACTGACCGCATGACAAATACTAATGAGCACTTCATTAGCATACTCTCTAGATGACCAACTGCTAGGTGACCAACTGCTCAATGGAATTTTCATCCCCAAGTTAGGTGCCCAGTTTCCCCATATTGTGAAGAGGGGAAGTTTCCTTCTTAAGGAAGGGATTTTTAAAAGCCTGACAGCTAAGTAGGGTAGAGGCAGGGATAGGAAAGGCATTTAATTGCCTAAATGACGGACTTGGTTGACATGCCAGAAATAGGATACCAAGTGGAGGGAGGCACCTCTGTTGCAAATCTTCTCCTGAAGTTAGGCATTTATGCCAGATCAGCCACTTAGGGAGTTCATGACTTAGTGGCTGAAAGCATCTCTCGGTCTCTTAGTCATGCTTGATACCTATCTCACGCTCACGCTACATTTCTTTGTGCCCCCAGGTGTCTTTTGTATGGACTCTTTGCTGCCCTTCCAACTATCAATGTCCTGCATTTGGCTCTTCTGCTACAGTAGCTGGCAGGTAAAAGGTATGCTCAGAGCATGTCAATTTGGCAAGATAACTGTCCTCTCATTCAGTTAGAAAATCCTGTTTCAGGGCCTGCATGGCTTTGATTTGAGTTAGGGTTTTGAGCAGTTTGTTTAGCTATGGAGAAGTATCCTCAACTTCCAAATGCCAGGCAGCAAAAACCAAAACTGAGCTGCAGTTTTGAATATGTCAGTGGGATCTAGCTATAGGTGTTGAAAGAGACTCAAATATCTGGGCCAGTATGATTCCCCCATAGTTCACCTCCCTGACAACTGATGTGTGAATAATTTCTAAAGAAGGAATAATCATTTACCTCACTATAACTTTACAATGATTCCCTTTGACCTGCTATAGCATCACCTTCCATCACAAATGAGTCTGGGTCAGCTGTCATTCAGCCTATTCTGTTTGTTTGTTATCTAGGCAGTGGAGAATATGGATGGTAGTACTGTCTGTCTGATTGCTAAGAGAACAGCATGAACAGCTGTGCATCATCATATGGCAGGTTTTTCAGTCTGTAGCATCTCATAATGACTGCTAGAGTCTGCACAGATATTGAATTAAAAAGGAGGAACAGATCAATCCCTTTGAAACTGCATAAGAAAAAAAGCTCTTATTTATCAGGAGCATTGGCCCCCTGAGAGCTGCCTGAGAAGAAGTGTTGCCAGGTAAAACCAGTTCCCTCCATTCTTGCTATGTTCTGCAGATGAGCTAATATATGTCATAATAGACTGTGGTAGAAGCAGGATACTCACTTCTGAATGGATATTTTTCCACAGTCCGTGGCTCAAGAGACTCTTTCAGTCAACTGTGCATGTCACGTGTGTATCACAGGTAGATACAAATGTTGAACACCGAGGCAGGATATTCCTGTAAATTAGATGGGCTGCATTTGTCAACACTTCCCAGGCAGTACAGATCAGGGATGAGGCAGTAGCATGGTTGAGCATCAGAGTGCTCTTTTTACACTCATATTAGAAAAGGTTTATATATAATATGATTTTTGTATGTATATGTCAGTTTTAAAGGCAAACTAATGGTTGTTTTCACCTCAGGTTTCTTGTCCAATTAATTTTAACTTTTTTTTTATTAAAGATGATGTAAAAAGAACCTCCAAAAAAATTATTTTTAAAAGTCCCAATATCCAACATGTTAAAGGAATGGGAAATGTTTAATTGAATATTCTGGTTAACTGAGTTATACTAACCAATGGAGTACTAATTTTGAAAGAACTGGAATAGAGTAAAATGAATAAAGTATAAAATATTACATGGGTACTCACTAATCAAATAGTCGTACTGCACTGAAGAGTGGCTGAACTTGAGGCACTTAGGTTATGCAGATAACATTTTCTATGCAGTAGGTTATCTTATGACACTATGTATCACTACAGGTGGTACATGGTGTCCACCCAGATCATTAAAAATACACTTAACACTAACACAGTTTTATCTTTCTTTGATTCATAAGGCACTTCATGATTTTGAAGTGACTCAAGGTCGTCATGGGTAGCAACAATTATCATTGTAGATGTAGGAGATTGGGCTGAATCTGTAATGATTCTATGACACACCCTACTTTTAAAAATAAATTCCTGATCTCAGCTTACTTCTTTGTCTTCTATCTCTTTTGCAATTGTGTGTGGGATGTACAAATGCATAACATGCTGGGCAGTATACCAGTCCCAATTTCTAGATTAAAGGTTTCTATTGGTAGATATCATAAATGCCAGTTAATTGAGCTTTCTGGTTGAGTGCCAGGTAACAGAGCTTTTACATTATCTATTTATAATGCAGCAGCAAAGATTTGTTGATTTAGCAATGATGATGACCGCTATTTGGCTTTTTAGAAGAATTTTAATATTTTATCTTATGTCAAACATGGAACATAGAAAATAAACTGAAAGAATAAAATGGTTCCATTGTCGCATAATGATGACCACATTTTATTGCCTTAACATGTCACTGACTCTGTCATATCCTGAGTTAGGTGCTTGTTTTGATCCTGTATTTTTACTCTTAAAAAAAAAATACCAGTGGAACAAGATTGTGAAATAGCTCTTTTTATCAACTTTGAAATATTACCAAAATATTTTTTAAAATAAATAAATCAAATTGTAACACCCATATCATATACATGTTTTTCCAATGGTAGATTTTAAAATGTTTTACAAGGGAGGTAACAAATGTATGTATTTAAAGCCATCTAAAATAGGCAAAAAATTGCACCCAGCAAGCATGAGGCCAGATTATCAACTCAGTTTAGTCCATTTATTTCAGTGAAGCCATACACATTTCCACAAGCAAAGCATCTAACCCATAATCTGCCATCCGATATGTCTACACTACAGAGTTTTGTCAGAAAAAAAGGCAGTATTTCCGACAAAACCTGAGTTACGTTCACACTGCAATTGCATTCTTCCAAAAGTAAATCGAAAGAACAGTGGGGGTTTTCCGACATTGGTAATCCTCTTTCTATGAGGAAGAAGTCTTTCGGAAAAAGGCATGTGTGGACAGGGAAGTGGGAGTTCTTTCAAAAAATGAGGAAAGAGGAAAAAGCACAGGTGCCCTGGTGGCCACTTTGTCCATAGTAATCACAGCTTAAATGCGAGATTGCATCCATTCAGTGTGGACGCTGTCTTTCGAAAAAGCAGATATCTTTTTCAATGCATTTTTTGGGGGATGCTCTCTTTCGGAAGAAGTTTTTTCGGAAGATCTCTTCCGAAAGAAGCCTGCAGTCTAGATGTAGCCTCAGTCTAAAATGTGGAGTCGCTTTAAATGTAGAATTGGGGAGAAGTAACTGCATACTTCTCTGCATCTCTTAACTAGAGAGTAATTTCAGAGCAAGCTAAGGAAGATGCTGTTGAATGAATTGGACACTTTTCACACACTTCATTACATAGTATCGTCCTAATAGCTGGAAAGGCAACAGCATTAAGAAAAAAATTACAGTTAACATGCCCATATTAACCTGATCAGGGCAATCAGCTACTGAACTAGGTTGCTGATGACAGAATTTAAAAGCAACTATGAGCTTTCATGAGCAGGGGCTCAAAGGTATTGGAAAAACTGATTTTGAAATATCTGTAAAGGATATTAGCGTCTACTGGAATAATTTTTCTTTCTCTGATGGTAAAATCACAATTTAAGGACATAGAGATTCTAGCAATGATTTGAAAGGTATTTACAGCTGCAAAATGTACACACAGCTATTGTCATAAGCCTGCAGCTCAGTCTGGGTTGGATGGTGTAATAGAAATAAATGTGCAACTCCAAACACTAGCTTATAAATCACTAGTAAAAATGAAAATGCTAGTGTTGCCATGCTAAACTACTGTGAAATAATGCTGACACCTGGTTCATCTGAGGGTCACAACTTGCTGGGCCTGGCAAGCCATGCATGTGTGGTATTGCAATGTTTATACCCATCTTCTCCCTACTTTTCCATGTAATCTGTGGTCTATTTTTTAAATGGAACCATGAGGCTGCAAAAGAAAGCAAAAATCTGGATCAGACTAGGAATGAATCAGATCTCAAGGGATTACAATGATTTTGACTCTGCCCTCCTGTTGTTCTTTGCTTTTGATGTCTACTAGTTACTCTTACTCTGTAATCTGAGTAGTTTATCACATGTTGTGTTGGTTTGGATGCTAAGAAGTAAAAAATGAGAACTTTGTATTACATTCTTTGGGACAAATTCAGATACTGTGTAAATAGGTACATATCCAATGAAGTTGATGTGTTTTATTACATTCCTGCTTTTGTGTGTGTGTGTGTGTGTGTGTGTGTGTGTGTGTGTGTGTGTGTGTGTGTGTGTGTGTTAGGGGTAGTGGCTATGTACTTATCCAATACATGGAATAATCCAATACAAATAATAAAATACATGGAATTTGCTGTGTGTGTATAATGAGGTAGGGATTTTCCAAACCAAGTAGAAGATACAACACTCTCATTAATTTCAGTGGGAGCTGTGGTACAAATTCCTTACTTAGTTTTAAAGATCATTACTCATGTCTGCATCTCTGGTAGCTAAGTGCAACTATGCTTTTTTAATTTTACAGCAATAAGTTAAAGGTGTGGCTAGGTAGTACAGGTACAAAAGACACTATTTATGGGGATTTTTTACCTAATTGTGTTGCGTAGAAGAGTAATTTAGGTCTCTGAGCCTTGGCATATTTTGCTGGAGTTTAAGACATGGTTTAAACCAATGATATATGCAACAGGAATCCATTGGATGTCTGCAGTCTTTCAGGTTTATTAGTGAAGTTGCTGCCGTTTGCCTTTGGTTATATTTGTATTCTATTTATTGTTTGATGGCTACAGCATCTGCAAAGAATAATCCTATTAACCTCAAAATCTACTTTCCCTGTTTTTTCTTCCTTTTGTCTCTTTAGGCAGAATGATCTTTGTTTATTTTGTATAGTTTTATGGATTTTTTCATTTTCCTAATGTGATATTGTGGGATAGGTGAAAGGAATGATTCTTTGCATTTTACTTTGAAGACTGTGTCTTTCAGGAAGGTCAAATCTCTTTTGGGAGCGAGTCACTGAGACAGCACTGTGGCTGGCACACATTTTGTGAAAAAGACCAAGGAGAACAAGTGTTGGGAATTGAGGGGAGCCCAAGCTGTTCCATATAGATGCAGCCAAAAAGCAATTTGGTCAAGTCCATGAACTACTAATTAGCACTTCTATTAAAACAAAACATACACACTGATGACAGTAATTTCACAGTTATGGGAATTACCATGATGTAGGAAGACTGAATAAGAAGTTTTCTGTAACTGTTTTACTCTCTGTGGAGAAAGTGTTCTTGTTATCACAATTAAAAAAATATCCATGATCTTCCAGTGACTGGTTTTATTTGCCTAGAACTGTAACTGTAACATCACTTCATGAACAGACAGAAAGGATTAGATCCCAAAGAGCTAACAATGCAAGCTGGAAATAATGATAGCTGCCTTTTGGGGAAAAATATATGGAAACTTTAAAGAGGCTCAAGAAAGAAAAAGGAAAAAGGAAAGTGAAATCTGAAAGAGGAAAGTGGATATTTTCCATCCAAAGTGGGATTATATTCCAAATATATAGAACGGTATGAAAAAGAAAGTGTGGAGTTGAGTATTTTCTATTATATGAATTCTATTTCTTTAAATGTAGAAACTTTTTAGGAGTACAACAACTTCCACAAAAACAATAGTGACCCATACAATTACTTTTATACCAATACTTATGTCAAGCCCATGTGTGACACTAATTTGTTCCACTGAAGTAGGTTCTTAGTTTTGCTTCCAGTATTATATATGTTAAGTGCTGATCTTGAGTGATACGTAACAGTTGCCACGCATGGGAAATGTAGTTTGGCAGGGAAGCCCACTCCATATAGGACAATGGATGTTCAGCTATGACTCCCATGAATCATCATGGGAGAGAGATGAATCAAAATTACTATACTTCAATTTTCAGCTGAGATTTTGGTGTTGATTTTATTGAAAAATTAAATGTCTCAACTTTTCCACAAAAAGTACAAACTTTACAATAATTGTTTTGTCATAAATCCAATTTTCCATTTTTATATAAAAATATACCTGGAAATATTTAACTGAACCCTTTTAGCAACAATGATAAAGAGGGCTGGGACAATAATAACAAAGTGAAAAATCAACCAGTTAAATATTTTAGAAATTGTTCAAAGCCAGTCAATATTTCTCACATTTACCTCTTCTTTTAATATGCAGTTCTTTTCTGAAAAGTGACTGAGTAAAATTAGTCTCTTCTTATTCAACTTATCTGTTCTCCCATTAATTAGGTAAGTGATTTAGTTGCTTCTTAAAATTTCTGAGTAGGCTCAGAAGTGCTTTTTAGGTTAAACACAAAACTCATTTTTCTCCCTTTATGTGTAAGCCTACATGATAAAATCAGTATTAATCCAGCCTCAGATCATATATTTAATATGGAGCATATCTATTTGTATAAGATTCACTTTCTTGGGCATCATTGCCATTTTTCGGAATCTGTCTAAATAAGAAAGATGTCTATTTTAAGAATATTTGAAACTTAAGTCTTAATGAACAGTAAACTCTGGTAGGATATTGTGTAATTTGATCAATTGAGTAATATTTAATTTTAAAGAAAGATCAGCTCAAGTACTTAAACTTATTATCTATATAAAAGTAATGGACAAAGTCTAGGTAAGAAATTTAATTAAGAAAACAATCCACCATGTTACCATGTATTTATCCAGTCTCCTGGAACAGGTCCTAGAAAAGATACTCCGAGGCATATTTTGTTTTCTTGCATACAATTTTGGTGACTAATTCAGAAAACAAGTTAAGAATCTGCCTAATTAAAAACACGATCTAAGGCCCCTTGAAGTCATTGAGAGTGTTTGGCACATGCTTAATTTCCTGAGTTGGGGACTAAGTAGGGTAACCAATATGAAACATGGCCATGGCCCTGACTCAAACTTATTGTCAGGCAAGTATTTCAGTCCCATTGACTTCAAATGGGGTATAAGTTCCTGCTCTGAAGGTACTTACACAGTCCCAATTACCATAGTAGCAGAGTGCCTTATGATCAGTAATATATTTATTCTCCCAATGCCCTCTGAGGCAAGAAAATACTATTATCCCTATTCAATGGAGGTGAAACTGAGGCACAGAGGATATGTATGCACACAAGGTCAAGTCTGTGACACAGGGACTTCAATCAATGTCTCAAGTCTTAAATTAGTGCCCTAACCACTAGACCATCCTTCCTTGGTTACAAAAAGTACAAAAAAATACCATACTGCATCAGAATGTGTCCATCTGGTCCACAATCTCACAAAGTGGTCAGAACCGGAAATTTCAGAGGAACTTGCTAGAAATGCCTTTGTTGGAAGAAATGGGGTAATCATAGAATCATAGGGCTGGAAGAGACCTGAGGAGGTCATCAAATCCAGCTCCCTGCCCAAAGCAGGACCAATCCCAAGCAAGAAGTAATCTGCTTCCCAATAAAGTGTCATCTTATTTCATAATAGCTAGAGATTGATTTAAACTTAAAGTATGAACTTCTAAAGTTGGTTGGCATTTGCACAAGGTAATTGAAACGAAACACTATTGAGGAAAACGAAACACTAACAAAACAAAAATCCCCAGTACCCTACTCCACGGCACACATTCCCTCTCAGGGAGAGGATAAGAAAACAAACAGCATGGAACACCTCTAGACATATTGCTTAATGCACCTTTGGAAGATGCTCAGATATTATTGTGATGAGAGTAATATAAAAATCTATATAAAACAGAATAAGGATAGGTTTATGCACATGTTCTAATAGAGCGTGTGTTTAATGCTTTGCCTTGGGGGCCTGTCACCACAGAGTAATATAAATACACAAATGGGAAAGGTGACCCTGCACCAAAGGGAAAAGTAGACTCCTGCCTCACACTGGATGTAATGACATGAACCATCCTATTTACAGCAGTTAGATAACACAGGTTAGCACAACCACTTCATATAGGGGGATTAAAGTGAAGGAGCAAAATAAAAAGGAGGAAAATCAGGTTCTGAGTTGGTTCCAATCAGGAAGGCTCCAGAGATTTCAATGCTACAGAAATAATGATGGGATAGTTCTCTGTTCTGTGTTGTACAGTAAGACAGGCTAGATGATCACAATGGTCCCTTCTGGACTTGGATTCTATGGAATAAAGTTAATAAGACACAAGTATGTGCTTACAGGCTTTTACTAATAAGGCTGAAATGGCTCCTGCGCTTAACTGCATTGGTGAATCAGGAGGTAAATTAACATAGTCCAGGACAGGGTGATAGCTAATTCCCCATATTGGGTAATATAGTAGATTTGACCAGAAGTGTTGCATTTGTTCATCTTGAAAGATTTGGTTTGCTCAGGGAAAAACAAAGATTAAAAAGAAACTAATGCTGATGAAGAACCTAGAAGTGTGACCTGACTCAGCAGGCAGGTAACGATTATATATTTTTCTAAAGATCAGATCAACAACACAGTGACTAAGTTGTTCATTTTGGTTTTTTTGTTTTTCTTATTGCAAGTTTCCTATCATCCTTTTCCCCAACCACCCACATATGTCCTTCAAGTTATAAATGAGGATCCATTTCCATAAGAGCAGGCTACAATATAACAAGTATTTCTAGTATTAAGAATGCTGTTAAGTAATTTGGCTGTAGAAAATAACAAGCCCAAAAGAACCTGAGCTACTAAGAATAGCTGAAAACTAAAATGCAAAATAATCTACACTAGTGTAAAAGTTGTTGCAGGACTTTTAATGGTGACCCAGTTGTCAAAAAAGAGGAAATGAATATATTGGTTTTTGCTGAGAGGTCTAAAAAGTTTTTCAATTCCAGTTTATATTTCCAAACAGAAAATTACCACTTGGGGAGACAGACTATGACAAGCCTATTAAAATAAAAAATATCAAGACACGTAAATATATCCTAAAGGGTTTCACCATATAACACAATAGCAGGCATCTCACTTGACAGTTTTCCTTTCATCAGTGAGATTTTTTCATCATAAAAATCGAGAGTATAACCCAACTATTTTATATATAACAAAGAAATGTCCAAAATCCTAAACCTGAAAATATGCCTGGTCTTGTTGTATGCAACTCTGACATAAAAAGATACTACTTGAATGTAACATTTCAAAAATCACCTCTGAAAATAAAATGTGTTCATGGGGAGTCTACACATTTGAAATTCCTCTTGCATGCTATGTTTTCAGTGACACAGAGGAATGGAAAGAAAAAAAACCCCACCATCTAAACTTGTGGTTATGTTAAAAATAAATCATAATGTAATTTTCAAATTTAAAAGGGCATGATTAGATTTTCATGAGGACCTCTGATAGTACAACTGTGACACAAGAGTGGAGCTGGATGATGTGTACTGACTTAACACTGATGTTCAAATATTCTAATACTAAGTAACATACACAGTTATAGGAAAGAAGTTGTGAAGCATGCAGAGCTATCTTAGGCTATGTCTACAAGGCTTCCCTCTTCCGCAAAAGCCTATGCAAATGAGGAGTGGATTAGCATATTGCTGTGCTTCATTTGCCTAATTAATTAGGAACCATTTATGCTCAAGAGGCTTTTGCGCAAAAAGGCACCGTCTACCCAGCGCCTTTTTGCGCAAAAACCTCCTCTTGCGCAAGTGCCGTTCTTCCTCATTTTTTCAGAAAGAACAGCTCTTGTGCAAGAAGGGGTTTTTGCGCAAAAACGTCTTGTGCAAAAACGGCCCCTAATTATTTATGCAAATGAAGTTTGGCAATATGCTAATCCACACTTCATTTGCATAGGCTTTTGCACAAAAGGGTGCAGTATAGACGTAGCCATAGGGTGCATCTACACAGCACCCTAAACTCAAAATAAAATATGCAATTTGTGCTATGCAAATTGTGTATCTCATTTTGATTGTATTTCGAAATAGCTTATTTCTAAATTTGGCACATCTACACCGTGCCAAATTTTGAAATACAAGCTATTTCGAGACATCCCTTAACCATTGTGGAACCAAGATTACAGGGACGCCAAAATAGCACACTTATTATTTTGAAAAATATTTTGAAATAACAGGCGTGTTTATAAGACGCAGCGTAGCTATTTCGGGATACCTCTGGTATCCCGAAATAGCCCTGCTGTCTAGCCATACCCTATGTGTGAATGGCTTTTTTTCTCTTGATAGGTATTGAATTATTGTATGGAAGGGGGGCAAAAGAGGGAAAGGTTGACATTTTTCTATTAGTTATAAGAGAACAGGACAATAATCATGAGGTTTGGTTTTTTTAAATTCCTCTCCTACCAAAAATATATCTGTTTCAGTTTTTAAATAAACAAACAAGTAATTGCTTTGTTTAAATAACCAAACAAGTAATTGCAATACCCCAATAGATTAGTGATTGCTGTGAGTTTGGAAGAGAAGCTATACTAGCATTCTCAAGATCTTCCAATTGTACGGTCACATTTTCTGGTTTACCCACAAGCAACTCCCTCATTCATTCCTCAGCTGATTTCTTCCAAAGCACTATGTTTATCTTCCAGTTCATTACCCCAATTGTGAAATTCTGTAGTGAAAAAAGTTTGTTGCCAGTGAGTCTTTCATCTTTATTTCCCAGATATCATGCATATTTTAATGGTTGCTTGAGAAAGGGCTGGTATATCAGGGAAAACATTCCATGAAAGTGTTATTATGTACAATCTGAAAGTTGTTCCATAGGTTTTGTTTTTCCTGATCAGAAGCTTTGTTTCAATCCCTGAATTCAAGGTGTCCTCAGTCATTAAAAACACAATGTTGGCACCTGGCTGAAAAATAAGTTCTCTGTTTACATCAAAATTAAATTTAAAAATTCTTCCTCCTGTCCAAATTTTTCAGAAATACCTTTAGTGAATGATTTTTGTCACATGGCATATTAGAAACAAGGAAACTAAGCAATTCTGATGAAGAGTCTATAATAATTTAGCATTTTCTTAACATTTATTTTCTTTAACATATATATATATAATGAAAAACAAAACAATGCAATATGCAAACCATTTAAACAACAATAATAATAATTTATTATTATTATTATTATTATTAAATTCAGGAAAAAGGAACATAACCATCATATATAATTCAGAAAGTCTGTCTGTCCATCAGTTTGTTCAAGAATTTCTACTTAACAGTAAGAACTAGGACCACCAAATTCAGAATATAGCTTCTTGATATCATAACTTAAAGCAAGGTAAGAATTTGGTTGCTCCAGGAAAATGGGATATGCCTAGAATGGGATTGCTTCTCAGAACATGCAGAAAAAGGAGGTGAAAGGGGCTGTCTGGAAACACCCCACGCCTCCCATCTGGGACTGACCCAGCCCCAAGCATCCCACCTCGAAGGCGCCATTTAGGGAGGAGGGAGCATCCCTCGTTTCATACAGAGACATTGATGGCTGTTCCCCTTCATCAGGGAGTGAGTGGAAAGTGCACAGTTTACTGCATTTCTCATGCTGGCTGGGGAGTGCAGAAAGCAGATGAACCCAGAGCTGCCCCAGTCAGGGGACATGAATGCGTGCCCTGGCTGTGCCCACTGGAGCTGCAGTGGCCACAAAGAGGCACTTCTCACCTGACCCCAAACTGCTGGAGTCTCCTCTCTCCCCAGGGAAGCCTGCACACTGAACCCTTCATCCCTAGCCCCACCTCAGAGCAATGATTTAAATGAAGAAAAACAAACATTATTTGAGCTAAGGATCTGAGCCATGCTGTGTAAATCTTCTAGTACAGTAATAAACATAACTAGCTCTAATATAGTACTTTTTGCTCATAGATTTCAAAGCACTGGAACCAATGGCTATACTAATTAAACAAAAGCTCCTTAAAGAAAAATTAACAGTGGCAAGATAATATATGTATTTAAATGTATTTCTATATAAAAAAGTCACTTCTTGACCTAATTATGAAATATGAGTGCCTGTTTTGGTAGAAAATTAGTAGAAATCTAATTTAGTGGCTGTCTCTAATACCAGATCCTCTTACATAGCATTTTTTCTGTGTAGAGATCAAGTGCAGATCTCTTCAGAGAAAAAATGCTCTGAAAAATTTCAAATAGTGGGTGTTCATTATCAAATGTTACAGATGGGAATAATTAAGTGCAGAAAAAAGTGAACTACCCAACATTACAGAGCTAGTCAGTTGCAAACCTGGGATCAGGACCATGGTGGTCTGAGCCCTTCTTTCTGGATGATGGAAAAAGGCCCATAGGGATCTCAAGACATTTTTACTAGTACAGGCATTTTCCCAACTAAAGCATGTAACTAAGAATGGGTGAAACAATTGGTAAAGCAAACAGAACCTCAGCCCAAAATTTGAAATGAACTGATTAAAAAATGCATGATGGGATTTTCATCCAAAACTGAAAAACACTAATGGCCTGGAGTTTAAAAAAAAAAAGGAAATGGAGTAAAAGAATGGAGTGCTGTGAGATGGAAAGAATTAGGGATTAGTTTGCCTAAAGACAAACATGGAGACAGGCAATTGGATTGGTTAATTTGGGGAGAAGGAAATAATATGGAATATGATGGAGTGGGAGGGAGAATGATGAAATCCAGTGGTCCAGTGAAATCTTGAGTGTTCTAGCAGGGCCCAAACCAAACATTCTGGAGCTTTTCCAATCACATCCACTGCATGAGGTTTTATTGGAATTGCAGACTGAGGGTGGAGAGGTGAGCTACTTTGTCTCTCTCACTGTTATATAATAGCATCCAGCTATATTCTGCTTTTCCAGAGGGAGGAAGACTGAGCAATAAAAACAGTGCTTGCAATAATTCTTGCCTGGCTATTAACAAGGAGAAAAATTGTTCTCCTTGGCATTTGAGGATAGGACAAGAAGCAATGGGCTTAAACTGCAGCAAGGGAGGTTTAGGTTGGACATTAGGAAAAACTTCCTCCCTGTCAGGGTGGTTAAACTCTGAAATAAATTGGCTAGGGGTGTGTGGAATCTACATCACTGGAGCCATTTAAGACTAGGTTAGACAGATACCTGTTAGGGATGATATTCTAGACAGTACTTGGTCCTACTGTGAGGGCATGGGACTGGACTTGATGACCTCTTGAGGTCTCTTCCAGTTCTATGACTCTATAATTCTATGATTTCAAGGGTCACAACTATTGTTAATCGTAGCATTTCTGTACAGAGGAGAGAAGGCACAAAAATCTTCCACCATGTGCCAAGGTCAGTCACAGTACCCATGCCACAGAGCCCTCCATTCTCCTGTGGGGTCAATCCACCAGAAAGAGAAAATTGGGAAGGAGAGAGGACAGTAGCCAGTTCCTCCACTCCACATGGTCTTATGTGATTATGGAGGGGAACTATTTCACATTCATGGTGCTTAGTGCACACTCTCCTGAATGCTGAGCTCCTAAGTTACAATATCTCCCTCTGTGCGGGACAACTCCACACTATTCCCTGAAAAAAATGAGGAAGAACGGCTCTTGCAAAAGAGGGGGGTTTTGCACAAAAAGGAGCTGTGAAGACGGCTCCTTTTTGTGCAAAAGCCTCTTGTGCAAAAATGGCCCCTAATGAATTATGCAAATGAAGCATGGCAATATGCTAATCCATGCTTCATTTGCAGAGGCTTTTGTGCAAGAGGGCTATGACAGAGGTCTATAAAATCATGACTAGTGTGGAAAAAGTGAATAAGAAAAAGTTATTTACTTATTCTCACAATATAATTAATTTCACCAAATGAAATTAATAGGCAGCAGGTTTAAAACAAACAAAAGGAAGTTTTTCTTCACTCAGCACACAGTCAACCTGTAGAACTCCTTGCCAGAAGATGTGGTGAAGACCAGGACTTTAACAGGGTTCAAAAAGGAATTAGATAGATTTATGGAGGTTAGGTCCAACAATGGCTATTAGGCAGATAGGTAGGAATGGTGTCCCTTGCCTCTGTTTCTTTGGAGGTGGATAACACGGGAAGGATCATGTGAGGATTACCTGTTGTGTTCCCTCCCTCATGGGCATCTGGTATTCGCCTCTGTCCACGGATAGGATACTGGGCTAGATGGATAGTTGGTCTGACCCAATATGGCCATTCTTATGTTCTTATGTTAAATTCCATGTGATCATGCTGACCTCTAGTGGCCATAGCCCATGGATGATAAAAGCCCTGTGACTTTAGTCACTATTAAAATGTTGATAACTCATTATTTGATAAGAATTATCACTACTGTGTTATTCGCCTATACTTGGTATAGGAAGGTACCCTGAATTGCTTGTGAGTGGTAAATATAGAGATTAACATTAAAATATTTGACACTTATGCAATCAATAAGTTATGCTTGTCTTTGTGGGACTCCTCTGTATCAATCCTGCTAAACAACTACATTTTGATAG
Source organism: Apalone spinifera (assembly GCA_030068395.1). Classification (NCBI taxonomy): domain Eukaryota; kingdom Metazoa; phylum Chordata; order Testudines; family Trionychidae; genus Apalone; species Apalone spinifera. The sequence goes on from CM057845.1 coordinate 288,977,749, forward strand.
GGAACAATCACTCTGCTTTTACACAAGTATTAATGTCTTATGTGTTACCGCTTCACTATTCATATAGAAATGTGTCAGTAAAACATTAGTAGTCTAGAGTGCTAATATTGTAAGTAAAAAAAAAAAAATCTCCATGGAGGATAAGGGAATGATTAGGAAAATGATCTATTCCCCTCTGCTGAGTCCATATGTTATGTAAAAGGTACACTGCTATTACAATGCTAAATAAATCAATTAATAAATAAATAAACTGTCCTATGCTACCTCTACCTCTACTCCTTACATTTCCATGCTTCAAATTGCTCTGAAATTATTATTTCCTGACATTTTACATCATTATGTAATGAGACCTCTTGACTGATAATGAAAATGTGATGAAAAACAGCCCAAGAAATCAATTTCTTTTCTCAAGCTTAACATAGATTCAAGGTAAATGTGGGTTTAGTTCTGACTTTTCATATAATCAGTGTTATGTTTTTAATACTTTCATAACTTCCTGTGGCTTATCGTAGCAAGGAATGAAAAACTGCGTTAATGGATTCATTTATATCTTTCCATTTCCAAGAAATCCTGTAATATAGATCATGAAGAAAAAAAAAGAAATATCTTTTTAAAAGCATGTTATTATTTGACCTTGCTCTAACTGTAACAAGAAACTTTTCTTGGAATGTTCAGACACCTTACAGTACCCTGACAGAAGCTTATAGAAAAACCTCAGAAGGGGCTTAAAAATTAATAAAACTCCATTTCTCTCAAATGGACCTCAAAAGAGTGATGACAATATCAGGACCCTTTAATCTGCATTAATAATAGTTAAATTTTAAGATAAAAACTCTAGAAATTAATATTAGTTTAAATTTAGAAAATCCATCATGGCTGACCAAAATGACAGATACAGGAAGAATGAAGTGCAAAATTATATCTCTGAAAGATACAGAGTGACAAAGTGGAAAAATCCTTTAGATGATGTCATAAGAAAGTGACAGACAGGTATACATGACTCTGAGTCACAGTCTTAGGATTGGCAGATACTCATATAGGCTAATAAATCATCATAATAAATTGATCCTGAGAGTGAAACTAGCATATAAGGCTGACAGCTAACATGCTAAACTTGTAGTGGATTTGGGTTTGGTGGAGAATAGAAGCAAAACATCTGCAAAGAAAAGAATCCACCTGCAAGAAGCCTTGAACAGAAGGGGTGCGTCTAGACTACATGGTTCCGTCGATGGAGCCGTGTAAAGTAGTTTACTCGGCATAGTCAAAGAAGCAGGGATTTAAATAAAACATTTCATTAAAATAAAAATGTCCACCATGCTGTACCAACAATCAGCTGATCTGGCACAGCGCGGCAGTCTAGACGCGGCGCGGTTGACAAAGGAAGCCTTTGTTGACCGCTCTGGTATGCCTCGTGAAACAAGGCCATTTTTATTTTAATGAAGCGGGGATAATTTAAATCCCCGCTTCTTTGACTATGCTGAGTAAACTACTTCACATGGCTCTGTCAACGGATCCATATAGTCTAGACATACCCAAGCAGAAGTAGCAGCAGCAAGAGAACCCTGGTAATGGCTGTCATGGAGACTCAGCCAGACGATTTTGCCAGCAGCAACTACCAAACAGCTTAAGTGACCAGCAGGCTTCTGTATCTGCCACCAGAGAACAGCTTTGACATCAGCAGTAACTGACAACATCAGACACCAAGTGAACAGTGCTTCTTTTGCCAGAGCAGAAGGACCATTTTGGCAAGTCAGAAGAATAAGTCTGATCTTCTTTTCTACCTACTGATTTAAGAGTAGATAGGTTCCATGTGTAAATGAAGCTGGATGCCTGTGTGCTCAGTAAGACCTTCCCCTAACCATGTGTTAAGTGCCTGGTCAGTGCTTATTGGACATTAAATGTTACATGTTAATTATTAAATGTGAAATGTCTAATATTAAATATTAAATGTTACAGTTAAGTAAATATATTAATTTATGAATACAGTGTTGGTTTCTCATTTGTGTGTCTAGAGGCCACACACATTACATTGTATTGAATATGAGATTAAATTGAGGCCTTTGTGTGTGTTGAACATCTTTAGGTTGGCTATACTGAAACTCCTGTATTTCCTCTACGGGCATGTCTAGATAGTAGGGCTAACGCCAAAATAAGCTACATAATTTGAGCTATGTCAATTGCGTAGCTTAAGTCTAAATAGCTTATTTCAGCTTTCGGTACTGTCTACATAGCGGGAAGTCCAAGAAAGAGCACGCTTCCTCCAACTTCCCTTACTCCTCGTAAAATGAGAGTTACAGGAGTCAGAGTAAGAAGTACTCAAGCTCGTCATTATTTTGACATTATGTCAAAATAACTGCTTGTAGTGTAAATGTAGACTATGCAATTTCAGAATAACATCAGTTATTCTGAAATAATGCTGCTGTGTAGACATAGCCCAAGTGTTAAATGTCTTATGTAGTCTGTGTCGTTTATTTTTCCATGCTGCTCTATTGTTCGTAATTCTAGGGTGTTTTTATGTCCTATGTATTCTTTCTTCCTTTGCTAATTTTCCTGTAACTTCTTATCTCTTTTAAATACATATTATTTCTGCTTTCAAAGAATTACTGCTTGTGTATCCATTCTTGATCAGAAGCCAATATCCATTTCCTTTCAGGGATTATGAAGACTAGCTTGCCTGGAAGCCTCTGTGGGTCAGAGACCCCTTCCCTCCCCCCCGTAATACTCTGGTAGTTCCTTTAAGGCAGATAAAAAACTTGCTTACCCTTATTTGATAAATTAGACAAATCTGTAGGCAATATAATCAGCGTTTAGATTTTAGGCAAGCATAATAGCAATTTGAAAGTGCACTACAGGGGAAAATTGTGTTTTTTCTAAACTCAGTATACTCTGGTCATCTTTGAAATATATATTGGTGAAGGCAGAACTTCAAAAGATCAAAGTTCAGATAAAAATGCCACAATTTGGAGGCTTCAAATCAAATTTGAATCTTTCTTTTACAAAATCAGGCTAAAAATCTAAGCAGATCTTCTAAGATGTTCAATACTTTCAGTTTCAAACTTGTCTGGAAAGACCATCACAACAGTGTATCCTATTCTACTTTAGCCATGAGCTTTTGTTCCTATCTAGAAATATGAGGTCCATGAAAATACAATATTTTTAAAAAAACGCAACCATTTGAAATTCAAAATAAAAGTTTGTGTTCAGTTTGGTTCACGCACCTTTGTGAAGTCTTACGTTGGTCCTTATCTGAACTAAATCTGTTTGCTCATCCACAGTCTTCATATTTGTACTTTTTTGTGTATATCTGAATGTATACCTGTCCATTCACATACATGATTCGAAAATGTTTATGTTCATGGACGGAAGAAAAGTTAATCTTTAACTTAACATCTGAACATTTGCAAAACAGGTAAAAGCTCCCTTTCAAGATTGTATTTTCTTATATTTTTACTCCTTATAATCTATTGTGCTTCAGTTCTCCATCTCTAGCATAAGAATGTTAGTAGCCTCTGTTTCACAAGGGTTTGAAAGGATACATTCATTAATCAGTGTGTAGAAAGCACTCAGAACTGGAGGGGTAAGTCCCATAGAAGAAGCTATATATAACATAAGCAAGCTGGAAGGATTATTAACAGTTTCTTCATGCCTTAAGGAATTCTGACAGGAATAAGATCACCCCTGCTGGGTGGGCAGGCCTATCACATGTCACATATTTTATAAGACAATCATTCATCTGCCTTGAGTATTGCACTGTGTGCAATCTCCACCCACCAAGCAAACTGGGCTGTAGGAATTTATAATGTATTGTCTGAACTTCCTTCTATGGACACTACTGACTG
>CM057845.1:288981687-288997628 GCA_030068395.1 Apalone spinifera
ACAATATACGTTTTTTGAGATGAGGTGACCACATACTGTACACAATATTCAAGATATGGGCGTACTATGGTTTTATATAGAGTCAATAAGATGTTCCCTGTCTCAGTTTCTATCCCTTTTTAATGATTCCTAACATAGTTTGCTTTTTTGACTGCCGCTGCACATTGAGTGGATGTTTTCAGAGAACTATCTCAATCTTGAGTAGTTATAGCTAAATTAGATCCCATCACATTCTATGTATAGTTGGGGTTATTTTTTCCAATTTACATTTATCACCATTTCATTTGCCATTTCGTTGTCCAAACACTTAGTTTTGTGAGATCTTTTCGAAGCTCTTCACAGTCTGCTTTGTTCTTAACTATACAGAGCAGTTTAATATCATCTGCAAATTTTTCCACCTCAGTTTACCCCTTTCTCCAGATCATTTATAAATGGATTGAATATGATTGGTTCCAATATGAACCTTTGGAGGACACCATTAGTTACCTTTCTACATTCTGAAAATTGACCGATTATTCCTACACTTTGTTTTCTGTCTTTTAACCAGTTATCTACTCATGAGAGGACCTTCCCTCTTATCCCATGACAACTTACTTTACTTAAGAGCTTTTGGTGAGAGACCTTGTCAAAAGCTTTCTGGAAATCTAAATACAGTATATTTACTGGATCCCCCTTGTCCACATGTTTCTTGACCCCCTCAAAGAACTTTAGTAGCTTAGTAAGGCATGATTCCATTTACAGAAACCATGGGACAATTTCTCAGATTTGTCCCTAAAAAGAATGACTCAGGTTTCGGAATCTCCCTAAAATCCTCAGCTATAAGAATTCATTTAGTTTCTCTGCAATGACCTTATAGTCTTTAAGAGCTCCTTTGGCATCTCGATCGTCCAGAGGCTCCACTGGTTGTTTAGCCAGCTTCCTGCTTCAGATGTACTTAAAACATATTTTGCTATTACTTTGTGGCTATGTCTACAGTGCAAGATTTTGTGGCAGAAAATATGCTAATGAGGGACTCATTAGCATGAGTCGCGATATCACTAGCATATTTTCTGCTGATTCTTTTTGCGCAAGGGGTTTTTGCTCAAAATGAAGCAGCGTAGCCACTTCCGTTTTGCACAAAAAACCCTTTTGTGTGAGATCCTTATGTCTGGAGAATAAGGATCTTGCACAAAAAGGGTTTTTTGTGTAGAACAGAAGTGTCTAAACTGCTTCTTTTTGCACAAAAGCCTCTTGCACAAAAAGAATCGGCAGAAAATATGCTAATGATATCGCGACTCATGCTAATGAGTCCCTCATTAACATATTTTCTGCCCAAAAACTTGCAGTGTAGACCATTCCTGAGAGTTTTTGGCTAGCTGTTCTTCAAACTCCTCTTTGGCCTTTTTTATTATATATTTACACTTAATTTGACAGAGTTTATGTTCCTTTCTATTTTCCTCACTGGGATTTAACTTCCTATTTTAAAATTATGCTTTTTTATTTCTCACTGCTTCTTTTTCTTGATTGTTAAGCCACAGTGGCACTTTTTTGGTTCTCTTACTGTGTTTTTTAATTTAACTTAAAATATAAGTTTAAGTTGGGCCTATATTATGATGTCTTTGAAAAGTTTCCATGCAGCTTGCAGGGATTTTACTTTTGTCCTTGTATCATTTAACTAAACTCCTCATTTTTGTGTAGTTTCCCTTTCTGAAATTAAATGCCACAGTGTTCGGCTGCTGAGGTGTTTTTCCCACCACAGGGATGTTAAATTTTATTGCATTCTGGTCACTATTTCCAGTTATATTTACCACTTAGGACTTACCACTCAAGAATTGCCTCTCCCCTTATGGGTTCCAGAACCAGCTGCTCCAAGAAGCAGTCATTTAAGTTATCAAGAAATTTTATCTCTGCACCCCGTCCTGAGGTGATGTGTACCCAGTCAATATGGGGATATTTGAAATCCCCCACTATTACTGAGTTTTTTTATTTTGATAGCCTCTCTAATCTCCCTTAGCATTTCATAGTAACTATCACTATCCTGGTCAGGTGGTCGATAAGATATCCCCACTGCTATATTATCATTATTAGAGCATGGAATTGCTACCCAGAAAGCTTCTGTGTCAGCTTCTTCAGGCTCAGCTTCCACTGCTGAGCTCAACATAGCAAATAGTTGAGAGGAGGAAATCACTAAAGGACAGCAGGGGGCAATGATCATCCCCTGAGATCTATGAATGTCCTGGACAAAAGAAATTGTACCCAGGGCTACATAGAGGAGTATAATATAGGAGACAAGAGTGCAAATCTTTTCTCTGCCACAGACTTCTTGTGTGACCTTAGGCATGCCACTTAATTTCTCTGTGCCTCATGGTTGTAAAATGGGAATCATAACAATTTATTTCTCCCCATTCTTTCTGTCTTGTGTATTCTTATCTGTCACTGTTAAGTGGTCTAAGTGCCACTACATGGGACAGTGAACCACACCCACTAGATGTGTGGGTTACAATAGCACCTATCACAATGAGTTCTGATCTTGACTGGGACCTCTTGGTGGTCTGTAAAACAGCTAAATAATAATATCATTCTCTACCCAGGATTCTTGCTTATCTGCCTGATGTTTACCTGACTAGATATAAAAGTTTAAAAGAATTCTCAACAGGAAGCTTTTTCACTATGTAAACTCGAAGCCCCTTGGCTGGAAATGGTGAACCAGAGCCAATTGGAGCCATGAGGCTGTGTGAGAATGGAGCCTTTAGGGAAACAAAGTGGGGAAGTCTGCTAGCTGCCTTCCGAAAGCGGGCCCATGGAACAGTTGCTTTAAAATATAGCAATGATTGAATAAATGACTTATGTTGTGGTATAAGCCACATAATTTCCCCCCACAAACTATTTTCACATTATAGGGGGGGAAATCAAATTACGCATTTTTATGTCAATATTCCACTTGGAGTTTTGTCTACATTGACATTAATAGCTGAGAGATGGACATAACATTATTTTATGCACCCTTTGAATAAATTATATTATGTAATGATTTCTACTAAAATTAACATATAAATGCTTTAACAGAGACTCTCCACTGTATATGTAGTGCAATATCTTATGAAGATTTTATTCGGGAATGAAACACAACTATTGCTGCTATTAAGTTGAACAGCAGAAAATCCTCTATGGCTTTTTCCAGAGTTCACAAAACAAACAATAGTTTTTAGTAGACAAATGTTCCCATATGGGGATTCCTAATGGAATAAAAGATACAGTAATGTATTTAAAAATAAAGACAAACACATACCTCCAGAGGGGTGGGAAAGTATTAGTGATATTCAGCTGTACAGCAGTATACTCCAGTTTATTTTTAGATTTTTTAAACAAACTCATGCTAGCCTATTTCTATCACACCCAGGGTTAAGATGTAGAGTTGTAATACAACCATCCATTTCTAAAGATAAGTGTATGGGTTTGGCTATTGCAATTCTATTGCTTTAGACAAGGAGTGGAGAACATATGGCTCGTGGGCCAGATCTCCATCTTACTTTGATCTCACCCATAGCTAGGCTCATGCTCCAGCCTTTTGGCAAGTCTCTGAGCGCCCCCCACCCCTTTTTTTTTCAAACTAACTTGTGCATGGCCCTCAACTGTTTTTTTCTCTGAGTTGGTAGCCCCTGACAAAAATGGTTCTTCACTCCTGCTTTAGACAGAGGGGCAGCATGGACTAAAGGACAGAGTCAGGAGACATCAATTTTTTTCAAAGCACTACCATCGACACGCTGGGTGACCTGCAAAAACTTTACTTCTCTGACCTTTTTATCCTCTAAGACTTTTTCTGACATGTCTAATTAGACTGTAAATGTGTACAGCCTCTAGCACAATGGGACCGCAATCTGCATTGGGCATTGAGGTGTTACTTTGATATTATTAAATATGTAGGGAAAAGGAGAAATATTATGAACATGAATTGGCTCTTTCAGTGTGGGTACATCTACACTGTGGAGCTATTTCAGGATACTAGAAGTGTCCCAAAATAGCTATTCTGGGTCTATTGAAGCAGCCAGTTATTTCGAAATAGATTTCAAAATAATGGGTGGCTTATTCTAACGTCCTGGTAAGTTTAAGGAGAATTTCAGAATAACGAGTTATTTCAAAATTTGGTGCCGTGTAGACCACGCCAAATTACAAAATAAGCTATTTCTAAATAAACTTGAAATAAGCTAGGCAATTTGCGTTGCGCAAATTGCCTAGCTTATTTCGAGCTAAAAGTGCTGTGTAGACATACCCTCTGTTACTAAACCTATTACAAGTAAATGGCCACCCACAGCTCTGCTTCCTAATAAATTGTGTCATTTATATGTAAACCTAACTTTCCCTGTACAGAGCAGGTGTTTTCTTGCTGCTTTAGTGTTCAACATTATTGGCAGCAGAAAAACTGAATCATGAAGCTAAGATGACAGGCTGCTTAATAAAAGATCCAAGAAAATGACTCCCACATCCTTTCAAGATCTTTCATCTGTTGAGCCCTCCATTTGCCATGCTTTTTTAAAATTTTGTCCTGATAAACATAAGCCATGTGATCTAAACTGCAGCCCATTCCTGGATCTACATAACGAGGACACAGAGATCAACAGTCAGCCAATTATTGTGCAGCTAGCTAGCTGTCTGAGGCATTATTGGTCTTGAAATGGATTAGCAGTTTAACAACCAGGATTAAATCTGTTGTACTTCACTGGCTCTCTTTATTTATCCTTCAATGTACAGTCACCACCAAACCATGAATATGAATAATTATCATTAAGTGAAGATAATATGCTCATGTATTTAATTCTGTAACCATATTAATATAGCCAATCTTGTTATTTTCCAGAACCTCACTATTTTATAAAGCCCAATAATTTCAATAATCACAGTTGTCTCTTAGTTTTCAGCCAAGATTTAAGGACTTTCATGCAATCTCATGTTATTAATGCCTCATTGTTTTACAATATATTTCAATAGGTTTATTAGTATGTAGACCTATTAAAAATTACATAAACTAAGTTAATCAAAATAAATGAATAATGTACTGCACACTTTATGATGCAGAATCCTTCCTTGGTTGGGGGTTTTTTCAATTATATTTATATACTAGCAATTCACAAATTCTCTAATTCACCCTTGGTGCTCCTAGACATTTAGATTATGTATTTATATAGCATTATATCAGTGCTTTCCTGTAAAATGGTGGCAGCCAGAATCCACCAAAGCCACTAAAGGTAAAATCCCACTCCAGACATCTGGCCCTTTCCAGCTCCTTTTTTCTGGCAGGTTTCAGAGAGGTATGTGTATAGTCTGTTTCAGCAAAATCAACCAGGAGTCTGGTGGAAGTGAATTGTATCTCACAAAAGCTTATGCTCCAAGACTCCAAAAAAATGTGTTAGACTTTAAAGTGCCATGGGACTCCTTGTAGTTTTTGTTATGGTATTTTCTTCATTTGCTTGCAAACATTTCAGAACAAAACAACCCCAAAAGATTCTTTATTGGAACACATAGATACACACACAGACATACACACACAAACACACCTCTCCTGGCAGCGTAGGATTTTACTGGGATCCCCTGGGTCAGATATAGGAAAAATAATTCACTAAAGGGCGACATGTGAGGTCTCTATTGAAAGCCAATTGCCCAGTGGTCATCATAATCACTGTAAAATGTATGTCTGGATGATATTTGAGGAATTATATCCTGAAAGTTGTTTCTTTCTCTCTGCCTGCCTTAAGAAAGTATCTGACACAGATATCAGGTAGGAGGTAGCAGACACATACCTCTGTCTGGTCATGTATGTACATTTCACAATGGATGGATGTCTGTATAATAAGCCAGGTGCTAATCAAGAGATTGAAATCTCCAAGGGTATGTCTAGACTACATGGCTCTGTCGATCTAAACATCAGTGTTATTTTTGGAATAATTGATGTTATTCTGAAATGACGAAGAGTGTGTCTACACAGCAAGCCATTATTTCGAAATAATGGTGAGCTGGAGGACTTATTCCAACTCCTATAACCCTCCTTAAGGAGTAAGGAAAGTCCAAGAAAGAGTGTTTTTCCTTTGTCTTCCTGCTCTGTAGACAGCACCATAAGCTATTTTGACTTCAGCTACACAATTGATGTAGCTCAAGTTGCATTGCTTATTTTTACTTTTGCCCTGCTGTGTAGACATGCCTTAAGTTCCTTGTGATACCTGATCCTCATTCTCCAATCTATTTGTCATAGTATATATAGTACTTAGGAGTTTTCAGCCAATCAGATAACTAAACATTCCTATCATAAAAAATGTGATCACAATTGCAATAAAATGGCCAGTGCAAGTTGAGAAGATGTTCTCATATGTAGAATTTAGTGTGTTCAACTTGAACCTTAGATGTACTTTTAATCAGCCTTGGTTAGAGTATGGCACATGACAATATTAATAAAAAAAAAAGATTTGCTCTTTGGTGCATACATTTTCTGTAACATAGCACATAAAAACATGTAACAGATTTCATAAGTTTGTAGGACGGATAAAATGAATGATGCACATGAGTTCCAGTTTACACAGATCTTAAAATCTGTCAATATTTTATTAAATGTTTTTGCGCTGTAGCAATAACAGTAAATGTTATCAATCTGCTGTTTGCAGCCTATGTGCAGCTGGATCCTGGCCTATTGGGCCAAATCACACAGGAGAAAAACTTTGTCCCTGAGTAGGTGAGCCTACCCCAAGTCATCAAGAGGTTCACTGTTGCTCATTTTCACTTTATTTTTCAGAAAGAAGTTTTGTGTTAGCTGAACCCTTTGATCCAACTGGAATTATCAGGTTTTTTTTCTTTTCATCCCCATTTCTATCAGACTATGGTAGGTAGTTGCCTAATAATTTATTATGTTCAGTAATTCTTCCAATTAATGGGAGCTTCCTTGTTATTATTTCATACTTTAGCTCTTACCACTATATCTCTGAGAGAAGAAAAACCAGTTGAGATAAAAATCTTTTCACATCAGAAGTGAGAATTAGTCTCATTCAATTATAGACATGACAAAATTATAAACATAACTACATTCTGGATCATTTTAGCGGATTTCAGGTATCTAAAAGGGTGTCCCAAGAAAGAGGGAGAAAAATTGTTCTCCTTGGCCTCTGAGGATAGAACAAGAAGCAATGGGCTCAAACTGCAGCAAGGGAGGTTTAGGATTTCATCACAGTTGGATAGTGTAAGAGAAGGCAAGTGAGGTGTGAAACATAAAACCAAAGTTCCAGGCTTTAGGAAAAAGGAGACTGGTGGTACTGTCAACCTTAATGGAAAACAAAGGTAGAGGGGAGGTTTTAGGAGAAAAGACCAATAGCTCATGCAGCATTGAAAGTATGAGGAAAGAGTCAGGAGAAGAGCAAGGGAAGGACAGGGACATGAAAACTAGGAGAACATCTGGTAAAGATTGATCATTCTACAGTGTCAAGAGCAGCAGAAAGTTCTGGAAGGATGAGGTAGGTACTTTGAAATTTGGCCAGGAAAGGGTCACTGGAGACTCTTGTGTGAATGGTTTCAGTGGAGTATAAGGACTCTTTGGCAGACAGAGGGTCACAAGGTACACTGGGAATAATTTAGTTACAATATGGTAGTGTAACTACTACTATAGACAAACCATTAAATGAGGGTGGTGCTTAATGGGAAGAAGCCAGTTCAAATGAGACATGTAAAATAAGGGTAGCATCTAGGGATGTTAGTAGTTGGGAAGGAACAGAATGAAGAACACAGATGGGGGGGGGGCAAACATCCTTTCTCATGTACCTATAATATCCCATCCCACAGCATCCTTCTAATATATTTGAACTATGCCTTTAATGTCTGCCAGAATACTGCAGATATACCGCCTACATTCTGTCAATAAAATAGGCAAAGCTATGTGATTGCCCTATGAGTTTGTCTTATGGCAATACACAGTGAATTGTAGCTTTTATAGGTCTAAGACATCACTTATTTTTCTGTATGGTTAATATACATGGCCCTATTTTTTTCCCCTTTGTTCCTTTTGTTCCCATCTCTATTTTTGTTTCCTTAGACAGAGGAGCACTTCTGAATAACATAAGAGCCTGCCACAGATTCTTCCTGACAACTGCATTAGTACTAAATGGCCTGAGATCAGGATGCCTAATGGAACTGACAAACTCATCACTAGTCTTTATGGCAAAGAGGTCAGAGAATGATTTTTCAACACTCAATGCAAACACAAGAAAATAATCCACCTTTTCAGGGAAAAAATGTATCGTCCTCAGTAACAAATCCTTTATAACAAAGCATCTACTGCTGGCATGCTTCTATGAATTAGTTATCGATGCTGTCTATTTGTATTTATAAGGTTGCCCATGAGAAAATAAGAGGGAGGAAAGCCCCATTCCCACCCCACGCTGATATCAAAAGACTGTTAGCAAGTGAAATATCTTTTCTTACTTAAAGGCATTTTTCCAAACTGTGCCTATATACAATAAAAGCAGCCTTTTTCCTAGCTTGGTAAGAGTTTGTCTAACCAAAATAGTTGTGAGAGGAAAACCATGTTATTTCCTGCTTTCCCAACCTGTCTCGTAAAAGGAAAATGGTATCAGGTACAAGTCACAAAAGGCAGTAAAGGTCCTAAATTACCTGGTACTGGTAGCATCATGTGAGGTGCATTGAGGAAAACATATGGTCCCATTGCCATAGTATCTGAGTGTCTTTAATGCATTTATTCTCACAACACCATTGTAAAATAAGTCAAAACTATCATGTCCCCTTTGCAGAGGGGGAAATAGTCCAAGAGCAACTAAAGGCCTAAAGATTCACAGAAGCAGCTAGTAGGATTTTCAAAAGCAGCTTGGTACTAACTCAAAATTGATTGCATACCTATGGATTTGTCTACTCAAAGAGTGCCTGGTAAGCCAGGGTGTGAATCTACACTGCACGAGCCTGCCACACACTTTGACATATTCCCATTTCAAACAGGACTATATCAACCACACTGAGGAACTTTTACTACCAATTGGCAGGATCCATGTGGCCAGTTAGGGCACGTCTACACAGCAGGGCTAAAGCCGAAATAAGCTACGCAATTTGAGCTAGGTCAATTATGTAGCTTAAGTCAAAATAGCTTATTTCGGCTTTTGGCGCTGTCTACACAGCAGGAAGGTGAAAGAATAACATTTTACAACTTCCCTTATTCCTTGTAAAATGAGGGTGACAAGAGTCAGAGTAAGACGTCCCCCAGCTAATCATTATTTTGAAATAAAGGGTTGTAGTGTAGATGTTCACTATGTTATTTCAGAATAACGTCAGTTATTCCAAAATATCACTGCTGTGTAGATGTAGCTTCAGTGTGCTGCAGACTGGCTTGTCAGGCACTAGCTCTCCATGTAGAGACCTGCCAATAGAAATACAGTGGCAAGTATCCAAATCATTCAACCAGCTCTGTTAATTTCAGTGAGTTTAGAGGTGTGGCCAACATCTCTCAAGAGCTGCTCAGCACCATGCAGGCTCATCTTTAGTAGCTGTTCAACTCTTAAATTATCTGTTTGGTTTTGGTTTTTTTTCTATTCTCAGATTTTCCCAGAGCCATGATGAAATCTGAACACAATGAACACTCTGTCACTCCTGGGTGGAAGCACGCAGAAGTTTTCCATTGAGCAGAGTGCTTCATCAGAACATCAGGCTCCAACAATCCCAGCTCTCTCGAAAATCTTGCGGCAACCCCAAGCTATTCTAGCTGAAAACATTCAGAGGAGGAAAGGAGGTCCAGGGGCAAGACTAATCATGTGCATTTCAAATTACCATTTTGCCTCCATTTTTTAAGTTCACAGCAAAAAAAACAAAAAGCAACCAAACAAAACCATAGTGAGCTTCAACTGGAATCCAGCCCTCAAAGACATGACAAAAAACTAAAAATCACAGCTCAGAGGGAGCAAGAGTTTAAAAGCATAACACCACCCTGTGGTTCAAGAGCAGCACAGAGGTGATAATCAACTCAAGAAATATAGTAATGAGAATTTCTAGAGACCCCCCCTTTTTTTCATTGCCTCATTAAAACTTGTCCATTAAAACAAAGAAAACCCCTCAACAACAATAGCAAAACAACTTCCTTCATCAGTATTTCAATGGAAGGATGCATTCTATAATTAACCTAGCAGGGGGAAAAAGAGAGAGAGAGAGATGATTCAAGTAGCTATCCTGCACTTTTCTGATGCAGGGTACATTAAGAATTCCTTACATGACTGTAGACTTTCCGACTCCTTTGACAATGTTAATAGACCAATCCGATGACTGGAAGACACAATAAACGGCTATTCTAGAAGTCTCTAATGACTATAATGAGCAGCCATAATCATTTTACTCATGGTACAATGCCATTTTAAATATGTTTTGTACTTCTTAAAGTTCAAAATAAATTTGTAAATGTGACATTTTGCTGCTCATTTTCCTGACCGCAGTCATAGTAAATTAATCGTACATCTGCAAAAGGACAGACCCGCTAATGTCCAAGTACTGACTGTCTGACACTGCTGTCATCTTTTTATCATTAATGTTTTTATTCAGCATAACCAAGTTTGGTGAACAGACATTAGTGGTCTTTGAAGAAATGGATGAAAAAAATGCTTGATTACAAAAAGGACTCCCATCAGGCAGTATATGTTTGCAGAACTGAAAGACTGCACTTTATCTGCACAGAGGAAATCCATACCAAAATCATCATACTGTGGTACTTTGGGGTGTCACTGCAACAAAATCAGCTGGCAAACACAACCGTATTTCTGTAGCTCTTATATCTTTGGACTGTTCAAGGTAGGTGAATGAAGTTATACACTTTTTGTGGGAACAAATCCAGGTACCAATATGACCATGTACACATATACACACAGAGGCAAACACACAATCAGGTCTTAAGTTTGAAGAAGTGAGTTTTGCCCACAAAAGCTCATGATACTATATATATATAAAGTTACAGACTATCCTTCTGAGACTTTTAAGTCCTTTTATCATTAAAGAGTCAGTACTCTTCAACCTACTCTGTAGCAGCTCAGCAATTTTCTTATTTTATCAGCACTTTTGTAACTCCCAGGATACAACTGTATGTTGACCTTAAAAAGACACATGGTAACAATGATTAAGTGTCATAAATAGACCCACGTTTTGATTGTTAATTACCAATACTCACTATCAGTATTAATATCTGAATAAGAACAATGTCATGATAATAACCACTGTTTTCTAAATAAACCATGGAATACATCTAAATCTGATCTGAACTGAGTGATTCCCCAGAGGAAACTTGAATCTACTGGATTGTTATTTGGTCAAAAGGATACAAAGAACACAGCATGTATGTTGAAGAAAGTGAAAAAGCTAGACATTTACAACAGCTTGAGTGATGACGATGCTAAAAACAGAGGCAGAAAAAGGCCAAAATGTAACACTGTCATTTAGGTGTGATCACCTGTCATTCAAAATTCTGTCTGCAGAGACAGCTACCAAGGAGGGAATGAGAAACAAACACAAGCAGACAGGATGAAAGTATGCATTAATAGTGGTGTGCACTAAGGCTATTGTAATGAGAGGGGGAGCTGGTAAAACCCTATATATAAATAGCCTAAAAATCTCCATTGTGAACAGTTTTTTGCAACCTTTTTTTTGAGAAGTTCGAAGACCTGCAATAGTTGTAGCTTACCATTGAAATCTGAAAGACGGAGAGGGTGACACAGGCACCCATTTGTGGTTCATTACTCTGTGTCAGCAGCTCTTGTCCAGACTGACATATTCATTCCACCTCACACTCTGGTGTCATGATATTTATTTAAAAGGTGGCATGTAATGTATCACTTGAAATCTAATAACATACAGGTCATTAATGTCACTGAGAAATGCTTGTAACAACGCGATAGATGAAATTATGAATACTCGCTGATATTATGTCTAGAGACAAATAGACAAAGGTGACACAGCAGATTTCTTCTACATAAAGGGGAAAGAAAATTGGATGGAAAATTCCCTGTCCAGGAAGGAGCCCTGTTGCTTCCAAGTCAGTCATTGCTAACCCTCCTTTGAAAGGGGACAAGTCTGATTCTGAGCACCCACATATTCACACCCTACACATTATTGTATTAATAATCTTTGTATACTATATCCCTTCTGCGGTATCATTTTAAAATAGTAACTCTCTGATCTTTAATATTCTTGTCTGGATATAAGTACATGATATGTATTAAGTGACATGGAATTATAACTAGTGAGTTTAAGGTGGGCAGGTCAGGGGGAGTTGGTAAACAGGTCTACCCTAACCAAAGAAATGTGTATTTGCTCCTCTGACCATTCCACAGAGACAATGAAAGTCTATCTTAAATATCAGGTAAACAAAGCTATCAAGAAAACGAGTGGGAGAGGAGACATCATGATGTTTACACAGTAGGAGTCAGAAGCTCAGTCCAAGTTTTGCTTTTCAAAGAATCCATTTTGCAAATATTTACAAAGATGGGCGGAGGGACTGGACCTCAAGTGATAAGTAGTAGAATCAACTAATTCCATACAATATTATTGTACTGTAATGGTGGACAGCATGAGGTGTGAAAGATAATGACACTGGCAATTAAAATAATTGTGAAAGATATGTGTAAATGTATGAAGTCGATGTGCCATTACTCAGTGTGGTGTACTTAAACACTGTACAAGGAAATATGGATACTTATTAATTATGCTTTAAAGCAGTGGTTCTCAGAGTTTTGTACTGGTGATCTCTTTCATACAGAAAGCCTCTGAGTCTGACCTCCGTTATAAATAAAAACACTTTTTTATATTTAATATATTATAAATCCTTGAGATGAAGTGGTATTTGGGGTAGAGACTGACAGCTCTTTGCCCTCCCATGTAAAAACCTTGTGAGCCACCAAGGTGTCACAACCCCTCAGTTTGAGAACCCCTGCTTTAAAACCTGTGGCCAAAAAGGGAAAAACGTTTACCATGGAATAAAGAAAGCAATGCTTTGCTTGTCACTTATGTAAACTAAGCATGGTGCAATCACAACAATGGAAGTACCATTTAGCTACAGGGAGATGGAAAGCCTACAGGAGGGGTAAACCCAGCATGAGATCCCCATCCTCTTGAAACAAAAAAGTCACTGAAATTTGGAAGATATGAGCAAGGACAAACTATTTATGAGCACCCATCCCTAAACAGAAACATGGGAACAGCTCTTGCAAGCTGAGAAATAGAGTCCCTCATCCAAAAAGAACTGAATGTGGATGAGAAAATATTTTGCAAATAGCCTGTTTCTTGCTAGCCTAAGTTTTAGACTTTTAAATTTGTGTTTTCCATTTTATTAGCCTGTAAACTTTTCTAACTTTATTCCTTTTACTTGGTATCATTTAACCTATGTCCCTGTGTAAATAAATTTGCTTTATTTGTATTATAAGCCAATTCAGTCCTGCGTATAAATGGAAGGATGTTGGCAGGATGTATTTACCTCAGTTGAGATAATATGCTGTGATATTCTTTTGTGTGTTTAGAGAAACAAAAAAGACTTATTCTTTCTTTGAAAGAATTCTTTCTCTGGAAGAAAGGACAGAAAATGACTGTTCAAAAATGAAGGAGAGGGCTGAATGTTGCAGAGCACAGGGTTTTGGGGAAATCTGGGAACAAGCATGTGTTGGGGTTACTTTGCTGGTTCTAAGTGGTCAGAATTGCTGAACCAGGGCTGTCTTCATGGTACATGCACATGTAAGGCTATTTCTAGACTGCAAGCCTCTTTCGAAAGAGCATCTAGACTACAACCAGTACTTTCGAAAAAGCAAGCTGCTTTTTTGAAAGAGAGCACCCAGACAGTCTGGATGCTCTCTTTTGAAAAAGCACAGTTTGCATTACATAGCGCCTTTTTTCGAAAGAGCACTTTTGAAAAAAGGCATTAATTCCTCGTAAAACGAAGTTTTCCACCGTTGAAAAAACTGCACATTCTTTTGATTTACTTTCAAAAGAACACAGGAGCAGTCTAGATGCAGGTAAAGATTTTTTGAAAAAAAAGACCACTTTTTTCGAAAAATCCCTGTAGTCTAGACACACCCTAAGAGTGCAACCTGTATTATTGTAGGCTAATTCCAAGCATCTCAAGATGGGAGCTATAGTAACAAAGCAAAATAAGGCACCGAGGATTTTAGGGCAAGTGGTGACACAGTTCCTTATTTGCATGGCGTGCACCCCATATTTCAAAGGACGTCCTTGAGTTACAGAATTGGACTAGAGAACTGCTTTTTCATTTGAATCTAAAGCAGGATCCACACCGCTAAAATGCAATTGCTGAAGAGAACACTGCACCCTGAATAACAAGAGCTACTAGCCTGGATGTTACCCAAACAGGAGAAAGAAAATGGAAGGGACTGGTCTGGGGTAATCTCACAACATCAAAGTCCATCATGTGGCCTCAGTTGTCCATAACCGTCCTTGTGGAAGCAAAAAATGAGGAGTAACATTAATTCAAACCAAGGGGCAAACCCGGAGCGCACTTCCTGGTTCGAAACAGCTGAGTTCTGAAACAGCGAGCGGGAGAGATTATGCTAATAAAGCGTGGGATATTTAAATCCACACTTCATTTACTATTTCAGTCACCTACATTTGCATCCCTAGTTTGAACTAGGGTGCAAGTGTAGACGTATCCTCAGGGAATGAAGCAGCAGTTCATTTTTTTTATCCTTGTCATTCATTATATTACTCCTGCCTTATTCACTATATGACATCTAAACTTGATTCCATCATGTTCTTTTGTAAAATCATGCAGTGCCTAATCACAACTGAAATATTAACATGTTTCCTCCCCCAGATCCCTTCAGAAAGTATTATTATCTCCATCTTACAGGTGGAGAAAATGAGAGATACGAGCTTTCCTGAGGCCACATAGTGTACCTGCGACAGAGGAAAGAGTTCCGGAATTCCACTACTGCTCATTCTTCCAAACCACACTGCTTCATTGACAGAGGGGCTGAGAACCCACAGCTTTTGATGACTTCAGTTTATGAGCTCAGCATTGCTTCACATTGCTTAATGCACTACTGGAAGGCACTCAGATGCTACGGTGATGAATCTGAAGTAAGGCACTTTTATAGAATACAATTCTGTAACTGGAGTCCCACAAGCAAGTTCTACAAAGGAATTTAGCAGGCTAATTCCAAAATTTTGCTCTCAAAACCTTCAACCAGCTACAAGCCCACCCTGTAGACACCCATGCTTCTACTGCAAAGTCCTCAAATTTCTTCTGCTCAGCATGCACTTGCCACCTGAATCCTGGCACTTTGCTGCTGAAGTACAAGCAGGAGCTTCAAATGAGGCATTCTCCAGCTTCTCCTCAAGGGGTAGGACTGTAATTCTGCCCTCAGAAGGATGTGGAGTAGAGACCTGACCCTTAGTATCCCCTCTCTTGGGAAAGTGCCATAAACAACTGAGGGGTATTCTAGTTTGGATTTTCCTCTTGGATGGTTCAAATCCCTTCCTTACTTTAGGTAGAGAAGCAATTTGAATCCAGGTCTCTCATATTCTGAGAGTGCTCTAAAATTTGTGGAAGAGAGGAACCTTCTCCTTCATTTTTTGCAAGAAAGGACGTAGGCCCTTAACTCTCAGCTGTGAATCTTGAATGGTGTCTCCCTATGGCCCAGACCAACTACCTTTAGTGACTGCATAATTAAAGGCCGTATTACTCATACCGACCAGGAGACAGAATTAAGGTTGCACAGGCAGCTTAATTTCTGGCATTTCTCAACTTTCAAGAGTTTGACTTTTCAAACTACGTAATGTTCTTTGAACAAACAGATATAGTATAGTATTTAACAATATACAGAACAGTAATACTTATATATTGGCATATTTAAAGATAAATCTGTGGGCTGTACCTAAAGATGAAATCATTCTGTTCAGTCGCAGTGATTAGTGATCTATAACCCATCCTGGACAATGATCCC
>CM057845.1:289015081-289025801 GCA_030068395.1 Apalone spinifera
AATTTCACCAGGACTTTGCAACAATGGAGAAACGCTATCAGGGCAAATGGAGCCTATCAATGCTTGCGGACTATTGCTGGACAATGACAAGAGATGCTCCATTTAATGAATACAAGAGACAAGCCAAGAAGCACCGAGTAGACACTGAATAGGACTAAACTATATACTTATATATACATAATAGTTTTTTGCCTTTTGTTTCATAATACATTTTATTTATATAACCCTTTTGCTGATTTTTAAAGTGTTACATAAACAGGACAGGTGAAATATTATCATGTAAAGCAACCATAAACACATGAAAAGACCTAGGTTTACAATTTATGATTAAAACTCTACTAGTTACACAATACACATAGACGTAAAATGTAAAAACTTAAATATCTTGGAAACAGTAGCCAATCAGTTGTTTTAATTGTCATATTTGAATTCAGCACATCAAAATACATAATAAATAGCACATTTTATCTCTGAAGCAGACAACTTCCAAAAAATTGTATAGCAGTGTTATCAATATCCTCCTTTAATCCGAGGACTCTAGTTCACCCATATTATTTAGACTTCTACTGTTTGTCTATAAGCACTTTAAAAATCTTCCATCCTCTCCTCTTTACTGGAACATTGAGAATCTCTATTAATAAACCCTCCCTTACGAGATGTCTCTTTCCGATCCATGTGCTCCTCCACACCCATTGGCTTTCCCGCAGCCTTTAGCTTAAAGGCTGGGGGGTCACCATTTTCAAAAAGTCAGGCTCTTTCATGATGTTTTAACTGAGGCAGCCAAATTCAGTCACTTCTCAAAATTTTGACCATGTACTGAATTTACATTGATACCAAGACTAGTTGGAAATAGTCAATTAATGAAGCAATTTTTGATCTGAAAGACTTGTTCTCTCCCTGAAATTACAAGGGAAACAGAACAAAATTGCCGGAAGCAAAGAAAAATAGCTAATGCTTCATGAGGCGTAGCAAACAGGTGTGTATCAAATAAGCACAGCACCAACTCTGAATCCAAAACCTACTTCATTCTGATTCCTTGGAGAAAAGAGTTACACCATCACTTCTGCATCTACCTTTGAGGCTCCAGCACTCAGCATTAGAATCAAGGTACATGCATACTGCTGATCTGCTTTTATTAGCATAATGATATGCTTTCTGTCCTTCAACATTAGAGCTGCTTTAAAGGGCAAATTTACCAGTCAATGATACCTGGAATTGGGATCTGGGTAGTTTAATCAGAAAGCTAGAAAACAGCCAGTCATGTTTTCCTGTTGTGTCCCTCTCCCCCCCCGCCACACACACACACTGGCAATGTAATCTGTCTGCCCCCTTCCTCCCCAAATACTGGATAACAGAGGACCTTGACTCAGAACTGGGGATATGGGAGGGGTTGTAGTTAGAGGTGGAGCTGGCCTGGGGACAGAGAGGAAATGAGGGAAGAGTTGCGCTGGAGGCAACCTGGGAGGAGACGGAGCTGTGACTGGGCCCAGAGCTGGGCTTGGGGCATAGCTTCAGAGAGGAGAGGCAGCTGGCGCCAGAGCTGGACTGGGGGCAGAGTGGGGCTCAATAGCACTCTCTCCCCATTCCCTGTGGACAGTGGCCCTAGTCCTTCTGTGTCCCCCCTGAATGTTCCTTCATGCCTCCTAAGTGAGCACGTCACACATTTTGAAGAATATTTCTGTAGATGCTGCATGGGTGTACAGCTAGGAGCAGCGCACAAGGAGCTTTCCTTCATTTGAGCAGACTACAACAGGAAAGATAAATGGCTGTCCCTGTACTCAGGAGAGGACAAGAAATATTACCTCCTTATTGCACATGCGTCACCCTTGCCCTCAAGAGGAGAAGGCAGGATTCATGACACCAGCTTTCCACACGTGCCTGAATGGCAAGACTACATCAGAGGAAGTAAACTGTACTCCCACAAAGTAATGTATCAGTGAGCATGCCAAGATGCTTCCCATCATTTCTGTTACTCCTGTGATGTTGGGACTCTGCTTTGACCTTACTAAATTACTCCTTAAAGGCACAGCACATATCATCATAATTACATAAACAACCTTAGGATGGAGAAAGAAATGTCTATAATTTTCCAACCATTCAGGAAAAAAAGAATGGCAAATATTATGGTGATAAATGCCTATAAATAAATTAAAAAAAACTCATTTCACCCACTTTATTGTATTGTGTCCATAGAAAGTGACTGAAACTTTATTGTGCAATTGTGCTTCAGTAACCTATGCCATATATTACACACTACATGTTGTTGTGTATAAGGGGCTGATTCTACTACCCTTACTTTGAAAGTGATTTGAGGGGGCTGACTCATGGTGTTAAGGTGTTATCTACTCAGTATGAATGGCAAAATCTGGGTAATTTCATTTGTTTTTACCATCAGTTTTTGGAAAGTACTTTGAATAATATCTTGCCTTCACATGGTGTCTCACTATATTTTTAACAAAATGTGAATGACTGCTTAGGCACAACGATCAATAACTTTTCTATCCTGCTTGACAAACTATATCATTAAAAACAGTCCATCAAGTAGACAGCACAATGTAATGGGTGTACTTTTGAGTTATATTTTCTAGGCAATTTCACTGCCTTTCTTCAGATTTGGATATCTGACATTGATTGGAGAGCTTTTAAAGTAAATAAAGGAATGCCGCATGTGTATGTACTATGCCACAATATGTATTGTATTCTACATCTGATCCAAAACATTTCACATAGAGGGAAAAAAGAATCTAAAAGGCAAATAAAAACTCTTCTTTAAGAATTTAACCATATAAAAATGTGTTACCTATTTCACTGTGTTTACATGGTGTTTTCTGATAATATTCTGATTATTTGTGCTTATCCACTTCTAAAGATATTTCCCAATAAACATGACTGTGATGGGGCGGAGCGCCTCTGACGGTCACGCTCGCGCTCTTCGGGGCCACCCAGGGAAATGCGGCGGTTCTGCGTGCCCTGCAGGGCCGCCGTGGACCAACTGAGCAGCAGGGGCGAGGTTAAAGGTGGGAGCCTGACGCCGGTGCACAGGGGGAAACATGCTGACATCCAGGAGCAGGCCGACGTGCTGACGTCAGGGGGCGGACCGGCACACTGACGTGGGAGGGCGGGAAAGTCAAAAGGAGGCAGAGAACCACCAGGCGGGGGAGGAAGGGGAGAGAAAGGAGAGAGGAGCTGGAGACAAAGGAAAGGAGAGGAGACGGACGAGGAGTTGGGGGTAGGAAGAAGCCCAGGGCAGGGGCTGGATTGTGGCCCGGCGAGTTGAAGGGTTTTGGACGAGATCCTCCGCCGGCTGAACAGGTCCAGTCTAACCTGTTCTTAGGGCTCTGGGCTGGGGCCCGTGAGAGAGGGCGGGCCCAGGCCCACCTAATCCCCCCTTCTTTACAGCCAAGCACAGGATGCACAGTGCTGAGCACCCGGGGAGGCCATCAATTTGAGACTGGGACCTTGTGAATATCCGCCTTCCGAGGACGACAATACAAGGCAGGGGCGGGCCTCTCGCAGCTTGGACTGGCCAGCAGGGCCCACACCCCAACAACGACTATGAAACCAACATAAAAGACACAGGCATTTAAATGATCGAGTAAAAAAAAAAAAAGGAAGAACAGGGGTTAACTTGGCTCACCCAGTTAAACTGCTCATGACATAAATGACCCCTCAGAAAAGGGACTCACAGGTAGTTCCAATGTGACCATTCTATTTTTTAAATACTGCTATTTTCTAATATTTAGTCTTTTAGGCCTAAGCCACTAAAAAGTGTTCTATATCCACTATAGTGTTCTATATCCACTAAGCTACACACATTTTTAATACCTGTGGGAAGTTGCAGGTGTTCAATTAGCTACCCGAGAACTTTTCTTTTTTTTCCTGATTGAAATACAACCAATGTTTGGTTTTATGCCTACAAAGTAATCAATTTAATATAACACCTACAGCATTCAAACATAGCTTTTAGTATTTCCCCATTGAAAACTATATGCATCCAACACTTCACAAAAGTTAAGATTAAGGTATCTTATAGTGCACACCATATCTAGAAGTTGAGACACTGAAATTAAGGAGAAATTTTTCAACTCTGAATGCCTACATTTGAACTGTTAATAGTAGCCTCTTTCAGGTATGCTGAGAACCCATACACCCAGTGAAGTCAATGGGAGCTTCAGTGACTTAAGACTTAGGTGCCTCATTGTGAATTTAGAGATCAACTTGAGATACTCAAATTCAAAAACATTGCACAGACAGTCCGTTTCATGTTTCTTCAGTATAATGGTTAATCAGCTTCTCCACTAGTTTACCTGGGTTTTCCATACCCAGAAAGTGACAGAAAACAATGTTCAAAACAGGAAAATACAATTGTAGTACACATCAAACCTCTAAAATCCAGGACTCTCTAGTCCGGCAACATCCATGGTCCAGCAGGACCACAGATATTGCTGAACCAGAGAACCCCTGCTGGCCAGGTTCTGAAGCTCAGCCAATGCTGGGTTAGCAGTGGGGAGTGCATCTCCAGTGGGTCTGGCACAGTGGGGAGCACAGCCCTGGTCAGGGCTGACGGTAAGGAGCACAGCCCCAGCTGCTGCTGGAGGCAGAGGGGCCAGAGGCCAGAAGCTCAAACACTGCTGAGGCTGGCGAGGTAGGAAGTGCAACCTTACCCGGGGCTGGCACAGTGGGAAACACAGCCTCAGTCTGGGCTGGTGCAGTGGGTGAGGGACCGCAGCCCCAGTCAGTGCTGACACCAGGGAGTGTAGCCCCATTTGGGGCTGGAGTCAGCGGGGCTGGCAGCTGGGCGCACAACCCGAACTGGTGCCATAGGGGGCGCAGCCCTTGCTGAGACTAGAGGCAGCAGGGCCTGCCCCTGTGCAGGGCTGGTACGGTGGGGGAATGCAGTCCCGGTCAGGGCTGCACAATGCAGGATTGGAGGCAGTGGCAGTGAACACAACCCCAGCCAGAAGCAGAGCCTACAGCCAGGTAGGAAGCCTTGACCGCCCCTTGTCTGGCAAACTCTGTGGTTCAGGACCACTCAGGTTCAACCTGTAACATAAACCATATTAGTGGGACACAGGAGAAGGTAGAATAGTTGAAACTCCTTTTAACTTTGTTTTTCTTTTAATTCACTATATTTTGAGCTGACAACATTCTTTAAGGTATTTTGCATGCAGTGATCCACTGACAATGGAAGAGTAAAAGCTAAATTTTGCCCTTGGTTTCTCTGTGTAGATTGTAAATGTGGCTTAATGTCACTGAAATCAAACAAATTGCAGCAGCTCAAAGCCTCTGAAAATCAGGTTACATTTTGAGTTGCTTAAGTATCTAACATTAGACAATCACAATGCTAAGTGTGAATGTTGATTATTCTACTATGACACTTATCAACCACTAACAAATCTTCTTTTAGTAGAATAACCAGGCAGTCTTCAAATCTTTTGATCAGGCTGACCTGGTTTGACAGAACTGCATTTTCACTATATTTTGAAAATCCAGGCAACTCTCTCAGACTATGGCACATTATAGAGAAAGTCCCCTTACAGATTCCAGAAGACTGAGGGGGGAAAAATACACACTAATCAAGCCAAATTCTGATTAATTGCTGGTGTTATTCGATTGAAGTCACTGAAGTTACAACAGTAGAAAATTTGCCCCAGCATTGCCTCATGCTAATCGTAGTATAATGGCCCCCCATCGGCTTCTTCACTGAGTGCTTCTCTAAGGTTAAGCACATTAAGGTATTGAAAGAGTGGCTTGAAATATGGTTTTGTCTCAAAATAGGCTGATTTCATAACCCCAAGCTCTATATTTTACTGTATATTAAATGTTCTGAACACAAGACCTCATAACCCAGGCTAATTTTCAGATTATGGTTGTATTTTTATTGGTTCATTGCTCAGCACAACACATTGCTCAGTTCATAACACAGTGGCTAAGGAGGTATGTAAGGAAGGTCACAAGTCTATTAAACTAAGTTCTGTTTAGTAAAAGAGAAAAGCTTTTGAGCCACATAGAGCTCTTCTTCAGGTCTGGGAAATGTAGTGTGTCACAACTAAATACAAGGTGGAACAAACTGTTTAGCATAAGTAGTTAATACACATTCTAAAACATAATTCAAGGTGAAGTGGGCCATTAACACCTCTACAGTCATAAAACAAAAAGGGAAGGGGGTTAGTGGGTTAGAGATTGTTGTAATAAGCCATAAATCCAATGACTTTATTAAGACCATGATTTTTAGTGTCTAGCAAAGTTATGAATTTATACTCCCTGGTTCATCTTTTGATGGTGGTTCTCAGGATGAGGACTGAGAAATCAGATGTAGAGTGATTGTTTTGTGAAATGCTTTTTCATTGTTAATATATTTGGCTTGTTTGTTTTAGAATTTTTCTCTGTTGGTTCATTTGAGAATATAGGGGGTCTGTTTTCACCCACATAGTTGTTATTGGGGAGCACTGAATGAGATACACTACATATTGTAATGGGTACGGGAGGGATCAATGAACAAAGTATGTTGTGCAAGGGGTAGTGATTAGTGCAGAAGTAGAGACATGTCTTCATTTTGCACCTGTTTTTATGGTCGGCAGTGGTGCTGCTTTGAGCTAGTAGGTCCTGGTTTTGGGGGGAGTTTATGTTTGATGATGAGTATAAAAGTTTCTAGCAATAAAGCTGGAACCCAACTCCCTCCTGAAGAGCCAAACTGCAAATAGTTCTCTTTAATGATTCAATTTGCCATTCCAATGCTGCCTTTTAGTTGTATGAAGTGTAAAAGTATCATGGAAGAGTGAAGGTTATATAAATGCACTTCTTCTAGTTTTGGTGCCTAATCTTTCATACTATAAGCAATTCAAAATTTCACATGAATGGTATTTTGTACCATATGTCGTCAAACTCTAATATTGTCTGGCTTAGCTTTCTGTGTCAAACTCATTAGCTCTTGAAACGAACAATCTCTTGCCTTCTGCAAACAGGAGATGAGAAGACCACATCTTTCAATCATGGCCTGGTTTGCTCTTAATTAGACTCCACAATATTGCCAAATGGTTTCTTATTCCCAACCCTCTTTTTTCCTGTTGCATTGGTTTTCCAGCTTTACTCTGTTTCCTAAAGTTAGTTTGTGATCAGTTTGAAGCTCACAACAAAGTTCTTACAGTCAAAGGGAAGGAAGATGGCCTTTTTAAAAATCAGATTTGCCATTCTAGTGTTTGAATTTCTTGCTACAAGTTCTCATTGTAAGACCTCTACAATTGTATAAACAACTTAGCATTGAACTGAGCAAACCCAATGTATAGGCTGAAAGTATTTACAGGAAGTCAGTTATAGTTTAGCAAATGGGGATGGAGAGAAACAACCCCTTTTTATCCCCTCGAAGCCAGTGGCATTGTGTCTAGTTTCCCCTTTCATCCCTTCCCATTAGGTTTTTGCTTACATTATACACACATACCTGTTTTTGTTCACTGCTTTCTCTTCTTCTTTCCCTTCTCACTTTGTTTTCTTTCTTGTTTTATTAATCTCAATATGTTAAGCCCAAACCACTTCACAAGCAAGGTTACTTCCATCTGAATGGGTCACAGGCCTGAACAACTTTGCTGAATGTTTTCTCCTATAGGACATATAAGCAGCTTTCAAAGTTGCTGATGTTTGTGCAGTGAACAGCTGAAAAATTCTGCCTGATAAACTCTGTTTTTTCTTAACATGCTTGTCTAGAATAGAGGCCTTAGGCCATGCTATTTCAAACCCTGACATCCTGAATATTGTAAGTCATTAATCAGGTGAAACAGGGAATTCAGGATATTGTACCAAATGAATTAGTTGGGTAGAATCTTCTCAAGAGTCCATCGAGCAATTATACTTTTTTAAACATTCATTTTCAGGAAGGAGAATGCCTGGGGTGCAAATTTTATACAGAACTTCCAAATTATGAAAAAAGTGATTATTGCAAAAATACTGCAAAGTGCAGGAATATTTTAATAAAAAAATCTAAACCATATGCTTTAGCATATGGGCTCAATATGTCTTTAAGGCATGTCCACATAGCATTTTTTATCAGAAAACTTGCAGTTTTAGCCTCAAGACTCCCAGCTTGTATTGTGAGTTTCCTTGTTCTGAAGCTCAACAAGTTTTGAAGTAGAATTAAATTCAAAATTTTATGGAATCAGTGAAAGGCCTGTTTTGTGGTACATCCAAATGAAAGCTGCCACAGGATGTTCCAAAAGCACAAGAGGTGAAACATGCTCTTTGAAAAGCATGTATTTGCTTTCAGATATTTCAGAAGTTCCAAAGTAACTTAAGACCTTATATCCTGTTGATTTTCAACAAGAGCTTGAAGGCTCAAATTGTTAAAGGTATCTAGGCATTGCACCGGTCCACATCGTGACACCTCACTGACTTAGGAACCTAAGTCTCATTTTCAAAAGTCTAAGAGTATGTCTACAGTGCAAGTTAAGGTGTTACTATAGCATAACTAGGCATATCCATGCCTGATTTAATCTAGCTAGCATGGGTGACATTAGCAATGTAGACATGGTAGAATGGGCTATCAACTTGCCTACATGTCCAGGTTCCCTGGAAGTTGTCAGTACTACTACATCTACACTACTAGTGTTATACACATTAGCTAACGAAAGACATTGGGCACTTTTGAAAGTGAGTTGGATACTTTTTAACATTTCGCCCATACATTCTTTGACAGATATTTATGTGTGGGCCTATAACATTCATCAAATGACAAGCAGATTCGTTTTATGTATTTACACTTCTGGTAGGTACTTTCATGGGACTCAATATTATGGTATTTGAATTCCACACAATCTTTCACGTATTTCTTCTCACAACACCCCTGTGATATAAGAAGGTGTTAATATAAACCACTCCATTTTACAGATGGGGAGTGGAGACACAGAAAGGCAAACTGATATAGGCCTCCTGATTCACAGGCAAGCATGCAATTCATTAGATCATTGTCCAATATATACCTATTTAATCAAGTCCAGATCCTGTCCACTATTTGTTATTAGTCTATATTTTGTTCAAAATCAAGCATTGTGCTAACCACAAATATGCCTTAGGCCTAGTTTAGTGAGACTGTGTAATTCATTGCCACAGAAAGTCTTGAAGTGTATCTGAATTATTAAAAGGGTTCCCTGTAATCACTTGTAGTTCCATAGTAAGATAGAGACAGGAGAATCAAATCTCATCATGCATAGAGGGTTCTTAATTCAGGAATCAAGGAGACATTTTTCTTATTCTAACAGCATTGCATTAGGGAGGTAATTTGCCTTCCTATATGTATGAAGTATTGTCCACTATTACGTATATAAACTAATCAGCCAATGTGTTTATTTGGTTTCCTATAATACCTGAGAGCCTCAGCTGAACTCTGTTTTCATTTTCCCTCTCCCATTTTATTTCTTCGCTTGCTTTTTGAATACATTGTTCTATCAAGTTTTTTGAATATGTGAAAAAGTTACTGATGAAAACTTACATTGAAAACATGAGTTTTCCATTTAATTCTGAAATGGAGGTTAGTGATGAGGTTAGTGAAAAATTTCCTTTTTTGTGGGAGTAAGTTCCATAGTCTAAATTTAGTTCTTGTAAAAATTCTGACTCTTGCACTTGCAAAACTCCCTATATCAACCAAGAACTGTGGGAAATCATGGTCCTAAGAGGGGCAGAATCACTCTCCCTGCTAATTCAGACTAAGTTTGGAAAAGTCTCCAAATATCAGAATAGAGACCTTTTATTTGTATCCCGTGGGGAACAACTGAAGACATCAGACTATGGGAATGGTGAGTCATGTCTTCAGTGCAACTTTTCATCAGTAACTTGTTTTAATATGTGATCTCTCTTACTAAGTAAATGGGCTACTGGTGCTAGAGACAGGATTCTAGTTATATAAGGTATATTCAGATTTTAAGGATGTTCCCATATAAATTTTTCTATGTTCCCATAGAAATCAAAAGACTATCTTGCCTAAAAGTCCTGGCTAAAGCAAGAAGAATTCTTTCCTGTAAGCTAAGTTCTATGTGGATAATGATTTTTTATAGAAACTGTGGTATTGATCTCTCGCATGCACTCAGTGACCACTGAACATCACAGAAATAGCATTTTATTAATTTAAATATGTGGTGGTTCTTTGCTAATTCACACTAAAACCAGCCAGATCATTTGAAGTCTAGACATATTGCAAATTAAAGAGAAACAGCAGGTTTTTTTTAAAATGAACGATCTTGCATCACAAAATGTTCTTTGGTCACTTTTTTTTATGCAATGTTTATTTTAATTGGTTGTGAGTATGTTCCACTAGGAATTTAGTAATTAATGTATTGTTGCACATTTTATAAAAATAAGAAATCACGGGAGACCTATTTACAATATTGCCTCAACTTCTGACACTATCTTCTTCTGATACCAGTTGCTGCTCTGACTAGTACTAGGTGTCTGGGACTTTGTACTTTGGCTCCCAATGCAGGAGAAATCAGTGATGGCGAGTATGGCTACATTCATAGCAACCTGTATGGAATGTGGAAAGAGCCCAGGTTGCCAGAGAGAAGAGTTTGAAGGAGGAACCAGGAAGTTAGTCTTTGTGCACATAGCTTGAATGCTAGGTGAAATATCTCTGGAAGTATTTCTCTTGATAAAGATCCAGTTTCATCT
Organism: Apalone spinifera; assembly: GCA_030068395.1. Classification (NCBI taxonomy): domain Eukaryota; kingdom Metazoa; phylum Chordata; order Testudines; family Trionychidae; genus Apalone; species Apalone spinifera. Next base: position 289,025,732 of record CM057845.1, read on the forward strand.
GAGAAACGAGGAATCTTTTCATGTTATTACACAGGGCATAGTTCAGAAAAGATATTCTAAACATATGAAA
>CM057845.1:289034817-289065988 GCA_030068395.1 Apalone spinifera
CATAGCTTTGGCGCAAAAGCGCGCCAATGTAGACGTAGCCAATGTGTTTTTGCAGCGTGGATGCGCTCTTTCAGAAGAAGTTTTTCCAAAAGACATAGCCCTAGAGAGACAAGGATTGAGGTGTAATGCAAGCTTTGGAAGGAGAGTTAGATGCACAGAAATAGAGCAAGCAGACTTATGTAGAGAGAGGAGAGAGACACTGATGTATGGAAATGTATCCTCTGTCTGAATAAAAGAAGAGTGGAAGAATGGTGATCTACTGCTTGCAAGGGAGGAGACGGACAATGACTGGCAAGTGCTGGTATCCCTGCCAATTAGGGGAAGCACAGGAAAAAAGTGTCCAGGAGTAAAAGAAGGGCAGGCCTATCAGTTGTGAGTATGAGGACAGTGAACCAGTCCCTGGAATACAGACCAACTCCACTTTGAAGGAGAGGGTTAGAAAAACTGGCTACAAGTTCTCTTGATCCCAGGGATGAGTGCATGAAGAAGGAGCTGACTCTCTAAAAGGATTTAAGATATAGTGTCTACAGGGGCTTTGAGGTGATTGAGCAGTGTGTAACTGAGCAGGGAAATTCCCCTCCCTTCACTCCACACTCCTTGCCAAAGGGCCTTCCTGCTAGTCCAGGGTCAGTTGATAAGCACAGTCAGAGTGCATTTGCACATTTCCCCGGGTGTGCCTGGAACACTGTCCCATACATTGGAGGTTTCAATGGGGTTGCACAGAGATAGCTCTATCCTGTGATGGAAGACTTGCCCAAAGTGGGAGAATCTTTAGATGCCAAGTTAGGGCAATACTAAGGCTCTTTGTACTGTAGGAGCAGCAGACAGAAGTTGAATCAAAAGGCCTGATGCTGCTCTCTTGTTAATATCCATCTAAAGAGAATGGTAAGCATCATGCTGTAAGACCAGACAGCAATGAGACAATATCAGAATCCTGTCAAGCAGAAGCAGAATATTTTAAATGACTTTACAGATGGTACAGTATTGAAGTCAAATAGATTTCTGAGGCATTTGAAGTTAACCCACTGGGAACAGGGGACATAACATAACGTGCTAGCAGTTTATATGAGTCATGGGAATTTGTATTCCTTATAAAAAGGTCAAAGATTGATCCTATACAGTCAATTTTGCCTTCCAGGAAAAAAATACATGGCACAATTTCAACCTGAGAATATCTCTAGGAAAATTTTGCAGGATTTATGGAACGTTAAAAGTAGCAGTTTGGCAATTAACAAAATCAAATGACTCAAATGTATTCTATCATGTTAATTATGGGTGATAATTTACAGCAGGTGAATTCTCTATATAGGGTTGTTTCAATCTTTTAGCATTAGTACCTTTGCAACTCTAGATAGATGCTTTTTTCTTCTTCTTCCTGAGAAGCATACTTCAAATGTCCTAGTGAGAACAAAAGGACAATAGGGCCTACGGATCATCTGACTTATGATAACAGTCACTACTCATATGAGTATTGGCCTCAGTAGGCCAACTCTTCACCTTGTGTCACCAGCATAGCTCTGTTGACTTCAAAGGATTTACTCTGCTTTACATCAGCTGAGGATCTGGTTCAATGAGCTATACACCATCAGCTACGTCTAGACTGGCAAGTTTTTCCACAAAAGCAGCCGCTTTTGCAGAAAAACTTGCCAGCTGTCTACACTGGCCACTTGAATTTGCGCAAGAACACTGACGAGCTAATGTATGATTGTCAGTGTTCTTGCGCAAATACTATGCTGCTCCCGTTCGGGAAAAAGCCCTCTTGCTCAAATGTATTTGCGCAAGAGGGCCAGTGTAGACAGCTCAGGACTGTTTTGCGCAAAAAAGCCCCGATGGCGAAAATGGCGATTGGGGCTTTCTTGCGCAAAACCGCATCTAGATTGACACGGACGCTTTTCTGCAAAAAGTGCTTTTGCGCAAAAGCGTCTGTGCCAATCTAGATGATCTTTTCCGCAAATGCTTTTAACGGAAAAGTTTATCCGGAAAAGTTTTTGCGGAAAATCATGCCAGTCTAGATGTAGCCTATCTAATATAGACTGCAGTAGGCTTTATTTCTAGCTAGCGTTTTATGGATGGCAATGTTTTCGTGTTTGTAGTCCAGGATTTCCTGGTCCTTGAGGCTTTAAAGGAGATGATTTGGCTTGATCTCAAAGAATTAATGCAAACCCAGAGACTCACCTGTTACTCCCTGAATAAGAAATTGACTGATTTTAGTCAAAGAGGAAAGGATGTGGAAGACAGGATGCATGCAAGCAAAGGTGACGAGAGAGGACAGATGCAGTTAAGTACTTTTATTATTATTTATTTGTACTTGCAGATCTACTGGGTTTTGCTCAGGTCTTTAACTCAAATATGTTTTGTTTTTCTTCATTTAAATCATTGATCTGGGGTGGGACTAGGGATGAGGGGTTTAGTATGCAGGTTGCCATGGGGACAGAAGACAACCCCAGCCCTCTCACCACAGCAGCTTGGAACCAGGTGAGAAGTACCTGTCCATGGCTACTGCAGCTGCAAGGATGCATGTTCCCCAGCTGGGGGACAGATAGGCACACAGACAGACACACAGACACATTTTTTGTAATATATAGTAGAGATTCTCCTCCCCTGCTCCCTGCTACCCCAATGGATTTCTACTTGTTGCTGGCCCCTGCTGCCCCCATGGTCATTTTGTAGTATAACTCCTTCCAACCAGATCCCTCCCTTTCCATTTTATGAGCAAAAATTGAATTCCACACACATCCCACTATCGTGGCTCAACCAGACTCTGACCTAGCTTTAAGCTATGACAAGAGGAAGCTGCATACCAAATTTGGCTGTCCTAGCTCTTACCATTTAGGAGGAGTTCTTGAACAAACTGACTCATAGGTTGTCAGACAGACATGCACATTTCTAAATATATAGTTAGATTAAAGTAGAATCTAGCATCCTCAGTCATGGACCAAGACCCAGTTTTTCTGGGTGCTGTACAACCAGAAGAAAGAGACAGACCCTAATGTCCCCTCCCCAAGACCTTAAACTGTACAGGTTGTTTATTTAAAGTACTGTTTCAATTTTGATAACAGTTATAATTAAAGAGTAAGTACACACTAGTTATTTGCCAGTTACATTTTTTCTTCCTTCCTTTCCTGAATATGCTGGCAGAGCTCTGTAGAAGAGCTTGCTCTTAGAAAAGTGCAGTATCAAAAAAGTGTGCAAGAAGAGAGCAGAAGGGACTGGACTAGGGGCTTGAATGAAGACCAGGTGTCTGTGACTTAATTCAGTCAAGATCAAGATAATGTCAGTATGGAATCAGCTGGAAGCTTTAAGCAGATCCTGATGGAGGGAATGTAATCATCATTTGTATCACAGGTGCACAACTGAGGTGTCCTATGATATCTGAGAAGAGATGTCAGTTAATTAATAATTAATGGATGCCGTACCCTATTCTGAATGAACTATATTAGTAATCAGTTCTTGTGCATACTTATCTCTCTGATGTGGTCTGCCAGCATTCTGGTGTCTCTGGGACTTAATTTAAGCAATCAAGCCCTGAGATGAGTGCTTGCCTATTCTTATGCTGGACAAGCACATAAGGATATATTCTGTACCTGCGAAGACAGTTCTTCTTACTGCTGTGGCTTTTTTTTAAGCTTTCTGTGCCCTAAATGAAGAAACTGTAGAAGTGAATAATCCTTCCATATGATTAACAGAATATAGTTAGGGCAAGATTATACACTGTTTGGGAAATAGGAAAAGACCTACAGGACCTTAAAGGAGAATGAGAATGTTAGAGGCTATATTTGTTGCTTGGATTAAGATATATTACTATTAAAATGCCAGAGAACCCCCGTTACAGTATTACATGTTGTATATTACTGACACGGGGGTTCTCTGGCATTTTCCTCAATTTTCCATTATTGACTCTCCAGTAACTTGTGGATCAAACAAACAAGATCCCTCCTTGGAGTTGTTAGAACAACATCTGAAAAGTGATATTAATTTTAATCAAACTCATATATATTGTATTATGGTCTTTATTTAATTAACATCATAGTTCAAATATAAAAGATACCTGTATATACAAATGTGCATGTTAAATATCCTCACTTCCTAGGTAAAACCATGACTTCCTTAGAAATACAAATAAGCTAATCTACTATATGTTTTAGAGAGTTTGTACATCTGTCTGAGTGTCCCGCCATCCATCTGTAAGTCTGTTTGTTCAAAAACTCCTCCTAAACAGTAAGAGCTAGGACCACCAAACTGGGTATGCAGCTTCCTCTTATCATAACTTAAAGCAAGGTCAGGGTTTGGTTGTGCCAGGACAATGAGATGTTGATGGAATGTGATTGGGAGGGTTGTGCTAGCAGGGATATTATACTCATGAATGGCCACAGGGGACAGCTATACTTATGAATGACTACAGGGAGGCAGCAAACACCCCAGCTCTGGGGAGCAGCTCTGGGTCAGCAACATGGCCCAGCTGTCACCCCGCCCTGCCTCCATGGAGCAGCTGCTCACTGGGCTACTCCGCCCCTGCCACTCCAGGCCATCTCCCTTCATCCTGGGCTGGCCTAAGGGAAAAGCCAACAGCCAGCTTGCGCAAACTTTCCCACACCTGTCCCACTTTAAGCCAGACTTAGACCCAGTCAATGCTGGGTAAGTCTTCTAGTAATTAATAAAATGGTTGTTTTTAATCAGGCAGACTGAAACCAATCCCAGCAGCTGAATAAATTGAAGTGGTCATTCTTAAATTTGCTGTTATATGTACATTCATCTGTAGGCTTTAAGGTATTTCAAGGAGTTTATAACTGATGGTTTGTTGTAATTACAGATGAAATGCATTTTTCCACATTTGGAAACACTTGTGAGTGTGACTCCAAACCCACATTTCATCAAAGACCTTGAGGGGAAGATATCTGATATTATGAGATTTATGAGCAAAATTGTTTCAAGGGTGAGATTGTTGCTCCAATAATTTTTATCTGAAGCACTCCATAGTTGTGGGGAAAACTGAAAACTGAAACATTCAGTGTTAGTGCTATTAGGTGGAGATTAGTTAGGAGATGCAATGACAAGTTTTAGTCAGTAAGCCATGCTTCCTGAAGTCAGCCGGTCACCTTTGCCAAAGCTTGTAATGTATGTCTAAAACACCAATCAGAACCTTTTGGTTTTCCTCCTCTGCCCACTATTTAAATTATGGAAATAGCGTCTGTATCTTTCAGAGAATTCTAACACTTCAAGCCCATAGATGCATCCTCCGTCCACAGGCCAGAGCTGATGGGGAGAGAGACATTACGGCTTCCTCATCTTGAGACTGGCTGGAGGCTTGACCAGTTCCCAATGTTTTTAGGGCATCCCTAAACTACACCCCCCTTCATCAGAAGAATTATCTGCTGAAGGAATCCAGGTTCTTTCTGGCTTTTCTGTACACAATGCACCAGATGTAGCCATGTCTCGGGATAGTCCCTGGAGATGTGCTACCAAGAGTGTGGGGGGGGACAGCAAGACACCAGAGCAATGGAAACCCATACAGTTTGAAGTTCAGCTCACACCCTGTTCCATGGGAGGAACCCTGCTCCCCAGTAATATGATTAGGAACACAGACAGCTTCATGGGTTGGCTCCATATGTGACTGCCCAGGGTGCTGTGATCGGGGAAGGGTGCCATGGTCAAAAAGCTGCAGAAGGTTCATGTGTACCCAAGGAAGTGGGGAGAAGAGTAAAGGGGGCAGAGGTACAGCAGTTCACACACTTCCCCTCTCTGCCCTGCTAATAGCATGAGACTTGCAGCAGCACCATCACTCTGCCTGTTGCTGCTTTGCATGCTGAGTGCCCACCAACTGCTTGGGGAGCAGTGTTTAAAGCAGTGTCACTGAGAGAAGCAAGAAAAGGGGCAACTGCCCTGGCACCTAGCGATTCAGCAGGAGCTGAAACCCCAGGCCCTTTAAATTGCTGCCAGAGTCCTGGACAACATGTTCTGGATGGTATTGTGGAACACATGATCTGGGCAGTTCTGAGAGCCACCTGCTCTGGCCCCACCCCTTCCATCTGAGGCTCCTCCCCTTCCAGGAGTACAAGGCCAGCCCTCCCCTCTGAACTTGCTCAGCGGCTTGACAAATCTGTTGGCTTGCCTGACTCAAAGCAGTGGCTTTCAGAAAAAATTTCTCATGAACCAGTTGAAGAAAATTGTTGATGCCTGTTACCCAACATTATCTCTTTTGATTAGAGTGCAGGTTCTGGAGTGGGGCCGAGGATGAGGGGTTTAAGGTGTGGGAGGATGCAGGAGGAGGTCAGGGATCCATCTAGGGGTGTGGGCTTTGGTGTGGGCCAGGCATCAGGTTTGGTGTACAGGAGGGGTTCCAGGCTGGTGTGTTAGAAGGGTTAGGAGTGTGGAAGGGGGCTGTGGACTGGGGAAGAGGATCATGCCCTGGAAGTTGCCAGCAGCAGCAGGTGTGCTTCTACAGCAAGGCATGCAAGTGGCTCTGTGCACTGCTCTTGCCAGTGGTGCCATTTTAGGAGGGCAGGGGAGGCGGGGCAGCAGCAATGCGTATTGGGATGTTGCTTGCTTCTCATCCTGTTTCCATGACTATCAGGGAGAAATGAGAAAGTACACAGAGTTTGTGAATTTCTTCTCTGCCCCCTCCCTTCACCAGCCAAGAGTGAGAGGCATGCACAGAAACTGTGTACTTTCCCCTCACTCCCCAATAGGGGAACAGTAAGAAAAGAAAGCAGCATCCCAGTACACTGCTGCTCCCACACACACACCCTCCCTCAATGGTGCCCTTAGCTCTCGCCCACAGGCACCTCACCACCCAGTTCCCATTGGCCAGCTTCTGGCCAATGGGAGTGCACAGATGGTGGAGACAGTGTGTGGAGCTCCATGGTCCCTCCGCATAGGAGCTGGAGCTGCTGCTGTCTGTTTCCATGCCACAGTGCCATCCATAGCGTGCCTTTTCATCTTAGCTGATTCCTTGGTAACCCTGCAGCAAGGCGAGCCAGTGCCTGACTTTCTACAACCCAATACTGGTTCTTGACCCATAGTTTGAAACCCATCAATTTAAAGAAAGTTCACCCAACAGGCCATTTTTCTAAGGCTGCTCCTGATTAGGGTGGAACTTCAAGGTGATCCTCTTTGAGTTTTCCTTTCCTCTTGGGGCATCACAGTAAGATGAGATGTGGTGGTTCCACATATCTTGACCCTCTCCTCAACATTACATAAAGTAGTGCAGATCTTGGTATAGTGCAGCATATAGTGCAGACTCAACAAAATTTCTTTAATGCCACTCTCATTTACATCAGTTTAAATCATGTATTACTATATACTAAGGTCTATGGAGTTTGACAAGTGTGAAATGGGTTTAAGTAAATGAGAGGAGAATGAGAACCAGTATCTGCTATTTACCTCAACTCTCCAATGTGAGTTTCATCATGCCTAATGAGCTGTTTGTTTAGGGGTTTATTAATTATTATTATTATTTGATTATAAACTTTTTATCTCACCATGACTGGGCAGCTGCATATTAACTGAAGCAGCTCAGTTTTGTAGTAACTACAGCTAATCAAAAACTGGAATTTCTGTCCTGTGAGAAAGTCAAACATTTTTAAATAATGAGAAATTAAGCCAAAATTTTGAAATGTTCCTATGAAGCAAAAATGCTAAAAAAAAACAAAAAAAAAAAACCCCAAACCCCTCAGTCAATTCAGTACTATCAAATCATTTCTGTGAGGAATAAAACTTTCATTTAGACTTTACTGTTTAAATCTTTATGTTAATTTTTATATTACATTAACATTTGATTTATTATATGTATTTTAATATAAAGTTAATCAAAAGAATAGCATGAAATATTTTTACCTTATCAAAACAGGTTTCAACATTATTGAAACAAATGGAAATGAATCATTTTGATTTCCCCCATTGACAATTTCTACCAAATGCTTGATTTCTACAAAATTAGATTTTTCAACAGAAAACTAATCTATTTTAAACATTATGACCATATCTAGTAGTAACATTTTGAGGGTTTACGCATTTTTGTGCTATCTTTTAAACTAGTGGAAGTAGTGGAACATATGGTCCATAAATTTCCAATGAAACAGATGTAGCATGATATATTACCACACTGAATCCATGTCCTGGCCATATGAACCACCCAATTTGTACTACAGGATATAGCTGATGAATTTGCTTGGCAATGAACAGATTTTTATTCAAAGCAGCACACTTTTACTAATTCCAGTAGCTTTTATCTGAAAGCAATTATTTTTCAAAACCAATTCATTTTAATTTAATCCAAGATATATTTTTGATCACATTCTTTTTTTCCCCTCACATCTGATACATTCAACCAAAGTCGCAGGTACTTTTCAAAGGAATAAATGAAACCACTGAAAGTTAATTTAAACATGTATTTTCTTTTAACCACTCATGTCAATTAAAAACAATTTGAATTTTATTGTGTTTAGAATAGAGCTATATTAAAGTCTGAGTCCAACAATACATGCTTGAAATCAGTCCATTTTTAATTAAATCAGCTTTTATTAGCTGCGATGAGTACAATTTTGACAACACTTCTACTTTCTTGAAAGTGTGAGACAAACATTACCAACGGGTCAGAACCTCAGGTGATGTAAATCACCATCACTCTAGTGTCTTCATTGGAACTCTTCTGGTTTACATCAAAGATGAAAGACACACTGATTAAGTCTAGAATAGAAAGAATTATACTATGATGAAGATAATGCACATGATATTGTGGGACTTATTTTCACTTATTCCAATTTTACATCTCTGTAATTCTACTGACTTCTGCTTAGTTATTCTTGATTTATAACAATGCAAGTGCAGAATCTTACCCCTACAAATATAAAGTGATGGGGATATTTTAATGTGAGGTATGAAATAAGCATTAAATCAATCAGTAGATTATCCAGTGTTTTGCTTCTTGTGTGGTCATTTATACCTGTGCAAAGCAAGTCAAATTGAGTGCAGGACACAAAGCCCAAGGCACTGGAGAGTTTCTCTCTGAACTGATTCTTGTATTATAGAGTATAGGCAGTGCAGTGGATAGAAGACTAATGAGGCAGCTCAGTGAGCAGAGTTCTGACAAGGTGAGCAATACAATAGTATCATGTAATTAAAAAAAAAAAGAAATCCTGAATGGATTGCCACTGATAACACCATGTTCCCTGTAGGGCTTCTGGTAGTAGGGATCAAATCTAGGACCTCTGAATCTTAAAGCATATGCTGCTTCTACCTGAATTTAAAAAGTTCCCACTATACTAGTCAGGACTATGGAAGGCTAATTAAGTTCAGCATGTGGCTTAGTTACCAATAGAAAGAAGACAGAACACCCCATAGAGTGGTTGTGTGTAAGGCAAACATTAGTTTAAAACAAATCTAAATTATTGACAGTATTTCCAGGAAGAAAGCATAGCAAAACCATCTATGTTTCCTGTCCATGTGATTTCAGTGAAGAGCAAGAATAAGCAATGATAATATATACCTGATTAATGTTCTCCACTCTATTTGGTGCATGCAATAATATATGAGTACACATTTGCTGTTAAACAATACAGTCACTCGCACAAACAGCTTTCCACATTCCTTCCCACCTTTGTTTCTCTGAAGCAAATATGTGTTTGTTAACTATATTACAGGCAATAACAATTAGTACCAAATTACAGCTTAAGGGAGGGATATATTAAGGGCCTACACTTTCTCCCATTGAAGCAAATTTGAGCTTTGTGACTGATTTCATGTGAGCATTAGGCCCTAAAGGCAGTGTATAAAACAGTAGCCTTAGAAGCAAGTAATCTTGTAGTATTGAATAAGGCTTTCAGTTTCCCTTTGCGTCAGTGAGTGCTATATATGATGTCCAGGTAGAAGGAAAGTTTCTTGATCCTGGAAAGTCACCATCCCCCTTCCTACACTGAGGTCAAAACAATGTAAACATGGGATACGTACAGATGACAAAGGATTTCTTATCAAGACTGTAACTATCAATCTCTTCATGGCCAAATCCTGGGACCATTAATCCTCAACCGTTGGTCTCTATGCTGGTTTTGATACTTGTAATTATACTCTTCTGCATTCACTACATTTTCATGGTATAGTCAACTTCTAAGGTACCTTCCAGACCACTTCTTGAGGATCATTTGTGGTAGGTCCTGACCCAGTCACTGTTTGTGCTGGTGTCTTGGAGGTCTCTAGCCTTGGTTACCTCCTGTTCTCCCAACTCATCTACTCCTAAAGTATTGCTACTCTCTCCATGTTGATGGCTTCAATCTAGTCTGTGCTACTGACTATTTCCTTCTATCCTGTCTCATATTTCCCTCTGTTCCTCTCCATATTTGCATCTGCTCCTTCATGTGAGCCATTACTAGGACCCCATTTTCCATTGTACTGCATCTTGTGTAGTCATTTTACCAGTCCCATTCCATTTGGTAGCATTATACTTTGCACTAGTATCTTTGGCTACACAAGATGTAGGGTAATAGAGAATCAGGCCTCTAATTTTTCCATCAACTCCTTTTCCATGCTCCTGCTTTCTCCATTAAGAATATCACCATCTTTTCTGTTGCCCGAGCCCACAAACTAAAGTTGTCTTTGACTTCTCCCTTTATTTCAAACAATATATCCAGGCTCTCTCCAAATCTTCCCACTATATCCTTTACCATATTTGAAAGGCATAGACTTTTATCAATGTCCACACAGTGACATTTTTAATCCAGACCTAGGTCATCTGCCATTTTGATTCACAGAATCATAAAATCCTAGGGCTGGAAGAAACATAAGGAGGTCATTGAGTCCAACCCCCTGCCCAAAGTAGAACCAACCCTAACTAAATCATCCCAGCCAGGGCTTTGTCAAGATGGGGCTTCAAAACCTCTAGAGATGGAGATTCCACCACCTCCCCGGATAACCCATTCCAGTGCTTTACCACCCTCCCAGTGAAATAGTTTTTCCTAATATCCAACCTACACCTCCCCCACTGTAATTTGAGACCACTGCTCCTTGTTTTGCCATCCGTCACTACTGAGAACAGCCTCTCTCCATTCTCTTTAGAATCTGCCTTCAGGAAGTTGAATGCTACTATCAAATCCCCTCTCAGTCTTCTCTGTGATTACAGGAGCCCCCTTTTTATTAGTTGCTAAAAAATAAAAGGAGCTAAATTAGTTTTTCTTGACTGGCTTTCTGACCATTTTCCCATATTTCACCATTCACTGCCTACTTTGAGTTCTTCCTTGGTTGCCTTTTTCTCCATCTCTGCAGTTTCAAACTTAAAAACCAATAGCACACTCTGGACTTCAAGTAAGTAAATTAATGCAAATCATGCAAATGCTCATTACATGATAAAAAATCAGAAGTGGCACTCAAAGGTGATGGAAACCTCTGAAAAGAAAAGTAATATGGTGTAAAAGTATTAAGTATGCTATATGTTTGTTTACCTATATTTCTATACATTAGTCTGATAGAGATTTTCAGGTTTGACTGAAAGATTATAATGCTCATTTGTTTCTGTTTTGTTTTTTTATACTTGAATATTAAGCTGATTTTATGAACCCACTCACAAAATAATTTCATGTAAGTTTCAATTTCTGGCATTTGCTTTATAAATGTGATAAACAATATTTAATATGTCTGCCTGCAGTTAAGACAGACGCCAATATGATTGCCTACCCCTTGAACCGGCAAACACCTGATCATGTGACTAACTTTACCCACTTGAATAGTCCCATGAACTAAACTAGTGCTATTTATGTCAGTGAAGTTATTTCATAGATACCTAATTCAAAGAGACTGTTATGATCTTTTAGTCCAGCTTCCTGTGACTCACCTTGGCTGGAAATGGTAAACTGGAGCCAATGGGAGCTGCGAGGCTCAGTGGCTATCCTCTTTAGGTAAACAAAGTGGTGCAGGCCACTAGCAACTTTCCTAAAGTGGGCTGATGGACCAATTTATGAAACTCTGATCTAGTCTGACTTTCCACATAACACAAGGGAAAGATCCTTGCCCAGTAATTTCTGCACCATGTCCACAACTTCTGTTTGAGTGACAGCATCACTTTCAGAACTTTAAACAGCAACTCAGGACACACACACACATCCAAAGTCTCTACTCCTCAGTCAATAGACTCAGGCTTATGGGACTCACACTACCATATTAACTTAACTGTGTAAACAGTGTTTTTAAATTGCTGCTTAGGCTGGAGCTAGAGCTCTGGCACCCTTCCTCCCCCGCCATGCTCCAAGGTGTAGCTTCTGTTTTTACTGTGGTAGTGTGAATTCTGCAAGCCCAAGTCTGTCGATCTATCAAAGGCTTCCTGCCATAGACTGTGTATACATACCCTTAAACGTGTCAAATGATGGAGAAGCTACATCATCCTTCAGGTAAGTTGTTCCAACAGTTAATTACCCTACTTGTTTAAAAACAAATAAACTATACATTAGTCTAATTTGAATGTGTCTGGCTGTAATTTCTAACCATTATTTGTCATTATGCCTTTCTTAGAAACTAGTCCTAATGCTCCTCCCACGTAGCCAGACATATATATCTGGTGTAGCTACACACACATGGGAAGCAACAGGTAGCTATCCACAGATAGAAATCAGCATCTGCCGATTTGTGAGGCTCTACTCCCAGGAGATGCTGCAGCTACAGTAGAGGAACATGGTGCAATCCCTCCCAGGTGCCAGGGCCTCATGCCGGCAGTTCCTTCCAACTGTGAGGCTGTACCTACCCCAACCCTGCTGCCAGCAGGGTTGTTTGACCCCAGCAGGGTTGGGGTGGGGCAGGGAGTGGTACTGTCACACAGCCAGGAGGAGATGGCTTCTGGAGGAGGCAACATCATGTTTCGTTCCTTTAGCCTCAACGTCTCCTGGGAATAGAGCCCCAGGAATTAGCCAATACTGGTTTCTATCCACAGGTAGAAATTTGTAGCTGTTCAAAGCTCTATATATGAGGCAAAATCTGTAATGGGCAACAAACTCTATAATACTTAAAAAAAAAACCCTGCACCTTGTTTCTAGTTCCAACTATTGAATCTTATGATGCTTTTTTTCCTACTAGACTCAAGAACTGCCACTATGACATAGTCCCATCATTCTCTTCACCACTCACATATGTGGAAAAAGCAAGAAAAGAATTAGGCCAATTCTCCATTGTGTTACATGTGGTATAATCATTTATCTCATGCAAGGTGGCTTCAGATCTTTGCTCTGGTAAAAAACTAAAAATAGTAACAGTGTAATTTCATCGGCTTCCCCTGAGGATTGAAGTCAATAGAGTTATGCTGATTTACGCCAGCTCAGGAGCTGGCCCCTGTAATCATTTTCACATGTGAAGTATTGCTGCCTTTGAGTGCAGATTTTGCAGAGCTGAAAGAGAGTGCATTGACTCACCATGCTGCCTAATCCTCAATTTTGTTCTTTACTATAATCATAGTCTTGCCCAAAACCACAGTTAATCTGCAGGAAAATGGAGATGGAACTAATTTAACATCAAATATTTCTTAGTTTAAATAATCTGAAAATGGAGATTAAACCTTTCTGCAGCTCATGTTCTTTCATAATGCTTAGTTACTGTTAAAACCCATATTAATAAAAGAAGGGTATACTTTCAAAAATAATTGCATTTTCTGTTCTGTATCAAGAAAAATGTTCCATTAAATAAAATACAGTTTGAGAGAGGTCTCCATTTAGGCAGACTTTGGGGTATTGTCATCAGTCATAAGAGACATTACCAGTGGCTCTGATGCAATTTGGCAAAATTAAGAATTCTAATCCATTACAAAATAAATAAAAGCATTTTTAGCATAACACTGATTCATAGACTAGAAGGTCAAAAGGACATTTATGGTTAATATGTATGACCTGTGTAACATAGGCTATAAAATTTCCATATATAAATTCCTTTTTGAACTACAGCGCATATTTTAGAAAAAACATCCAATCTTTATTTTAAAATTGCCAATGATGGAAAATGCACCATGATCCTTGGTAAGTTATTCCAATGGTTAATTACCCATATGTTAAAATTTGCACCTTATTTCCACTCTGAATTTTTCTAGTTTCTGCTTCCAAACATTTGCTATCATTATACCTTTGTATAATATTTGGGGGTTTACAACCCTCACCAAAGAGTGTAGTCCTAATATCTGAAACAATAAACATGTCATTAAAAATGTACAGTTCTCGCTATCTAAAATACTGTTTCTACAAACTACAGAAATGTATCAATGGTTGTTAAAAAAAGTAGAAGAAACTTAAGATTTTTGTGAGAGAAAATGTCTTTAAAAACTAGATGGGGGGAGGGAGAGGAAAGAGATTGACACTGGGAAAATAAGGACAAAATATATCACGATAGCTTTAACCCTAGCTATTATTAAAACTGGGGAACTGATCACGGGCATGGGAAAAGTGCTTCCATCTTTATTTTTTACTTCACTCATGAAAGGCCATAATCAAAGTTGTGTGACAAAGCTTAAAGCTGACATAATCCATGACACTGAGAATTTTACACAGTGAAAAGAGCTGTATTCACTGAAAGATGACTGAAAAATAAGATGAACCTAAAATCATCTGACAATTTTCTAACTTGAAACATTTTTACTGAGGGACAAGCACTGAAAAATCCTTTGAGACAGGTACATACTTGCATGTGGTTAACAGTAACTCTTTTCCTTTCTTTTCAAGTAGAAATTCCTAAAGAAAGGAGGAGAAAGTATAACCACCATCACTGTAGTTGTCTGTTATCAGTGATATGGGAGATTCTGTTAAACCTTTGTTTTTAATATTATACCTGTAAATTATATCACACCTTTTCAATTTTTCTAGATGTAGTGCATTGAAAGGTTGAGGCAAGAAGCTATTACTGTAGTTTCAAACTCAAGTTATATCAACCTGTTCAGTCTCTTCTGAGCACTATTTTTGCTCTGAGGTTGGCCTTCCTTTGACTAGCTGGAACATGACTGGCCCATTTATTGTTACAGATATCCAATCTCAGCTTTTTTCTGCAATGTTGAGTACCAAATCAGTGTTCAAATGCTTTTCTTGTAAATGCTATGTGGCAAAACACACATGATGTTATTTTCTGAACCCAAATCATACTGTCCATATTCATACTTTCCATATTCAATATTGAAATCATACTGTCCACATTCATACTTTCTGCAGACAAAGCACTAAAGCAGGGGTCTCAAACTCA
Source organism: Apalone spinifera (assembly GCA_030068395.1). Taxonomy (NCBI): domain Eukaryota; kingdom Metazoa; phylum Chordata; order Testudines; family Trionychidae; genus Apalone; species Apalone spinifera. Next base: position 289,050,004 of record CM057845.1, read on the forward strand.
ATTTATCATACGGCCAGTGCCAGCCCTCAAATCCTTCTAGTGATCCAGCAGGCACCTCTCAAGACAGACAGTGCTGAGGCTAGGCCACTCTGCTTCCCACCGCCACAGTGAAGTGGAGTGACTGGGCTGGCCTGGTAGATGGTGGCAGAAGAGAACTGAAACTGATGTATTGTTCTTCTTTCCCGCAGCTCCCGCCATTGTGGTGACTGCAGAGGGGCCTAACCCCTGCTGCTGCCCCACACCAGGACCCCCAATAATCCCTGAGGTAGAGTCCTGTGGGGGAGGTGCTTGAGGGTGTGGGTGTGATGTGGGGAAAGGGCTGCTGTGCGTGGGCCAGATTGTGGAAATGTTTGGTCTGAAGATGGCCCATGGTCCCTCAGTTTAAGACCCCCGCGTTAGAGGAAACCATCAGACATTGCATCTACACAAGTAAGCAAACAGAATTAGAATGGGAAATGGATTTTTATTTTTTAATATTTATTTAATTCTCCTGAATTTCAAAGACTTTAGGTCAAATTTTCAAAGTTTTATGTCCATGTTATAGCTGCAGAACCCATATTTGTTTATGAAAATTAGATAACCGCACATAATCATGGGTTTTGTATGTGAAATTCCACATTAATGTAAGCAAATTTATATCTTGGTGAAACAACTCAGGTACCCAGCCCTGACACCCTGGCAAAACTCGAGTTGACTACCATGGATGTTTTGTTTGAATAAGGACCGCACAGCCAGGCTATGTGCTTTGGAACATTACCCTATCATGGTACTGGAAAAAGTCATATGAAAATAATAGGATTACTCATATGATGAAGCACTTTGCTGGATTGCCCTGGTTTTGCTAGGTACTGAATGTGTCCTTGAAGGAAACCTTGCAAGACTGTGCCCTAAAAATCATAACTAATATTTTTAGAGAAGGATAATTTTGCTCAGTTCAGTGGAGATGTATCATTTGATATTGGCATTTATTATTACTTACAGGCACTGTATATAAAATTCAAATGGAATGAATTCAGTTTTTTATCCATTTCCTTTTTGTCTGTACTTTAATGTGGGGGAGGTGCAGGGAGGAAGATTCTCAGGCCTTTGTAGGGATTTCATTGCAAAATGTGTGTCACAGTAAATGCGTAAATGGAATCTAAGAAATCGTCTTTATTGCAACTCTGTGTGCTTTACATTTATTGTGATTTTTCCAGTTGAATGAATGCGTATGTTTCTTCATAGTAAATTCTAAAGCATTCCGCTTAATAAGAAGTACAGTTCTAAAAGGATTGGAAGCATTGCAAAAGGGGAATCACAAGGAGATAATTTTCTTCCTTGAAAGTCCCACCATTTCTTTCCTTCTTATTAAGACAAGAAGTGGAGACATTCAATAGTAATAGGTGAAAAAAAGCCCAGAAAACCACTAAATTCAATGTACAGGTATTAATGAATTCCAAAGCTATGCAGAACCTTGCATTTTTCATCTGTAATCTGCTGAGTTTGAAATAAATAGCTGAAATGAAATTGTATCCATTGAGAGATACACCTTCTAATTATCAAAGTAGTTTTTTAAGCATTCCAGACCCCCCCTAAAAAGGATTTTGTTTGAATTCCAGGAAATTATTAATATATCCAGACATGTTCATTATCCTTAATCCTATCCAATATAATGGCAACTAACAGAGAAGAGAAAAAAGTAGAGCAGGCATTACCAGTAGCAAAATGGAGAGACTAAAGTGGAAGTTCTATATGGCCCAGTAATATTCAGGAAAGAAATAATTGTTAGCTTGTAAGTGAGGCTATTCTCCAGCATAGAAACAGTGTGGGCTAGTGGCTAAAGCACGGTACCGAAACACTAATAGATCTGGATTCTATTTCCGCCTGATCTCTACCAGTGACCTGCTGTGTTCTCTAGAGCAAAGCACATAAAAATCTCTCTTGCCATTCCCACAATTTGCTTGCCTTGTCTAGTTTAAATGTTCATCTCTTCAGGGCAGTGGCTCTTCTCATGTGCATTTGATAGAATCTACCAGAATAGTGTAGGAGTGGGATTTTATATTTATATTTCAGGTTTAATAATGTAGTAATGTATGACTTAATTTCATCCTCTTTATGACCTTCTGGAGCATTGGTAGAAATGCATCTGACAGACTGCCAGTGTCTGTACGGATGTTAAAGGCAGGGACAGACCATTAGGCCCTTTAGTTAAATATACATTTCTTTGTTTTAAGGTTTAGTAAGTAAGCTTTCTTTGTTTTAAAGTTTAGTAGGTAAAAGACAGGATCTTGTATTGTGTCTATGTTAATAAGATTAGAGGAATGTTGAAGGCTCAGGCCACAATATGAACTGTTTTGATTGCAAGATTTAGTAAGGTTTAATTTACAATGCTTTTCATTGATCAATATAAAACACTGCTGTTTGTATACCTTTGAAGGTCTCTGTAAAATACTGTTTGTGTGAATGAGGAATGTATGCATCAGAAAAAGATAAGGTGTGAAGGTCATTGTTAAACCAGATGGTCAAAGAGAGGAGGCGGTGAAGAAATTTAATGAGACTTACCAACACCAGAGAACCATCAGAGAGGATCCATGATTAAGGAAGGGCAGAACTGATAACCCTAAGGTGGAGCTGGCACCCCTAAAGACAATTGATTAACTCAGTCCAGGACAGGATGACCCTCTTGGAGGTGTTTTGGAATGTTAATGTCAAAAGATATCACCAATTAAGGAGTAACTGGTCACAAACTGACACAGCGAAATCCATAGACTTCCACAGAGAAAAGAGGATTATAAGAGCAGGGTGCTTTGCCATGGGACTTTGGGTTCATCTCCAGGAGCATCGGATTGCAACTGACAAAGCCCATCTCCCCTCTGCGATCAATCTGGCTGGCCACTAGATCGATCCAGACTCTGGATTGGTAACTATAACACCGACTGGCGGGACTGTTCGCATGGTGTGGGGGGGGAGGTCTGAAAAGCATATGCTAACTGTTGTATTCTCAATAAATGCGGTATATTGCCTACTCCCCTACAAAAGATTCTGTGTGTTATGTATGGGCATAACAATAGAGCCCCTCTTTAATACAAATAGTAACCACAACAATAATAGAACAAAGGATGAAACTGTGATGGTTACAAATGCATTCTTCAGCACTTGTTTTCCCTGTCCCTTCCAATGACAAACCTAGAGAGAACTCAAACTAAGAAAAATCATGGAACAAGGTTTCAGAGTTATAGTCTGTTAAATAAATAGATGGAAAGTGAAATATTTACAGACATGGTTCTGACTGAATTTCATTTATTGACATGCAAAATGTCTTGGCACCAAATGTGTCAGCATTGCTATCTACAGCATTGCTATCTAGTGCAATTCTCCCATTTGCAGAAGCCTGATAGGGCCTGGTCCAACTCCCATTGAAAGCAGTGACAAGGCTCCCACTGAGTTCAATGGGATTTGGATCCAGTTCAAATTGCATTATGTCATGTAAGTTTTTATGTTAAATCTAACACTGTGAGCAATTTGTTAAAATTTATACATTATAAAAATCCAAACAATGACAAAGGCTCCATCTCTCTTTCTCTTCAAATATTAATTTTTCCCTTAGGCACTGAAGACTGTCTAAACTTAATATAGTCCAGGCTCTTCATTTCATGGGTGGGGGGGAAACTAATCACTTTCATTCTCAGGTCTCTTGCACATGAAAGAAAAGAAAATTACAGGCAACACTGCAGCTGTCTAAGCAGAACTCAATTCTTACCTGCAACATTTGATAAAACAAAATACAACTCAACATAACAATCAACTTCTTAAGAAAAAAGAGAAAAATCTACTGCAAAACATGCAAAACTGTGGGAAGGTAAATAGACACCTTGAAGGATAAAAACTTGCTTGTGGTTCTAAACTTCAGCTTGTTGCAGTCTCTCTCTGTATCCAGAGTTTGATTTTCTACTGTTTTTAATAGGTCTGTCAAGCGATTAAAAAAATTAATCACAATGAATCATATACTCTGCCCCTTTGAAACACAGTGGTGGCATTTCAAAGGGGCAGCACTGTGGAAACCCGGGACCAACTGGAGTCCCCAGCTAATCCCAGTCCATGCTTGCTGCCCCTTGGAAAGGCCGCCCCAGCGTTTCCAATGGGCAGTACAGCGGGAGTCCAGGATCAGCTGGAGTGCTCAACTGATCCCTGGCTCCATGTTACGCTGCTCCTTGGCACTTCAAAGGGGCAGCGCATTAGGAGTTGGGGATTAGCTGGTATGCCCATCTGATTCCAGGCTTTGCGTTGCACTGCCCCTTTGAAGTACCGCCCGGGTGCCTCAAAGGGGCAGCGCTGCACGGAGCCGGGGATCAGCTGGGCATGTCATCTGATCCCCAACTCCTAATGCACTGCCCCTTTGAAGTGCTGTAGCGGCATTTCAAAGGGGCAGCACAGCATTAACACCTGCAATTCACACATTAAAAAAATTAACTTGTTAATTCTTCCCTGAGTTAATCTCAGGCATTAACACACATCAATTGACAGCCCTAGTTTTTAATAACGTGTGTCCAGCCACATATTATTGTTTCTTCTCAACCAAAAGTAATGAGAAGGTTACATTAAAAACAACATTGTTGATACCATTGGGGACAAGAAAGATCTTCAGTCTTACTCATTTTATGGCTTTATCTATTCAGAGGTTACACCTTGTTATTTGATAGTAATAATTAGAGGTTTTGGGAATATACTCTTGTGGAGCCCAGGAACAGTTGCTGTTAGGTAACAAGCCTTAGGAGACAGCCCAGATTGAGGTAAATGTATTAATTATTAAGGGGAAAGTGAACTAAATAAAGACAACATTACAAATTAGAAAGAATGTTCCAATGCTGTCAGTTTTGTTAAACATCTTCAATATAGCTGGTTGAAAAATTCTCAATGGAATAGTTTTGTAGATCTGTGTAAATCAACACATTTCATTGGAAGGTGTAGAGCTTGATGTATTTTTCAATGTGAAATAATTGAAAGAAATTATGTAGACTCTTGCATCTTGATAATGTTCAAGTATTATTTTGATAAGAAAAATATTCCATTTCAATTTTTCATTCATATTAATTTTACTTTATCAATTATATTTATATATTTTATGACATGGAAATGAAATATCCCTTACTGAAATAAAATGCTTTAATATCAAACTGTAAGACTATGTGTACACTCGCGGCTTCTTGCGCGAGTAATATGCAAATGAGGCTAAGCGTGGAATATCGCCGAGCCTCATTTGCATACCTAATGAGCCACCATTTTTTTCAGAAGAGGCTCTTGCGCAAGAAGGAGCATCTACACTGCCCCTTTTCTTGTGCAAGAAAAACCCTCTTGCGCAATTCCGTTACACCTATTACTTTTCAGGAAGAACAGCATTGTGCAAGAGGGTTTTTCTTGCATAAGAAGGGGCAAGAGGGATGACTCAGTGGTTTGAGCATTGGCCTGCTAAACCCAGGGTTGTGAGTTCAATCCTTGTGGAGGCCATTTAGGGATTTGGGGCAAAAATTTGTCAGGGGTGGTACTTGGTCCTGCTGTGAAGGCAGGGGACTGGACTTGATGACCTTCAAGGTCCCTTCCAGTTCTAGGAGATAGGCAATCTCCATTAATTTCTAATATCTGGGGGGAATTTTAATTGTAGATTTTTCTTTTTTTGACTTTTCATTCAATTCAGAGTGAAAACAAGTTTTGAAATGTCAGGATTTATCTCAGCATGGCAGTTCTGTTCTCTGGCTGGTTCTAATGTCAGAGATGACAGACTCAGGGACCTTTCCCATCAGTCTGGCTGCATTGAATTTTCATGTCACTAATGGATTCAAAGGTGTCTGGTACAGTTATAATTTCTTAATATACTATATTAAACAGTAGCAATTTGGACAGAGTTTTTATGCACGCTATGTGAACAAGTCGATGGTGGGCCAAGACATAAGTGCATTACCAAGGAGGACACAAAGGCCTTTCTGAAGGCCCTGCAAAACTGGAAACAAAACTTCTAAAAGCAAAATTCTCATGAAATGTTGGTTGTGTCACTCACGACAGAGGACTTGTCTTGGCTAGAAAATTAAATTACATTGCTGGTAGGTGGCCCACTGGCTAACACCATTATAAGTTAGCAATTGTCTAGCATCAGTTACCAATACTACTCCATGCTGTGTCTGGGAAATTTCAAAAACGTCTTTTGGGAGCTCAGAAAAATTGTGGAAGAAATTCCAAAGTTTGTTAGACATTCCTCGAGACCTAAAGTGAAAGCTCCGCTCTCGCTCAGAAGAAAAAAAGATTTCCTTTGGAGCTTTGAAAAGCATTGTTAAGTCATTTGATGCACCTGCATAGATGTAGAAGATGTTGAATCACAGAAATAAATGATGGTGGGTCCTGTGAAAACAACTCACAGTTGATCAGTCATTTTTAGTGGTTAAATGGCATCCAGGCAATTTGACTGTGTGCAGTGCAGTGCAGAAGGTAGAAGGTACCTGAGTACTGCAGCAGTGGCTGCTGCATGTGAAATTACTATTAACACATGTGGGACTATTACACCACTGATCTACAGCTACCCTTGCTCAGGGCTTTTGGAGTACAATCCATGGAGGAGATAACATTTCAGCGGTCAATATATGCCTAACAATTGTAGGAATGTAGGTCCTCAATATCAAGATTGAAAAGAAATGGGACACCATTGAGATGAAGCATCTCTGAATGATAGAAAACATCAAATGGTCTGAATTCAAGTCAAAGAGAACTGTTTTCTAACTAATCAATTCCAGCTCTCTCCAACAGTCACCAGTGCTCCCTAAGGCGTTATGGACATCTGCTATGAAGTCCTACCAACTTTCTTGAACAAATATTCTGTGACTTTTACCCAATGAAAGCAGGCTGGAAAAGAAAAGCCCCCAAAGATGACCTATAACATGATGGCTGGATGGAAATAACAGACACCTTCCCCTCACACACACTATTCTGTAAAATGCCAGGTTTGGCTCAGGATAAAACATACAGAGGGGCATAATACATTAAGTGTCCTCTACACTAGCCAACCCACAGTCTGAGAAATAATCAACTAACCAACCAAGCCCACTTAGCCTCTCTTGAAGCAAGTATAATCAAAATAATGATTGAAACAACCATCCTTCCCTTGGGGCAATTTTGTAGGTGAGCACATGGTGTATTATTATACACATTCTAGGAGAACCATGAGATGGCTAAATCCTTCTATTGTGCACATGGTATCCGAATGGCTCAGGAAGAAAGTGGTCTCATACTCCTGTTCTCTCTTCCATTATATATTCACCAAGTGTGGCAAGTTGCCAGATGCATGGCTATATTGATGCACATTTCTCTGGACTGGGGAAAGTTCCAGAATGGATTGTTTGAGGCACAGTACCATCTGTTCAGCATAGTATTTTATATGGGCCAGTGCCTAACAGAATAACAATAGTGCCATTTATTTTAAAACCCATTTTCTGTGAAACTCTAGACCTCTGGATGTTGTGGAACTTGTATGGTCCTACTACAGGGAAAGGAGCAGCATATGGAGAATCAGAACAGGGATTTTGCAGTCTGTGTGCCACTAAACCCAACTATGTGGTGCTTGTAGTATGACGAGTGGGACTGACTGGAGAAAAGGGTTAGGTTTCAAGAGGGACCTTTTTTAGAGTGACACCAGGGATCCACTGAAGTAATCTGGGTCAGACTTCTACCAAACACTAGCTGCTCACCGTGTAACACTGGCCTCTGTGCATGTTCAACACAGATCTCTTTCCTAAAACTCTATCTACTTTTCACATCACCCATTGCAAATGAAACAATGCCTACTTGAGCAGAACAACAAAGTAGGGCTCTACAGGGAGGAGAAAGCCATGAACTCTTCACAGAATTATCAAGATTCACATTCACCACAATTTTAGGAATGTAGGAGCAGTGAGAAAGTGGGTCCATTGCTGCTCCACAGCCTGAAGGGGAAATTTCCTTAAGAAGTTGTTATTGACAAAGGAAGAAGAATTAGGTTTGTATGCTGCATGTGTATAAATATGCAGAAACTTGTCTGGGTTGAATGAAAGCCAGTTACTGGTATTCTTTTTCCTCAGGGACTAAAGAAGATCCTAAACTGTTGCCTCTAATCTTAATTTTTACTTATTCTGCATATTGAATTAACACTTTTATCTTTTACATTTCAGATGCTTACTCAGCACATATTTTCCTTTCCATTAAAAGTAACAGGCTTTAAAAAGATGCTGATTAAGTTACTGAAGTCTGGATCCTAAGAGATTTGTTTATTTTTAAATACAGGATTTCTCTAGTCTTCAAAGAATTTGCATTAATATGCTTGTTTGAAAATGTAAATATAGACTTATACTACAAACATATTTCTCTCTGACATCTACATCAGCATGCAAAACAATTACAGGTATATCATTTGCATCACAACTTTTATTTTTGTAATTTGAAAACAAATCAGAGTTTTCCAGTTGTAAAAAACAGTAAATGATTTCCAAGAATGTTTAAGGGAAATTTAAAACAAGCCTTTTTCATGTATTGATGTGTTACTGGAGATGCTGTTTAGGAAATGAATTATTCATGTATCTGATCTGTCAGAAACTAATTCTAAATATCCAGCTATACTTGAGTGGATATCTACTCAAAGCAGATATTGTTTTGAGTCCTCACATTTCAGAATGTTACATTGCTCAATAATCATATTTCTGTATGGTAAGTTGCTTATCGTACTTAATGTTGTGTAGCAGAATATGAATGCCTTTTTCATCCTGAAAAAGTTTTAATACAAAAATACAAAAGCAACATTTGTGTCACCTTAATATGTTTAGAGATTTCCTATCCCAATCAGAAGTTAAAGACTTGATACAGTAATTATTGGATGATATTCAGTGTCTTGTGTTAGCAGGAGGCCAGTCTAGATCATAATGTTGTTGTTTTTTTGCAACCTTAAAATCTATGAAATGCAAATATAGTCTTATGCAAAATCTGTTTACTAGTAAGTGCAATTATATTATCACAATTATTGCTGTTCATCAGGAATTTATCTATGAAACATTTTTAGAAATGAAAACTGTTTGCAGAGAAAATTTCGTATTCCTAAAAAAAGGGGGAGGGAGTTTTAAAAATTCCATTTAAACATTTTCAAAATGAAAAGGTTTATGCTTTCAACTTCAAAAGACTGTTTTAAAATCTAAGTAAAATTAAAATAAATTATTTTAAAAAAGGGGGTCAAAAACAAAACATTCAAAATTTATCAAAATTAACCACTTCAATGAAATATGTCCCTTCCAAATTCAGATTTCTGATTTGCATTTTCAAAATTGTAAATTTCCATCCTTATTTAAGACATGATTTTTTTTAAAACTGAAAAATTATCATGAGAGGGGAAAAACATTTACTACACAGCTCTGACTCTGATTAACTTATGAGCCATCAGTGTACATGGCACTTTACAGTAGAATGTGACTAACATGTTGCAAAATCCCTCTCCCAGTTTGTGGGCACAAGCTGATATAGCATAATAGAATGAAAAACAGCATAAACAGACAGTTTGAGTCTTCTATAGAAATACAATGCATGCCAGGAGAAATGAGTTTTGCAACTTTTTGAAAGAGAAGCAAAGAAAAGGTGCTTGGGATATTTTTATGTGAAGGCTGTTTCCAGTTTATAGGGCAGCATGAAGTAATAACAAAAGAGAAGTACACAGAGCTGAGAAGTTCACCCAAGGTCAACAGTGAATCAGTGATAGCACTAGGATTAAAAATCAAGAATCTCTGGCTATCATTCCCACTGATTCTCTCACTGTTCTTCCCATGCCCTGGTAGAGAGGAAATGCTCATGGCACAGTTATCAGTTAATTTCTTTTCCTTGTGCTTTTTGTTATTTTCTACACTGGCTATTCTTAATCAAAGTCATTTATTTAAAAAAAATAAGTATGTCAGGGACTGTCATGTTAGTCACTTCTTGGTACTGGTTCTCCATAGGCACCTTATGATGACACAACCCCCTCCTTCCCTCCAAAAATAAATTTATTTTTCTTTGAGCCAATTTAAGAGACTAAGAACCAGATCCTCAGAAAATGTAAATGGCATAGTTGTCTTACATCAATGGAGCTTTGCCAATTTACACCAGTTAAACACCCATCCCTGTGATGTCTTGTCCCTTTAAATGTTTGAGTACCCCGCCTTCCCAGTGCAAGCCTCACTTTCATGTTAGTTTCAGTTTTGCAACTAGAGCAATAAAACAAGCACTGTAGATGCCTGTGTTTCTATCCGCTCCTTCTGTGTCTATGCCTATTGCCTTCTCTTCTGGGTCCAAGTATAATATTTGGCAGCAGAGGATTTCTATCCCACAAGTGTCCTTTTCTGCCTCTGCCGAACAAGAGCAAATAAGACTATAAAAAATAAGAAGAGTGCACCATGAGGTATAAAATGAGAGAGTGCTACTTTTTCTGCTAGGACTGTGTTAACCAGCCATCTAGAGAAGGGGAACTTCAATTAACAACAGAACAAAGAAATAAGCTTTGAGGGGAAAGCAAGCAGCCATATTGACAGACCACATGAAAGCAGGTACATAAGCAACCAATGTATCCTGCACAGAAGATCTAAAGCTAGCACAGGAATGCTAAGTACAGGCAAAGAAAGAGTTCTGCACTCTACACTGTTGACACATGGTCAGGAGAGGCAGACTGAACTAAGACATTTTCCTTTTTTTACTACACTAGAAACAACAACAGATTCCCTGTTGTAGAGAAGACAAACAGAGGGTGAAGTCCAATGAGACAGCAAAGAAAATGGAACACACAAATATCTCACAATCAACATGCAAAATGGCCTCTTTTGCTAAAAGAGGCTGCCTTTGGTTATTACATCAGAACCTGCCCTCTTCCGGGAAGGCATGGATGATATTCTAAAGGGACTGAAAGAAGCCTAATGCCATTCGAATGATATCCTTGTCAAGGAAAAGATCAGGAGAATCAAAATTAAAATGTGGGTGCTGATTTGCTGCATTTGGAAGACCATGTACTCACAGTATGTCAGGATAAACATTATTTTTTAATCCTTTAATTGGTGCCACGAGCTCAAGGAAATCACCAGAAGAAAAAAAAAGTAAGCACTTCTTGGAGCAGCATTGCCACAGAACATGTCACCATCACCTTCATTCTTAGGACTGTGTAACCACTACAGTCAATTTCTGCCTAATCTGGCAACAAAATTAGTATCTTTGCAGAAAGTCTTACAAACAAATAAAAATGGACTAAGCAGCATGAGTGTGCATTTAAGAAAGCATAGAAACTGTTGACCTCAGCCAAAGCCATTATGGATATTGATACCTTACTATATTACAATTGGCTTGTGATACTTCATTATATGGAGTGAGTGCATTCTCCCCTCTTTATCCCCTAATGACGTGGAGAAACCAACTGTATTTGCATGACAAATGCTCACTACTCCTGAGAACAACTTATGCAGAAATATAGCAAAAAGTTCTCAACATTAACTTCAGAAATCAGAAGTTTCATGCCTTCCTGTATGGTACACATTTTACTTGTGGACAGATTGCCAGTTACTTTCCATTTTTGGACTGAAACATGGATTTCTGTCATTAGCTGCTGCTCGGATGCAACAATGGATATTCTAGCTTTCAGATCGCTACTATACTGTTTAAGTCCAATAAGAAGCTCAGCAAGGCAGTGCAGATGGCTTATTGTGCCTGTCATGCCAAAAGTACCATCAACCAAAAGAAACTTTGGACAAAAAGTTTTATTTCAATCTGATAAACAGGTTGGCCATCACTAGCACAGACATCGGCAAAGAAGCCATTAAAAATTATGTACTTTTTCTTGTGAAGAGAATGGTAGTATATGGTTCAATGTTGGATCAAAATAATCTCTTGTTTACCCAGTTTGTGTCATACAAACATGACAAACCGGGGTTGCTAATTATGGGTGAATGTGTATTCAATCCAAAAGTCACTTCAATCTCAGATTTTGGAAGCTCTATACCATTCTGCTACAAAATTCTGCTACCATTATATTCAGCTTCATACTATTCTGCTACAAAATGAGTAGAACACTCTATACAGACTTTTAAGCCTTCTTTACAAGCTAACAAGTTTATTTTGAGTTGTCAGCAGAAATTGTCCAATTTCTTGCTTATCCACAGGAGCCACGCCACATGTGACTACCCAGGAGTCACACAAAACATTTTTTGGATGACATTTGTGCATACCCATTGGGATCTGCTATGCCCTGATATTATCTCATATCTAGACAAATCCCATGCTATGAAAATTGATCAGCATCATAAGGCCCATCATGGGTCTTTTCAAAAAGATGTACTGTGGACTGATAACTATGGTTGGGTAGTGAAATGTGTACCTGGATAACTTATAACATGCATGGGACCAGTTTCACTCGTGGTAAAACTATCTCACGGCATTTCATGGAAACATATAGACATATGGACAAGTTGCAGTCTTGATCAACTCTGAAGTAGTAGGACTTTCTGTTCCTCCAGTTCCTCCTTCTGCTTCAGCTCCTTAGTTCGATGGCTTACTGGGAGAAACTTTGATACCAGAACCAATTGTTTCCTTATGACCTAGTGTCCCTGCTGTTCAAAACACAATCATCACCACATTATCCTAAGACCGCATGAAAATTAGTTGTACAGATGTAAGTGGTTTTGTTACTTAGTTACTATTCCGGGGTAAAATAATCACTTGTAAAGTTAAGAGTCTGAGGTAATCAATGCATGCCTTTTCATTAGGTTAGACAGTTACATATTAACCAGATAAATGATAATGTATATGTGTTTAGAAAGTTGGTGGGTTTTTTGGATGTAGGGTAGAGGAACATGATGTACTGGCCCTTACGTGTTTGAACACTCCCTCTGCCCCAGGGCAAACACTCAATTTCATGTTAACTTTTACTTCTGTAGCCAGAACAATAAAGCAAGCAGAAAAGATACCTGTATTTCTATTGGCTCTATGTCTATCTCCTTCTTTGCTTGGTCCAAATACAACATGCCCAAAATCTAAATTTTGCACATAATGAACTCAAACATTTAAAACAGGCCCACTGATTGGGGGAAAGGGGCAACTCCTTTGGGCCCAAGGAGTCCACTGTTGCCAGGCTCCTTTGAATTGCTGCCAGAGTACCATGGGGGAGCTCCACACGGCTGGGCACTGCCACTTCCATCCAAGGCTCCACCCCTTCAGGGCATGTAGTGTGGGCCCCCCCCCACACACACCTTGACTCTGGGCCTGTGGTGGCTGTTGGCTCCAATGCCACAGACATTACATATATTTAACATAAATAACACAGACATTACATATATTTCTTTCATAATACAGTATAAAAGAATGGCAATATAAAATGTTTATACAGCGACTTTGTAATTAACATACCAGCTATGGGTCTGTGTAAAATTACAGATTTTAATCTTTATAGGTATTATCTGTTCTTACAAGTGTTAGATAAAATGCAAGTGTTAAATGAGGAAATCCCTGTAACTTTGAAATAAAAGTAGGCCAGAGTGGTTCAAAAAGCTTATCATCCTGGCTTTTATAATATTATCACATGGAAAGCCCCACCTGCCCTGCTGAATTTTATTGAATTATATAAGCCTCTGCAAAAAGATCACACAGTTGGAATGTTAAGGATCCCAGACTGTATCACTAGATTATTCAACCATAAATCCAATATTGCCTGCATAACATATATCTAATAAAATAATACCAAAGTGAGAAATGTTAGCAATGGAGATATAAATATGCAAAGTAGGATGATTAAATAAAGCTATTTACTCCTTGTTTTATTTGTTTTCTTATACAACAGCGATTAATTGCTTCTAAAATAACCATTGTGTTTTGGTTAGTCATGCATCTATTATGGGGGGGCCGACAGACTTACCGAGCCTCTGGAGAAAGTGGGGGTCACAGCTCTGTGCTCCTGGAAGGGGGATGGCTGAGGGCAGAGGTGCCCAGAGAATTCTGCACCGCACTCCAGCAGCAATTTAAAGGAACCAGGGTCTCCAGTTACTGCCACTTTTCCAGTTGTGGGGCAGCCAGGAGGCCGGAGCATTTTGGATTGCTGGGCCTAGGGCAACTGCCCCTTTTGCCTGCTCTTGTCAATGGGCCAGATCTATAATGGTCCTAATATCACGTACTAAATGTGATCTTTATATTTTCACACCAATCCATTGTACTATAATTTCTGAAAAGTGAAACAATCTTACAAGTAATATTATGTTTTCATTCTAAGAACCATTTATACTTGTGTTAGAGACTATACCAGTGCTCTCCTCAAAGCCCTTTTTACCCATTATAGATTAAGGATCTTCAAATTACCTTTATAGCTTCTTATTTCAATTTACCTGCCATTCTTTTTTGCCCTCTGGAACACTTAATTATATTGTCTTTGCAATATGTTGACCAGCTGAACATCAGATTGCACTGTTGTATTGTCTTGGTGCTTAACAAACTCTTAACAAACATTTCCTTCGAAGAACAGTAACACTGTCTGTAAGACTTTATAATTCATCACTGAGTGGTAGATTTACCTAAAGATCTAGACAACCAGCATTTTTTTAAATCTACTTTTTAATAAGAACTAAAAGGCAAAAGTAAGTAATGAAAAGCATGAAAGGAAGAATATTTCAGAAGTATAAACTGAAATAATAGATCACAGCCCAACTTTGACATCCACCTTTGTGAGTTTATGCCAGACAAACCTAACCCTGACAACACTTGTAGCATTGGCACATTGAAATCAATGTGATGACATTCTTGTGCAAGTCATCACATTGCATCAAAGCATTATCACTAGAAAGGTAGTATAAAACAGTACTACAATAATTATTTTTGCAGGTAGTAAAAAAAAATCTAATGACACTGAAGATACAAAAAAGTGCTTTGGGGTGCATTAATTTTGGACCTATGTCACGTCATTCCACACAGTAATCTAATGCTCACTTATTATGGGCTATGCACTTCAGCAATGAATATGTCTTCAGTATGGGAGATTAAATGGATTAAATTTGCCTTGTGTCTTTTTTTCCCTTCATTTGAATTTTCCAGCCATTTCATGTTCTTTCGTGTCTTGGTAACTGAATCAATGTGTCTTTAATGCATCGTTTTCATTTTTAAATGTACAAAAGAAAATAATAGAACCTGATCAGTGCTCAGCAGGTGTACATTTGTGTATGTTCATTGACTTAATAAAACAGAGCTTTTATTTAATTTATTTCAGTGGAAATCAAGAAAAGTGGAACACTTTGGATTCATTTATATGGAAAAATAGGTATGATTCAATTTATCTTCTCTCCCTATATGGCTATGCACTGGGTTTGAAGAGATTAATTTCTCCTGAAACAAAGGAAGTGACTGAGGAAAGTTATCCTGTGTAAATGAACTATCAGAAGCTAAAATCACAGGGTGGGAATATCATATAAATCCATAAAAACATTAAAATGTCTAGAGAAGTATCACATCAGGGGAAAATAACATATACTGGTTTTCACTGGTTTAAGAAGCTCCTCAGAAAAAAACTGAGATCTGTAAATGGGTCACTATTGTACAGAGGTGGGACCACTCTTACTTGGTCCAAGAACTGATATGATGCCATGACCAAGAGGGACAATTCCTGTTAGAAGGGTCTGAGGTAATGTGAGACCTACCAGAGTTCTATGTACTGAAGAGTATAGCCTGGCAATCATGCATCTGGGTTGTCTATCATAGTAGGATACATTTCTCAGTAATGCTTTTGTTTTAAATAAATAGTTTGCTTTTGAAGGCTGACTGGTCACTGGCTAACCCTGTCATTGCCCCTGAGAGAAAAGGATGACAGGTGATAAACTAAACTGAGACTTGCTAAAGTTATCACTGAGTTGTAGGAGGAATTGCAGCCTGAATCCCAACTCTGGAGAGAGGGGAATGTGAAATACTGTCCTAAAAATGTGATGGCTAGAGCCTGAGACATGAGCAGGCCAACTTCTAA
>CM057845.1:289072598-289087023 GCA_030068395.1 Apalone spinifera
GGCACCTGGTGCTGGCCACTGTTGGCAGACAAGCTACTGGGCTAGATGGACCTTCGGTTTGACCGTTCTTATGTTCTTATGTTCACCTTTAAGTCGGGCCTTTGACCTCTGACTTCAGCTCTGGGCTCCTATTCTGATACGGGAATCTAATAGCCTTCATGGGCCCCTGGGTGGCTCCACACTCCTAAAAGTTATTTATTCTATTTCAAATGGTGTTGAAAAATTATACACTTTTAAAAATGTTTTTTGTGCACTGTATCCTAACTGGTGATCTGTCTTCGACTATATCAGATAATTGTTATTAACAGCAACAGACAAGATTTTAATTCAATAGCCCTGAGGTTTAGCTCTGTGTAATGTTTTCAGAAAAAGTCTGGAAAAACAGAACTCTGACAGTAAACATTTAAGCTTAGGTGCAGAGAGAAGGGGAGTGTAATAGGTTATGTTTGAGCACCTCTGGACTGATTCCCTCATTACAACAGCATGTATTTTGACCCTGCTTAGGAGTTTTGAGCGGACAGGGACCAAAAAAAGCATGCATGAAAGTGAATTAAAATCAAAGATGAACTACTCATGTATGAATTCTTCAGGATAAACATGTGAAGCTCATTGAAAGCAATATATGAGAATTCAGGGATGTGTGGAAGAACCTAAGTATTTTAAAGGCAGCATCAAACCTATCCAAAGTAATCACACACCTGCCATCAATTCTTAGCAATTCAGAAGCAACCATAAATACCACACTTTTAAGAATGGTTCCATTGTTCCATTTTAAAAGTTATCTTATACACATTCAAATATATTAGGATTAGGAAAACTGGATACATCCCTCTGGACATAATGTAGACTAGCCTCCTGAACACCCTGGCTGCTTCTAGACTGGCATGATTTTCCGCAAATGCTTTTAACGGAAAAAGTTTTCCGTTAAAAGCATTTGCGGAAAAGAGCGTCTAGATTGGCACGGGTGCCTTTGCGCAAGAAGTGCTTTTGCGCAAAAGCATCTGTGGCCAGTCTAGACGCGATTTTGCGCAAGAAAGCCCCGATCGCCATTTTCGCCATCGGGGCTTTCTTGTGCAAAACGGTTCTTACCTGTCTACACTGGCCATCTTGTGCAAGTATTCTTGCGCAAGAGGGCTTTTTCCCGAGCGGGAGCTTGAAAGTATTTGTGCAAGAAGCTCTGATTTTGTACATTACAAAGTCGGTGCTCTTGCGCAAATTCAAGCAGCTGCTTTTGCGCAAAAACTTGCCAGTCTAGATGCACCCCCTGACTAAAGAATGGGTTTGCATTAACATTAGGGTTACCACTCTGACTGACGTTATCCTAACATAATGTAATGCCATTCTCTTAAATATAGCCTATTAAAATCTCCAGGTTTTATTTCAACAGACACCAGGAGATCAATGCCAATTCTGGGAGACTCCAGGCCAATCCTAGAGGGTTGGCAACATTAATTACCACACAGAAGAGAAAGTCCCACTTTTTTCCATTACATTTATCTTCTTAGAAACTACAAGGAACAATTGCAAACCATTTCCACCACACATAAAATAAGTATTCTGTGAGGAGCTTTATTGCACTGAAATGTGGAAGGAATGTAAATACTGAAATGAAAGGCAACTCTGAAATGAATGGGTGAATATTGAGAAAGTTAAAAAAAAATGAATTGATATCAATGAGACAGCAATCTAGCTATATCCATCTGAAGCAAGAAAATATTAAAATGAAAAGTGTTTGAAAGCAAGTAGGTCTGCAAACTCCACTATCGAAGCTGAAAGGTGAGAGTCTGAGGGTTGCAGGCACTCCAGTCTTGAAATTGAAACTGAAAGGTGACAACCTAGAGGCAACACTCATGCAAGCCCTGATGATCAGGCTGAAAGAATACAGCTTGAGGGCACAAAGCATACAGACCCTGACAGTAAGTTTGAAAGCAGAGAGCTTCAGGCAAGAATCACTCAGACCCTAACAATGAGTTGGAAAAGACTGATCTTAAGCAGCAGCATGTATTAAGCCCCTGAAACTGAAAAAGGAAGGCGATAACTCAGGATTCTGTGAACATTATAGACCTTGATAATGAACCTGATTGGTAGAGAATGGAATATAGCACACATTTAAACTATGAATTTAAAAGAGCACAAGTTAGAAATGGACCCGGAATTGAAATGGAGCATGTGAGTGTGTATGGGGGGAGGGAGGAGAGGAAGGAGGAGAGAAGGGAGAATAGGAAATGCATCACAGATTTTCTGCAAAAACTAGCACCAACAATAATGCAACAATCCCCAGTGTGTACATCTAACCTATGATATTAGTTTAATACCTTGACAGACATGTAAACTTATCTAAAGAGTTATAATTAATCAAAAGGACTCCTTTAGTACATTCCAATTGTGTAATAACTTTACAAAAGTTCTTTTCTTCATTGAAATACAGTGCTTAAATATTTTCAAATCAAATAAGTTTTCACTGGGTTTTTTTTTCTGGATCCTGATTAGAGATAAAAACAAATGTCAGAAAGTATTTTCCACAGGATGGATATACTGTTTTTCAATTAGCTCTACTGTAGGTATTCAAAGGGAAGTTCAGAACAAAAGCATATCCACTTTTATGTTTCCTTGGCTACATCTAGACTGCAAGCCTCTTTCAAAAGAGGCTTTTTCAAAAGATACTTTCGAAAAAGCCTCTTTCGAAAAAGACCATCTAGACTACAACCAGTCTGGATGCTCTCTTTCGAAAAAGCACATTTGCATTACATAGCGCCTTTTTTCGAAAGAGCACTTTCGAAAAAAAGACGTTATTCCTCGTAAAACGAGGTTTTCCAACATCAAAAAAGTGCCGCATTCTTTCGATTTACTTTTGAAAGAACGTGGCAGCAGTCTAGGTGCAGGGGAAGTTTTTTTTTAAAAAAGGCCACTTTTTTCAAAAAAAACTCTGTAGTCTAGACACACCCCTTATGATGTTCCTCCCCCCCATAGACACACCCCTTATGATGTTCCTCTCCCCCATAAACACTGACACAAGTGTATTTTTCAGCATTAGATTTCATATTAAAGAAAACAAAAATCAAAGAAAGAACTAATCCCACAGAGAGAGAAAGGGAAAGAGTACAGCAATCAACATTTCAGATAAAGAACACAAAAAATAGAATGAGTTGCATAACTACTTTCACCACTGTTATGATCTTATCACATCTTACACGTCAATGAAGACTCAATCAAACTTCCTTTCCCACTGGTTTCATTTCAGTTCCTAAAATCTGTACACTACTAAAATATTCTGTCCAGTGTTTCAGAGACTCAGCACAGCTGTTTGTGTCAGTTTTGTTAAGTTTTCTGATAACTATTATGAAAAATATGAAATAAAATACTGGGCGTATTATTTCTTCATAAGAGAAAGCTTTTAGACCTTTATCTTTCAGTTCACTCTGATTATCTTCATAAAACATTTTGGATTTGAATTTAAAATTAAATGGTTTATAGAATCCACATTCCTCCCATGTCCACAATTTCCACTTCCCTCCTTAATGAGGTAGCAGTTATGAATCTAAGTGGGAACATTTGACTGTTCAGTCTGGCAGCAGTTCTCACATATCTAAGAATTATGGAAGTAATCACATGCTGAAAAAATATCCTTACTACAGCTGGTGATATGGCCCTCAGATTTCTAATTTACATGTTTTAAATTAATGACTGTTTATTCTGCTATATAATAAAAAGAAGAGGTATCATAGGAGCTAATCCGTTGCATAGTAATCTTGCTATCTCTGAGAGTCACAATAATTTCCATTTACAAGACATAAAATACACAATACAATAAATAGACTTCCTCTGCTTATGCCAGGACAAAAACTGTAGATTATCTAAACCATGTATTAAAAAGACAAATAACTACTTTTCCTTTACAAGATTTTTTTTTATTCTGTCCATTTTTTAAATATTTATTTTAGAGTTTGATAATGTGATCAAAATAAAGAGAGCTAAGCAAACTTAGGGATATAAAGACAACAGAAGTATGACACAGTGTGAACTTTATTTACTAGTCATTTAATGCATGTTTTTAATCAGCAATTGCTTTAGTGACAATTTAACAGCAAATCGGTTTGAGTGGCATTGCATATTACAATGAATAGGAGCTAATGAGTAATATATATGGATCCAAACTTTTTGCTGTTTATTTCTACTGGGCCTTAGCACAACTCTGGGACCAAATATTTCCAAATTTATTGAAAGTTTGGAAGTGGTTCTGACTTTGGTCTTTGGACCCATGTCTAATGACAGTTGTCATACATGGAACATCAGGTGTTGAAACCTGTTAGAAATACTGTATCCAGCTCAGTCGAACTGTAGCCTGAGATAATATCAGTTCCTACAAACAAATATTAATGCTATCCCAGAAAGAAAGAAACGTCAATAATCAGTTTTCTAAATAAAGGGTGGCTAGATAAAAGAGAGACAGTAATACTATTTGTGATCAAATTATGCCCACAAAGCTAACAGGACAGTGAGAGAGTGACCTGCATGTGGAATTATACACAGATTTCTTTAAAAAGAAAAATCTAAGAAAAAGTGACTTAACACTTAGAAGGAGAGAGCAAACTCCCCTTATAAGGCTTTGAAGTCCCAACTTTTTACTCTATTTTACCTCGCAGTTGCTACAACTTTTGACACTATATAAGTATCAGAGACAGACACAGTATTTCCTGTCTAGACCCTGGGTTCTTTTTCAGGTGTCCTTTTTAAGGTGTTACTGACTGGCAATACATAATTTAGCCTAATAGAAAGCTGAACAAAGAGAAAATTCATTTTCTCTTATTCTCTAGTTGCAATTTAGTAAAGGGAAGGAAAGTGGGAAGGCAAGGACGGGAGGGTGGGGAATATGCTACTTTTGATCTACTTCATGAGTGTCTAAAATGTCTATTTCCATGGTACCAGAGGGCTGAGGTGGGCCTTATGGAGGAAATTTAATGGAGGTAGAGGACATGATTTACAAAGTTCCTAGAGATGGATCAAGTCCTAAGGGGAGTTTTCTTTTTTGGAACAAAGAGCGTTCTCACAAGATTGATTTTATATTATAGATATTTTTCCATTTATATTTGTATTCTAATCAATTCTTCAAATTACAAATCTGAGAGCACGTCTAGACTACATGGCTCTGTCAACGGAGCCATGTAGATTTGTTGACACAGCAAACGGAAATGAAGCAGCGATTTAAATAATCACTGCTTCATTTAAATTAAAATGGTTGCCGCGCTGTGCCAATCAGCTGTTTGGCGGCACAGCGCTGTAGTCTGGATGCTCCGCGTTTGACATCAAAGGCATTTGTTGACCTCCCCGGTAAATCTCATCCCACGAGGCATAACAGGGAGGTCGACAAATGCCTTTGATGTCAACCGCGGAGCGTCCAGACTACAGCGCTGTGTCGCCAAACAGTTGATCGGCACAGCGTGGCAGCCATTTTAATTTAAATGAAGCAGCGATTATTTAAATCACCACTTCATTTCCCTTTGCCTACAACCCTAATCTACATGGCTCTGTCGATGGAGCCATATAGTCTAGACGTATGCCCTTACAATGTATCATTTCAAGTCAAATCTCAACAGTGCACAACATTTGAGTTTTATTGTGTTGACTGGCCAAAATAAATGTGCCTATGTAGATTATTACACACAGGCAGACACACACACACACACACACATACACCTTTCTATGCTGAATTTCCATAAGATTGTATCCACTAAAATTAAGCAATATCTTGGAAAGTTTTGGTATGTACTATATCATAGTCAATAACCTGGGTCAATAACCATGATAAATGCAAGCTACAGGTTATTTTCTGCTAGTCAATATTCTTGTATTATAAAGTGAACAATCTGAAAAGGAAATTATTCTGAGATAATAATCAGTAATTAAGAAGTTCTGGGTATATTGTGGAAACATTCAAAACAACCGATTGTTATAAAATAAAGAAAAAATGGTTTTGAGTACATGCCCTCTTTAACAAAAGGAATTGACCCAATAATTTTAGCAGCTTCACTTTTTAAATAAACCAGAATTAGACTTGTTTGTCCCCATAGTAAAAATTACTTTGGCTTCATGGATCTTATGTCCAAGGGTTAGTTCTCTGTTTTTCAGTCCAACTCTTAGAAAGGCAAGAAAACTAAATGATGTCATGTTGGTTCTCCTGCTATCTTTTCTTTTACATCTTTGTAAGAATAAAAGAATCCGTGAAACTAACTCTCAATAGATGTCACTATCTTGGGTTTTGCATCAGGATGACGTTGCTGTGAATCAGGTCAATAGACAAACTTTTTCAGGACTGACCCCTTGCCACAGTCTCTCCACGACTGGTGTGGAACTTGAACCAAAAATCATTTTCTGAGACTTGATGCACTTCACCCACTTGAATATGACTTCAACAAAAGTCATACATGGTGAATTCATCTCAGAATAAGGCCCCTTTTGTTGTTTGAGTCACCTTCAGTTTAATCTGTAAACCAATATCAAGTTTGATTTACAAGCGCTTTAAGGCTCAGACTGTGCATTGACAGTAAAACACTTTGGGCAAAATGAAAGTATGCAAAAGAGTTATTCTAAAATGCCTTTACTAAAGATCCATGCTTTTATAATGCCTCTGAATTATAGATATACCAGCTCATTCCTGTCTCATTTATGAGCCTGTCATGGTAAGCAGAAAGATATAGTTAGTTATTCAAAACAAATTGTTACATAGATAATAATTTATTCTTGCACACACCTTTTAAAAAAACCTGTGAAATGTCTGTGTTTTTTATATTGCTTATAACAACTAAATTGTGAATTGAGAGTTGTCATCTGATGAAATATTGGTGCCTGTTTTTTTTCTATTCATATTTTATTTAAATTTAAGTAATAATTTATCTGATGTTATGAGTAAAACCTAAAGAAAAGAACCCTAAACATGTACTGAAATAAATGTTATTATTGCTATATTTGTTCAGAAGTACACATGCTTGAATGAATATGTATTCTGCAGACATCTCAAAAACACATCAGATTTCAGTTTGGTGATTTTCAGTTTTAAAAAATTCACTTCAGAATATTAAATGCAAAATCAAATGTTTATCTATCTACCTACATAAATCATTGCCTCAAACAAACCAACAAAAGGAAAGACATATATTGTTCTTTTGAATAGACCGTTTTTCATTATACAGTAGATTCAGACTTATTTCAGAGAGTGTCAAAGCAGGAGTCCTCATGATAGTACACTAAACAAAAATAGCATGACATATTTACAAGTTTTATAATAGAAATCCTGTCAAGAGTACTCTAGTGATACAAGGCCTTTTTTTTGTCATACTCATTCCCGCTCCTTTTGAGAGAACAGATCTTCCCTTAATCCACTGCCTCACCAAATGAACCCCCACATTATGTGAATTCAGCAACAGAAAGTAGGGCTTGTCTCAAGCATTGACATTGCAACATGCCCTATCATTCAGCATGAACAGTCTGAATTAAAGTCCTTTGAAATAATTGGGAGCCTATCCATTGAGGTCAGCGGACTTTGAATCAAGCCATCATCACCTGTTTGCATACATTTCAGCAAGCTTTTAGAAAAAAAGTCTAGTTGAAAGAGCTGGAAGTTTGGCTGCACTTGAGTCTGTTCTATTTGCTGGATCAGTGGATATTTAGAAACTCTGGTTTTCATTAATGGGCCCAGTCATACAAACAGCAATATAATTGTACTCTATTGAATCTCAAAGAACTTTACAAGGTGGATAAATATCATTACATCCATTTTAAAATGGAGCCAAAACAATTAAACACCCACAGCTTCCCTGGGTTTGCTGATTCAGGTTCCCAAGACTCAGGCTATGGGGTAGTAAAACTTCTGTTCAACCATTCAGAGTCAGGTTGGAGCCCAAGCTCTGGAAACCAAAAGCAAACTGAACCCTGGAAACACCAAGTCAGTTGACCAGGGCCAGCCATGACCTTCACGTGGGACTTTTATTCCAGAATAGACAGATTTAGGGTGTGTCTACACTCCACCCGTAGAGCGAAATAAGCTACACGACTTGAACTACGCAAATTTCATCGCTTATTTCAAGTGTATTTTGAAATAGCTTATTTTGAATTTTGAAATAGAGCACTATTCCTAAACATCCCTTAATCCTCATAGAATGAGGTTTACAGGGAGTTCAGAATAGCACGCCCATTATTTTGAAAGATATTTTGAAATAACGGGTGCACTGTCAGGATGCAGAATAGCTATTTTGGGATATTGGAAGTATCCCGAAATAGCGCCACTGTCTAGATGTCCTCTTAGATTCACTCATTTTGAAATTTGGCGCTGTGTTGATAGCACCAAATTTCAAAATAAGCTATTTCAAAATACATTCAAAATAAGTTACGCAAATTGCGTAGGTCAAATTGCTTGGCTTATTTTGAGCTACAGGTGCAGTGTAGACACATCCTTAGGTGAATAATGGCTGTTATTCTGAAATAACTATGCGAGCATCTACACAGCAATTCCGGATGGCTTATTCTGACTTCTGTAAACCTCATTTTACGAAGCATAAAGCCTATTCCAAAATAGTTATTTCAGAATAGGGGCTGTGTAGATGTTCCACTTCTGCTATTTTGAAATAGCCCCTCACCAAGGCCATTCTAAGTTATTCCTCCCAGGGCTCTAAATCGAGATAGCAAGTCTACATTAGGGAATCCTGCCTCGGATTAATTTTGAGGCTTCCCTGCAGAGTAGATGTGCTATTTCGAAATAAGCTATTTCGGAATAACTATTCTGGAATAGTTTATTCCAAAATAACTGTGCAGTGTAGACAGAGCCTTAGTGTCTAGCGTCACACAAGTTCATGACAGACTCCAGATCTCCTATTTTAAATCCCATATTGCTTTCTATGGTGCCACAGAACTACCTTTGCATCTTTCCACTGTCACAAAATTCTTCATCTAGCAATGTATCAAGTAGCCTCAGAATCACTGTACATTACAGATTATTTTCATACTCTGAACTTCAAGCAGAAATATCACATTGAGCCCTATTTAGCATTCCTTGCTCTGGCAAAACTCACAGAAAAGGCAGAATGAAGAGGCTATAAAATTGTGCTGAGGGCTTGAGTGAAACTGACTGTGCATGCTGTCAGCGCTGGGGAGAATTTCACCCTCAGCAAGTCATCTGACAGTTAATACAAATGAGACAGACGTTCTGAAGGTGAGCATCAATGAGAAATGATTCAGTGGCTCAAAGAATGAGTCTCATCCAGCTTGTATGGA
Organism: Apalone spinifera; assembly: GCA_030068395.1. NCBI lineage: Eukaryota > Metazoa > Chordata > Testudines > Trionychidae > Apalone > Apalone spinifera. The sequence goes on from CM057845.1 coordinate 289,081,863, forward strand.
TGAAACAGCATTTCCAGAACAGGTGTGTAAGAAGAGAACTGGGGTGGGCCATTGTACTCAGCATGTTATTATGTTTGATATAAAATAACTGTGATGTATCAGCATTGCTTTCCACAGCAACTAATTTACATTGGATGGGTTAATTAGCGTTTTAAAAAAATCTGTCAGGTGTTCGTTGTCACGTTTAGCTATTATAATTTTTTTCATATTTCACTTCATCTATAGTTACAGTGACAAAATGAAGATGGCTACACATACTGGGACACAATATCCAAATATAGAATGACAGTATGCTCTAAGTGAGGTTAAACACTGAAATAAAGATGCCTGCAATAAACTTAGTTGGAATGTATTGTTTTCTATGGGCTCAATCACACTTGGACATTTTGCTGGCTCTCACTGAAGTGAATACACCCTGCACATGGTTTGAGATTTTTGGTATCTCAGTTTGAGCTTAGAAAGCTAATGATAGGTTCCAACCAACTTTGATTAAATTTCTCAGTATTCTGATTGTTCTTGGTAAAGGGACCCTTCAACATACTCAATTTAAGTCCTCGTTTTTGAAATTGTGTGCTTTTCCCTTAATGTCATTGTACGACTTATAAGAAACTAGAAAATTTACCCAGCGTTGATTGGGTCCTTAATTCAAATTTTTTGTTTTTCTTCATTTAAGTCATTGTTTTGGGGTGGGCCAGGGACTGGGGGGTTTAGGTGGCCTCAGAGAGAGAAGACAATCCTATTCCTCTCTCACCAAAGCAGCTTGGGGCCAGGTGAAAAGCAGCTGCAGTGGGCATACCCAGCGGAGGCATGCAGGACATACCTCTGGGTATGTCTAGCCTACGTTCTATTTTCGAAAGACGATATGCACATTCTGCTCTTCCGATTGCTTTTTCAAAAGTGGATCTTTCGAAAGTGAAAGTAGTCTTGATGCTTTTATTTTTTTTAAAAACCTTTTTAAAAAAACTTCTCTTCCTTTAAAAAGGTTTATACGGTTTTTCAAAAAAGGGTTTTTTTCCGAAAAAAATGCATCCAGACAACTTTCACTTTTGAAAGACCTGCTTTCAAAAAAGCAATCAGAAGAAGATAAGCAAATTCACGCAGAATTCTGCCGGAATTTGCATATCCTCTTTGAAAAATAAAACGTAGTCTAGACATACTCTAGATACACACACACACTCAAATATATGGTACCATAGTGTCCAACCAGTTCTGAAGAGTGGCTACTGCTAAAGCAAACTAGCCACACTCAACTGGCCAAATAGCCACGTGTGGCTAGTGTGTTGGACACTACAGAATAGTAGATAGCTGTCCTTTCCTCTACACCTGTCCCCTGGTGTCCCCTTGTGGTCATTATACAGTATAATTGTCCCTGCAGGCACAACCCATTGTCCTGGCACAACCAAACCTTTACCTTGCTTTAAGTAATGATAAGAGGAAGCTGCATACCAAAATTTGGTGGCCCTGGGTCATATCACTTCAAAGGAGTTCTTTTGTAGACAGACAAATACACTCGCAAACAAACTCTCTCAAATATGTAGTAGATTGCTGTTATGAACTTCAAACTGTGGCATTCATCACAATAGCCACTGATGGTCTGTGTCATGGAAATACTACCAAGAAGGCACCTTACAAGAAGAGAATTCAGTGACTTTTCTCAGTCTCTTTAAAACCTTTTTACTGGGGACTTCGAATTTTTACCTTCTTCCTGAAGCAGAGGCACCTCTGGATCTTTTGAGTGATACAAGACCATATGCAAAGAGGCCTTATGGACCTCTCAGTGATAAAAGACCATATGCAAAGAAGCTTTATGACACTTCTCTTTTCCCCCTCCTACTCAGTTTCCTATGTTCCTGGTTAGTCAGTGGGTATTCTTGGGATTTCCCTAGCATTAGGAATGCTCAACTAAAAATTCAACAGTGTCTCCACATTCCCTAGCAGGCCTAGCCCAGCACCCTCCTTTGTTCTCCATTACTCACATACAGTTCTCTTTACATCATCTGAACTAGAAGCAGATAAATTAGAGCTGAGTTAGAGCTATGAATGACTTATTGCCTCTTTTATTAAAGGCAAATTCAGTCAGCTCTGAACAACATCTGAGGAGAGCAACTGGCCTTTGGGCAGAAAAGATCAGACTGATATACAAAGGTGTCTCCTACCCTGTAAAGCTATTGTTACATCAAGTCTTTGATAAAGTCATGTATTATTATTTTCCAATGTTGCTCCCACCAGGCAAAACTCTCATTGACCCAATGGTGGAAGATCTTACATAAAGGCAGGTCCCTTTACTGTGAGTCAATGGGAATCTGATGGTGCTGTACATCTTACAGAAATGGGACAGTGCATAACAAGGTATTCAATTATATTCAGTCACAGTTTAAGCAATGCTTCCATTGACTTAAATGGATCTTTTTCCTTAGAATCATAGAATCATAGGGCTGGAAGAGACCCCAGGAGGTCATTAAGACCTACAGAAAGGAATAAGCAGGAGTAAATAAAAGATTTTTGGTTTGCTAGCTGAACAAAGTAAAAGAAATCCTCAAAAACTGCTTGAGGTCAGCCAGAAATGATTTTAATTTTAAGTGAACTGAAAAGGTAAGAGTAACAAAACATTTTGTTTCATGTTTGATTTTAATTTTAATTTTTTAAGTGAATTGAAATAAATTTTTAAACAAAAAAGTCAGTCATCCCCAACAACAAAAAAAGGAATCAAAACATTGTTTTAAAAATGTCAAACATGAATATTGCTAAGTTATTTTCCCCCAAACTGAAACAATTAGGTAAATTTGACAAAAATTTGTGAAATGTTATGATTTATCTGAATCTATATTTTTCATAAAAAAAGGTTTTATCTGAAATATTTTGCCTCTAGATGGAAGTGCTGAATAATGGTATTTACACATATGGGCTGTGTCTACACTGGGCCACTTATTCCGGAAAATTAGCCGCTTTTCCGGAATAAGCTGTGAGCTGTCTACATTGGCCCCTTGAATTTCCGGAAAAGCACTGACGATCTACTGTAAGAAATCAGCTGCTTTTCCGGAAAAACTATGCTGCTCCCGCTCAGGCAAAAGTCCTTTTTCTGGAAAACTGTTCCGGAAAGGGGCCAGTGTAGACAGCACAGTAGTGTTTTCCGCAAAAAAGCCCCGATCGAGAAAATGACGATCGGGGCTTTTTTGCGGAAAAGCGCGTCTATATTGGTCACGGATGCTTTTCCGGGAAAAGGGATTTTCCGGAAAAGCATCCTGCCAATGTAGATGCTCTTTTTCCGGAAATACTTATAACAGAAATACTTATAACGGAAAATCATGTCAGTGTAGACGTAGCCTTAGGGTATGTCTTCACAGCAGTATTATTTCAGAATAACTAACGTTATTCCAAAATAAAAAAGAGTGCATCTACACAGCAAGCCATTATTTCAAAATAATGGCGAGCTAGAGGACTTGTTACTCTGACTCTTGTAACCCTCATTTCACAAGTAGTAATGGAAGTTGGAGGAAGAATGCTCTTCCTTTGACTTCCTGCTGTGTATACAACACCAAAAGCAGAGTTAAGCTATTCAGCTTCAGCTATGCAATTGATGTAGCTGAAGTTGCGTAGCTTAATTCGACTTTTGCCCTGCTGTGTAGACTTGCCCATAATGAAAAACCTAAGCCACTTCATCTTTTGTTGAAATAATTCTTGTGTATTTTGAAGTGATCTAAGGTTTACAGATGCTAGAAATGACTGAAGAATTACAGTCACAGGATCAATTCTAAAACCTTTTAAACCTCCACATTTCTAATTGTTTTGGTAAAATTACTTTGCAGATCATGAACTATGTTTAATTAGTACTAAAACACCTGCTTCATAATACTCAGATCTTGATGTTACAGAAATTAATTACAATTATTAAATTTATAAAACTCCGTCATTCTCTGTAATGGAACATTTAGTGTTAATGCAAAGCTATTGAAAGACACTTTTGGTGAATGGAGCCAGCTTGTCTAGTCGTCAGATGATCCCGGAAATGTTTTAGATAGTAAACAGCTATCAAAATAATTCATCAATATAAATAAAAAAAATCTATTTCATAGGATCTAAAGATCAATATTTTAAAGCATTATAATAGAGTTCAAATATATTTTCACTCATGTTTGGATTCTCCTAAATCTCTTCCCCACTCAGTTCTCTAAAATGCTCAGTTTAACTCTAGTTGCATTACTCAGGTTCCTTTATTTGGCATAAAGCAAAGTTATGCTGAATTGATAAGATTCAAGAATAGGGAGTGAGAATGGGAAGGGCTAGCCCCAGGAAAATAGCTCCCTGAGAGAATGTGTATTTTGGCATCCTTTCTTTTGGAAATACTACTTTGATCTCAAAAGATTTATAATTTATTTGAAAAAATACAAAGTACAGAGCAGAAGATATTCTTGGAAAGTTAAAAGAATTGAGTTACAAATTTTCCATGGGGTTATTAGATTTTTTTTTCTAAAAAGCACATAGACACTGCTAATGTGTACTCTTTCAGTGGTGCAAGTGGGTACGCTGTACCAGCAAGTTATTTTTAGCCAGTAGGACATACTGAAAAGACTCCCTGCTGGCCATCCCCAGGTCTTCCCCTGAGCTGCCATAGCATTTCAGTGTACAGATCGGAGATCTGGGAGGATAGAGCTGGGAATGGTATGGCAGCTGGAGGACAGGCCAGTGTTCTGCTCCTTTCCCCACTGCCCTTCCCAATGGGAAAAAGGCAGAACTGCCAGCCCAGTCCCTGAACCCACAGAGATGTGGCAGCTCACTGGAGGGGTGTGGTGTTCTAGAAGTTCTGCTCCTTTCCCCACTGGGAGAGGCAGTGGGAAAAGAACCACAACTCTGAGTACTGCCCCAGCTTCTGCACAGAGCAGGGAAAGGCACAGAACTGACAGCAGCATCTCTGGCTGTGTGCCATCCCCTCCCACCCTTGGTAAGGTGGGGGAGAGAGAAGGGAATGAGAACAGGGATACTAGGCTAGGGGCAGGGTGGAATCACATGGCGGGGGTCATGTGGCCTCTTTATCTGGTTTACCTTCTCCTCCCATACTGGTAAGAAATTTTGTTTATTGCACCATGGTCCATATGATAAATGAAAACATACTGGCTACATCTACACTGGCATGATTTTCCGGAAATGCTTTTAACGGAAAAGT
>CM057845.1:289087123-289103763 GCA_030068395.1 Apalone spinifera
TGTGGAAAAGCGGCTGATTTTCCGCAAAAACTGGCCAGTCTAGACACAGCCACATTGTTTTTTGCGTGGTTGTCATATTAAAAAGAAAATAAGGCAAAAATATGGTTGAAGACTTGAATGACTTGTATATCTAACTAGCCCTATTTATCCACATCTTTAGCCATGTTGTTTTAAAACACATATTAGAAAAGCAGTAAACAAACCCAGTAATAAAGTATATTGATTTAATCCTCCAAACAGATCAATGCAGGCAATTTCTGCACACATGTGGAGCTCCCCGTAACCCTGCATTAACTTGTATGATTAGGACTACATACCCATACTTGAATTAGTGTCTGTGGTGCCACGGCACTCAGAAGAGTATGGCTTAGTTGTCGGAAAACCTGACTGAGAATTTTTAAATATATTTTTGCTCTGTCACTCACTCACTAAGTGAACCTGGAAAAATAATTTAGTCTTTCTATACTTTCACATCGAATCTGCAAAATGGGAATAAACAATAAGCCTCTGTGTCACAAATTTTATAAACACTAAATTAGAACAGAGAGAATTAATTAATGTGTTTGGTGCTGCAGAAGGGTCTCATATCCGGAACTGGCCACCTTTCAACAAAACACTGTTGTCAGAACATGCTGATTGGTTGAAGCCAAAATTTTTCACAGGAACTTACCAGCAACAAAACTTTCATCAGCAATGATTTCATGGATTGGGGATTGAATTTCTTGTCAAGGAGAGACACCTAACCCAATAGTCAAGAGGCTGGTGGTTAAAGCACAGATTTAGACCAGGAACTTAGGTCTCCCATGAATAAACTAATCACTGGACTATTAGGTATTCTGGAATGGGTGTCTCTGTTCCCACATCCCACTTGTTTGTTTCCAAAGAATTGTTTGGTCCCAAGAGGAAACATTCTGAAATCATGTTTTGTATGATCAGAAAACCATATTCTTCCCAGCTCTACTTAACACTTCCACAGCAATTCCTCTTTGTTACATATCTATGAAGAATTGCCAAAGCAGAGAGGGTTCATTGATTAAATGTGCTAGCCAAAAGCCCGCCCTATCAAGGGGCTGTTGCTGCGGCTTACACCAGACGGGGGTAGAACACGCCTGGACATCATTTGAACACAACCCTTGCCATTGAAGCATGCAGCTAACCCCATTTCCCTGTCACTCACAGAAGGAGGAAGGGAAAATTCCACAGCGGGTTATTTTTGGAGCAGGAGAAGTGTAGGGGTCAATTGCAGAAGAACACTGTACGTTCAAAGTATAGGGGTGGTCAGGCCTGCATTCCCCCTCTTTCTCATTTCTCCCCCCCCCCCCATCCTACTACTGATGAGCCAGAAGCAAGCCTTTAGGAACATATGCCATTTTAGTACGAACGAATTGTAGATAAGGGCGGGACCATAACAATCTTGTTTACCTAAATGTACTGATGTAAACAATGTCAAAGGACAAGCAGTACCGCTGAGCCATACTGTAACAAGCAATGAGTAACCACTGGAAATTTCCAAACTGCTACAAACAAGGTAGACACAGTATTTAAAGCTGCACCAGAGCACAGCAATTTGGACCTTACCGATGGGCTTTGGGTGAGTGCCTCGGAAGCTGAGACAGTCTCTCACTTCATCTGCAGCCGAAACGGGTTCCCCAGCTAGCAGAAGGGATGTAAGAAATGCCGCTTTTCCTATCATGTTGTTCTTTTAGTTAAGGTGCACAGCTGACAGTGTCAGGAAATAAACTGCTTGTGTTTGACAGATACGTGTGTAGTGTTTTTTGTATTTTGAGGACCCAGTGTTGGACCTGAGACTCACGCTTGCTGGCAACAAGAAGGCACAGAATTCTTCTAAGAACTGCTCATCCCTAGGAGCAGAGCACCTTACACTAGTGACTCACAGGGGAACCTGATCCCCCTCCAGCAGCCTTCTACCCATTGTCATGGATATAAACAATAGAGTCTAATTGACTCCCTTCTGCTCCAGGAGTTACTCAGAACTCCTCTCTCCAGGCAGCCACTCCAGGAGGTGACTCCAAGGACACTAGTTTTCCTTAGCTGTCAGTGTGGTTGAGGGAGGGACACCTGCTGGAAGGGCAGGGAAGGATCAGAGGGTCACTTACTTTGCTCTCAGCAGTGTAAGGTGAGCCCATGCTGCAGAAGAGCTGACAGCTCCCCTGCTGCACCTACAGCAGCTCATGGTGATTGGCAGTTGGCCTTCGGCTCAAGGTGGGCTCCATGGTGTCATCTAGAGGCTGTATCTTGCCAGAACCCATAGCAATCCTGCAAACCCTTTGGCCACTTCTGGATTCCCACGCACATCACTTTTACTGCCTGTGCAGAGAAGAGTGAGTGTGGTGGTCCCCGATATCACTTCCTGCTTTGAGCAGTCCCTTGCCCACCAGTGGCATGCACCTCTATGCTGCACAGTGTCCTCTGAGAAAGGCTCCCTGGGCAGCTGCACACCAATAAGGCCTTCTCTGGCTATAGGGCATACCATACAGCCAACGTTACACAGCAAATCTCTTATTTTATATACAAACGTGCATTAGACTACATTTACTCTGCATTGCATCACACATTTTGAGATTGGCTTGGTTACTTTGTAGGTATCAATCCCTGTACGGCATTCTTTGTCCATGCACTCTCCATGTACGACTTCACTCTTTCCCCCATTCTACATTCCAAGCTTATTTTATCCAATGTTTTCTCATCCACTGTAAATGGTTCCCTGGGTATTCCCCCTTACCTTAATTAATACAGACATTATGTTTACAGCCTGTGGATCCATTTGCCTCCCTAATCTTGTCTTTCCAGAAATGAAAGCTCACACAGGTCCAATTACTCATGTCCAATCAGGCCTAGAGTCCACTACTTTTGGTTTTCTTTTTTATTTCAGCATTCATTTTATTAGCATTATATTCCTGTCTTTCTTTCTTTTAAGTTCACTTCCCAGCAACACATTCTCAAGATCACTGTAGTTGTAATTATTTAAACCATCATTAATAATATGCTTAAAGAACAACCTAGGGAGTGCAAGCTTGTCTCCTCTGATATAGCTCACCAGGGTGTAATTCTACATTGTAAGCTAGCTTTACCTTTGAATCCATCTGTAATTTTAAGCTTGCTTTTATTACAGTATAAAAACCAGGCACAAACTGTAGTTTTTTCCTCCTTTATTACCAGTGAAAATTTAAGTCTGAAACGGAATATAAGGCTTTCCTTATATTCCTTGAGTCCATACCAGAACAGGTTCTTCTCAGACACCACTCCATACTTGCCATAGGCAATTTATGACTTTACTAATGTCCCACCATCTCAACTGTACTCTGCAGTTTGGAGACTTTTCCCCAGAGTGAACCCACAGAGTTCCCCAGAGTGAACCCGGTGCAAACAGCAGTACAACTTGGGCTTTTCAGACTTTGCATTCTTTCACAACAGTATTTGAGAAAGGAAAATATACTTCTACCACACTCTCTGGGTTACTGTAATTTCACAGTGTTGGACTCTTGCTATTTGTTTTACCCTGCACCAACTGTTTTGTGGTAAAACTTTAAATATTTTTGTGGTGATAAAAGAGGGTAAGTTTTCTTGCTTCATATTCTTAAAGCTGCTTTTACTCTGTACATCATGTATTCCCCATGTACTACATATTGTATTATTACAACATATTGATTTACTGCCATATTTTTAAAAGCAATTACAATATCATGTATATGATATTCAGTTAAAGCTTTGTTAATGAGTCCTTGATTTTGCTTATTCGATGGAGGCAATACTTCTGCTGCTGTCTTCGATTTGAAATGCTTGTTCATGATCCATAGCATCTCTGCGTCAGTTTGGCTTAAGAAGGACATATCAATTTTAAACAGTTCAGATTTTGCACCAAAGCTACTAGGTCCCCTTCCCAACTTTGGCAGTTTTAGGCACTCGAAAGTGTACACTTTTATTCAGAAACTCCTCATACTAGCTTGGATGCAAGATACTGCAATCTGTTTTCTTCTTTCATTGCTTCTTCCTTCCCCCTCCAGGTTCTCATCTTTAATGCCCTACAAAATGAGTACATTAAACATGTCTGTCTGGATTAATTTTTTTATAAATGCTGAAAAAATGGTTCATATAATTCTCCACAGGTTACCCTATGACTTATACTGACATTAATTTTATGTCATTATACACTTGATTTACTTCTTAAAAATATTACATGGCTCTGCATTTTTCATTAACCCTATTTCTTTTCACAGCCATGTTTTCACCCATCTTTTCTTTACTGTTATTTCTGTATATGAACTTTATATTATAACTGGCTGGAAATTTTTTATTGTGTTTTCTTCCAAACATGCCAATTTTCCTAAACTGACAGATGTGCCAGAGAGGATTAGTTTCAATATATTTCTCCACTTAAAAATATTGAAAGAAATTTCAAAATTGCCATAACAAAAACATTAAACTGTTCAAAACATTTGAAATGTTTTTGAAACAAAACACTGCAACTGACTGAACTTTTGCCTTTTAATATTTTTATTATATTGACATTTTCGCCAAATGTGGTTTGGTTGTTTTTTTTTGAAATCTCAATAATTTTCACCAGATGAAAAAATGTTTCCCACTCAGCCCTACTAACTACATTGTTAGGTATTGGAGTTTACAGAACTATCTAGAGGTATGTAACAGACATACAGAAAATGCTACAGCTCATTAAAGGAGGGAGCACTGTTCCCTCTAAACTGAGTGGCAGCATAGTTCACAGGTGATTAATCAGCCCTGCCCAGTCAGTCAGCTCCCTGCATGGAACCCTAAACCTCTGAGTGGGTGGGGCTGATTAATCACTGGTGAAGCTGTGCTGCTATGCAGCTTAGAGGGAACACTGGATGAGGAGGAGGAATAGTCTCCTCAAAAATGACTCAGTAGCTCATTAAGCCACTGCTTGGATGGGACACAGCCAATGGCTCCACCATCTCTCTGTCCTTCCCCATTTTGGCTTCAAAGCTGGCAGGTCAACAATGGACATGATTTTTTCTCTTCAACAACTGCAAGAAAAATGCAGAGACCAAGGAAAGCCGCTGTTTATAGCATTTGTGGACTTAGCAAAGACATTTGATATAGTCAGTAGATCAGGACTGTACAAAGTGTTAACTAAGATTGGCTGTCCACCAACTCTACTCAAGCTCATAATATCTTTTCATGAAGATATGAAAGCAACAGTGTACTATGATGGATCTACATCTGAACCCTTTGTGGTGAAGAGTAGAGACAAACAGGGATGTGTCCTTGCTCCTACCCTCTTTGGTATATTCTTCTCAGTCCTATTAAATTGTGCATTTCTAAACTCACATTGTGATGTATTTCTCCATAGAAGGTTAGATGGTTCTCTTTACAACCTAACACGACTCAAGACTAAAACTAAAGTCAAGAAAGTTCTCATTAGAGAACTCCTATTCTCAGATGATGCAGCGCTTGTCGCACATAATGAAGACACGCTATGGGCACTGATGGATTCTCTGTCCAGAGTTAGTAAACTATTCTCTCTCGACGTAAGCATGAAGAAAATTGTTGTGTTTGCTCAAGGTGTATCTCAACCATGCAAGGTCATTCTGAATGACAGTCCATTAGAGGTGGTTCAACAATTCTGTTACCTTAAGTCTACTGTCACCACAAATCTCTCCATGGATGAACAACTGAACATCAGAATTGGGAAGGGAGCCATAACATTTGGCAGACTTACGAAACGAGTATGGAACAATCCCAAACTGACATTGAAAACAAAGAAACTGATATACCAAGCATGCATTTTAAGTATCTTGCTTTATGGATCTTAGACCTGAACTACCTGCTCATGCCAAGAGAAAAAATTGAGCAGTTTCCACCTTAGCTGCCTTCGCAGAATCATGAATATTAAGTGGAAAGACAAAGTTTCAAATGTAAATGTCCTATCAAGAGCTGGCATACCCAGTCTCATAGTGATCCTTAACAGAAGACTCCAGTGGCTTGGCCATGTGAGGAGAATGAGTGATAAACGCCTTCCCAAAGAAATCCTCTTTGGTGAACTAACAAGTAGAGCAAGGGCAAGAGGAAGGCCAAAGTTAAGATTCAAGGATATACAGCCGGTCCCCAACTTACAGCCACTTCGACTTACGACCATCCGCACTTCCAACCAAAGAGGTCGTAAATGCGGGCGCCGAGTTACAAACGCAATCCGTCCTTACAAACAGCAAGGTCACAATGTAACTCAATGGGTTCCGAGTTACAACCATTTCGAGTTACGGCCAAGCATTTGGTCCGTAACGCGTTCGTAACTTGGGGACCGGCTGTATGTAAAAACACTATGAAAAGGTTTAACATCAATCCAAGCTCTTGGGAATCTATGTCATCAGATCTCAACACCTGGTGACAATTATTACAACAGGGCACAGCATTTTTCAATAGGATCTGTGCAAGTCTTGCAAAAGAACTCTGCCTTAGAAGGAAAAGTTCTCAGACTCATGAAAACGGAAGTAGACTGGCATGTAGCTATTCAAATCGACTATGCAAATCCAATATTAGATGAATAAGCCATGAAAGAAGTTGCAGATCCAGGCACAACTCAGAGTGTCACTGCCGCTGCTTACCACTATCTCTCGAGACAAATGGGCCATATAAAAGTAAAATAGTTTTAATACTTAGACTATCAGTCCTGTTTTTCATTAATAATAAATACTGTATAACCCCTGTAATTATTGGCCATCAGCTTTCTTCCATGTTTAAATATCTCGTAGTGATCTTGGATACAGTGGTTTCTAATTACTCTAATATTGTGAAATGAGCTGACATATACTATGCCAATGTGAAATTCATAATGCTGTTTGTGTTAATATCACAATTCTGAGCAAGTAATGGGAGATTGTATTGCCACTGGAACAGGACGCCATGGCTTTAATTTTCCAGTTGTGCTTGAGGTAGATAATCACAGCTTATTATGTGTAGAAAGACTGGTAAGGGATTCTAATGTTCAGCAATAGGACTATACCCCTCCAGTCTTTAGTATTTTTTTCTTAAATGTATTTACTATGTCTGAAAGGTGTCAGAATAAATCCTACAGAAAAATAATGTGCTCTAGAAATGGCCAAAATAATTTTCAAACCTCTCTAAAATTCTGAGTGGACTCATTTTACATTTTTTTAACCATTGAACTTCTTTGGGATTGGGGGGGGGGGGGTTAGGGAGGGTGGGTAAGTAACCAATTTGATATATTTTTCAACAAAAAACTAAAATAAAAATATTGCAGAAAGCTTCACAAAACCCAAACATTTCTAAAAGAGTCATTTTGGGGGTTGTTTGGGAGGCTGCCTGAGGGGGAGGTTGGTAGCTTTTGCAATTTAAAAAAAAATCCCAGTTCTTGATGGAGAAAATATGTTCAAAAATCTGAAGCCTCCTGTCTGCACAAAGATGAACAGCTTCCTCTTTCCATCCAAGCTCATCCAATCTATTTGGGCTTAAACCAAAGGATGAAAAGAACAGAGAGGGCTAAATTACTGTTGAGAATTTGTCACTTCTCTCATAAAATGGACATTTCCCTCAATCTACCCACCCTACATCAAGACAATTCCATGTGCGCTGTAGACAGTTTTAGAAATATAACCTTATGAGTTAGTAGCCAGCAGGGTATTTGAGAGACTGTAGCTTTTCTATGTCTTTAGACTCTAGTGCTGAGAGTGTAAAAGGGCACACAACTTCTGTGTCAGCAAAAAGAGGCCGCCCTTTGTGTTATTGTTTTCCACAGATGAGCTGGGTCTTCTCTTAATTTGACTGCAGTCATTATCTCCTAAATTTTGAAGTACTGAAAATGTAGGTGAAAATTAAAAGTATAAGAGTTGCAGATACCAGATTAGTAGCAGAAGCACAATGGTCTATTATCTGTGTGGATTTCTCAAGTGACCATTGTGGGAGGATGGAGAATGCACTAACTAAACTGGCAATCACATTTTACTCAGCGTGTGGCCAACATCTGACAGCCTGCTGCTGGTCTGGGCTTGTATAGCTTTTTGTATTCCCAAAAGCTTTTCAGATATTAAGAGTTGATGTTTTGACACATTGTTTTCTTCCTGCAGCTGAGACCAGAGCTTGCTGACATTTGTGAAATGGACAAAATGCCCACAGTTTTCACCGGCTGTGCATACATTTTCATTACCACCATTACGCAGCAAGTCTAGTCAGATTCAGTAGCTAATATGCACTGATTCAGGGGAAGATAACAACATTCCAAATTGCATATCAACAAATCTTCACTGCTGTTTAGGTGGAAGAGGCATGTGGATGTATGTGTAAATTCCTTCCTGACCCCTGTAATAGTCAGCTAATACTGGGAAGCAGGACGTCCAATTATCTCTATTAGCATGCATCACTAAAAATGTTTTATACTGGCCATAAAATTATCCTGCCCTTCTTAAAATCAAGTCTGTGAACTTCTGTGTGAGAGTATGACTGAAGTTGACTTCACACTGTGGAAACATTCCCTTTAATTTGTACTTACTTTGCTTTAATTATGCAAGCCTTGTTTCTATTTGAGAGACTGGCTTGAAGGACAAGGGCTAATTTTAATTGTCAAATGTTGGTGAATTTTATCGCAGGCAAACTTCTGACATTTCTCTGACTGAGTCCAGATTGTCAGCTCTAGCACAACAACATTTCTTAAGTCAAAGCTAAAAATCATCTATTTTACACATCTGTCCCAAAATGAAGTGAATTTTCTTTGATAGGAATAGCTTATACAATAACACAGCAAGCATGTGATCAAATGGCAACACAAATGTTTACACCAAAATGAGCAATAAAGTTGCTTCATTATTAAAAAATATCATGATTCCTTTCTTGTTTCCTACCCTAAGCTACTAGAGCCAAAAGCACATCATGATATCTTTAAAATCTTTAATATATACAGATTCATCACCTAGATAAACAAGGTCAGTTAGGGTTAGCAACAATCAACATCACTTTGCTGGGGATCCATCTTTCAAAATTTCTCTTAAGGTGAAATTCACCCATACCAGAGTAGCTGGGGAAGGAAGGCCTCCAAAATAGCAGAACTACTGCTGTTCCAATGATTAAGGGAAGACTGGTGCAGAGGAAGTGACAAAGGGAACTTTGCACTGTCCATCAGAGGTAGCTATGGACAAAATGTTCACACCATGTCAGGTCTCTGATTAAGCAGATGTAGTGGTCATGAACACCCACAATACAGTATGTGAAAGAGATGATATAACTTCAAAAATGCTGCATTCAAGGGTTTGGAATCGTTATCTCAGCAGGAATGTGGAGGAGTTTCATATCCCCAACAGGCTGGTGAGGAGGATTCTTTTCCTCAAACAATGCCCTAAAACCATGTAAGAGCTTGTTTACGTGAGCCGTTCACCCTTTCAGATGGTGGCTAATTAGATCTCTCTGTTTAAATAATGAAAGATTGCATTTTGCAATTATTTTTCAGTAGATGATACTATCAAAATGAAAGTTTACACTGTGTGACAGGATGTACTCTCCCCACATTGAACAGGAGGGGGTTAACTCCATCTTGAGAGTGGAGGAGGCCACACCCCCTTCTTCCTACTGGGCATGCTTAGGCTGCACCGATATAAAGAGGGAAGCTCTGCTCAGTTGCAGTGGGCAGCTGGAGGGAGAGGACATGCCTGGCCAGCTGCCTGCAAGCCCCAGCGATGGCCCAAATGCCAAGATGCTACCACACAGGTTGGAGACCCAACACATCTAGAGACCATGTAGGATTCAGAAGCGGGTGGGAGTAGCCAGATCCCAGAGGAAGGAGGAGAGATGGATATCCACCAGTGCACAGAGACATCAGAAGCAGGAAGCAGCCCAGGGACAGTGACGGCCATAGGATGAGTGAGCTACTGACGGAGAGTCAATGTGATCCGATAGGAATTTCCCTGCTGACTCAGTGGCTAGAGCAAGCCACTAACAGAGCCATGGGCTGGTGTCCAGTAGAGTGAGAGGGCCTGGACCCCCCTGCTGGGGTTTTTAAAACTTTCTATTTATTACCCCTTAAAACAGACTTTGAAAGCTATGGACTTGTGCTGCTCTGCCAATAAGGACGAGATATAGGTTGGGACCCAGGGTCTAGAGGACAGGAATAATCCAATTTGGGTATGCAAGATTGGGGACACTGGCTGGGGGAGAAAAGGGGCGAATGCAGATACCCCCACTCCACCCTGGATCGGGTCCTCACCTCAGCAGTTTGACACACTGGAAAATAACTGAACAAATGGCACTGAAGGGTTCCATGTTCATTGCACCTTAGTAGCTTTCATATCAAATTTATTAGTTTGCATGATTTTGGATACCAAGGAAGGTGATGCACTCTCCAACTCTAGAGGTTTTTAAGTCTGGGCTTCACAAAGCCCTGACAGGGATGGTTTAGTTGAGTTGGTTGTGCTTTTAGCAGGGAGTCAGACTCCATGACCTCCTGAAGTCTCTTCCAACCCTATGATTCTATGGTGGTGATTGTGTTTTTAACACTGTAAACTCACTTTTGTGTATTCAAGTGAAGCTGTGCTCTTACCATCTCAAGTATGATCACAAGTACTAAAGATTTGACAGGTCAAATGCTGCCCTCAGTTACACCCATGCAAATACATTGCCTCCAAGTGAGCTGAAAATGTGTAAGTAATTCAATGAGCTGGCAAAGGTGACTATGTATGTGAAACCCTCTTTTGATGGTACATTAGCCAGAAAAGAATCCAGTTTACCTACTCAGAGATGTGTTGGCTCTATAAGGCCAACAGTAATAAAATCTTCAAGCAGCTATGATCATGCTTGACAAATAGGGAGCAGATCTGCTGAGCAGGTAAATACCTATTTGCATGATCTCTTTTCACAGAAAAAAAATCACAATTTATGACCAAATTGGTTTATTTCAATGTTTTCACCATCTAGATGGTCTACCACTCACACATTATTTTGTCTTCCAAAGAGGTGGAAAGAAGAAAAAAAATGATATAGGAGATTTTATTTTTGTTGTTTACAGAATTAATGGCAGAGTCAGCAGAGAAAATAGTTTATTTTCAAAGGAAGAGAATAAATTCTACAATATGTAAAATGGAGCTGATGTGACAGCTAAACTACCTATCTTCTGACATAAAATACCCCTTAAATAAAAGGAAAAAATAAAGTATGTTAAAGTTATATAATTGTTGTAAACCTGTGAATGTATTAAAGCTCCAAACACAAGGTATAGAATCTTCCAAAATCACTTAAAAAAAAAAGCATTATCAAGTGTTAAGGGGGAAAATTCTCTTCCCTGTGGCCCCATCACATGTAAATACAAGCCTTTTACAGGATACCAGTAAAGGACATTCTTAATTGCAAAGAATGATACTTGAACACATGTGCAAGTTACATAGTTGAGTAAGTACTGTTCAGAACAGAGACAGAATTATGCAGATGCTCATGTGTTTTCAGGAATTGGGACAGTAATCATTTTCCCTTCATCAAATTCATCAGGGAAGTTCCTATTTCATTTTTAGGATATCACTGTGTATATTATCTCTTCAACTTCCTTAAAGTGTACAAAGAAATTATGAAAAATACCAGTGTGTCAGATTTTAAAAAATGCTTGAAATATTTGCCCACACAGTAAAAGCCAATATGTATATTTATTTCATCCTTGGTCATAGGGTAACACTGTACTACTTTCTATAAGCTCCCTCTCCTGTCAGTCCCCCCCCCCCATCTGTTCTTTTCTACTACCTCCTACACTTTCATCATTCTTTATTTTGTTTCTTTCAGGTATCCACCTCGCATTTTTATCTACTGTAGCCTCTCTAGGTATGAAGCAGTTAAGGGAATGTACCACTGCTGTTCAACTCAGCTGTATAATCCTGAAATTGTAGATGTAACCTTACACTAGTAGAATTGATTGGTAACTCAGTACAAAACATATAAATATTTAAAGCGGCACCACATTATTCCAAAAGTGAAGCCTAAAGTGTTTGTTTTACACTGTACTAATTATTGTACTTAAATGAGACACTCAGAGAGCTGCATTATCAATAAAATATTTTAAAATGAACTAAAGACAGGAAATGTTAATTGTCTGTTGGCAAGAATGCCAAAGAGTAGGATACTTAAAAAAAAACAGGATAAGAGAACAATCTCCCCACTGTTGCTCCCCTCATCAAACTGAGTCAATATGAAGGAAGACAAATTGTGTTAGTGGTTAGTTCACATAGGGTACATATACACTACAGAGTAAGATCAACATTGCTGCTGGAAATCTTCCAGGATTCGAATTAACTGTCTAGTTAAGAGAGCTAATTCGAAGTCAGAGAGGCACTCCGATGTATGATGGTAACCCTGCTTTCATAAGGAGTAAGGGAAGTCAAAGGAAGAGTATTCTTCCTTTGACTTCCTGCAGAGTAGACAGCTCCAAAAGACGAGTTAAGCTACTTCGACTTCAGGTACGCAATTAATGTAGCTGAAGTTGCGGATCTTAATTTGACTTTGTCCTGTAGTGTAGATCTACCCATAGGGTATTATTCCTCCTGCAATGAGGTTTAACAGGTAGTTCGAAATAGGGTTTTATTTCGAATGGCTGTTTCACGGCCGCGTGTAGATGCGGGCAGTTATTCCGGTCTTGTCAATTTCAAAAATGGTGCCCAGCCAGGAAGATGCAAATCAAGCACGGGATATTTAAATCCCGGACTTGGTATGCAATTTCAGATGCCTACATTTGCAGCCCTATTCCGAATAGGCTGCAAGTGTCGACATACCCATAGAGACGTAACTATAATGACATTTCAGATGTAGGGCACCAACTGTTTTTAGAAGGAACAGCTAATTTTACTAGTTTTATATTCTTTAAGGTCACCAGGGAGCACCAAGCAAAATATAGGCTGAGGGGACAACTTTTAAGAGTCATTGTCCCCAAATTAAAATGCAGTATAATATATTCTTTTCAAAAAATCTTGAAGGAAAATACAGATCGTTAACAAGGGGTTACATATTTCCAATATATGATGGTCTAGCCAGTGCACTGATCATAATCTGGAGCACAGAATATCTACTAGGGCTGATCATTTGAAAACTTCCTGTCAACGCTGAAGAGAGACTCAAAGGAAGCATACAATGTAAGTATGCTAGAGCCTTTTTTATTACAAACTCAAAACACTCAAAATTCTCCTAGGTTAGAGGTTTCACTGTAAACTTAAAACTCTGTTCTGTTTTCTCAAAAGCTTCCTATGCCTTTCGAGTGAACTAGTGGCAGTGCTGATTTAGGGTTTGAGGTGGAACCCACAAGACTTAGATTTAAAGGGACTTGATCCAAAGCCTATTAAAATCTGGATTTGGGACTTCCATTGATGAGACTCAGTAGTTTTGAATTTGTGATGCCTGAGCTGAGGAGTGAAACTTAGGACGTGATCAGTTGTGGATAGAAGGAGGGACCGAGGAAAAGTAAGCACAACTCCCTGTGAAGTGATACTTCTGAGTGTTGCAGAATTCTAAAGTGTACCACAATATTGTGTCAGTCCACAGGACACAAGAGCCTAATTACGAAGTTGTATGAAAAAGTTCTCTGTCAGCAGAACTAGCAAGGGGGGAAAAAATCAACTTTTTTGCACAGTCACAAAAAATAAAATACTTAGGCAGGAAGCTGCAGATAAACACAGAACAAAAAAGGGTAATTTTGGGCAGCTCTGCAAGTTGCAAGCATATTTAGTCTATTTGGTAGCAGGTTTAAAATCCAGTTGCAAATTCCATAATCAGTGTCACTGATGAAGTGTGTTTCTTATCAGAATTTCAGTTTATAGTGTCAAGTAAATTCCAGTCTGGGGGGCTGAACCAAAGTAAATGGGCACAACTACACTCACTTCATTGGAGTTGCTCCTGCTTAAGCCAGCATAGAATTTCATTCAAGACATTTAAGTCCCTTTGGAATAAAACATACTCACTGGGCTATGTCTACATTGGCGCGGTTTTGTGCCAAAGCTATGCAAATGAGGCTTAGCGTTAGAATATAGCCGAGCCTCATTTGCATAGCTAATGATCCACCATTTTCACGGACCAGGTTCTTGCACAAGATGGGGCTGTCTACACTGGCCCGTCTTGCGCGAGAAAAACCCTTTTGCACAAAGCCATTATGCCCGAAAATGATCGGCATAACGGCTTTGTGCAAAAGAGTTTTTCTTGCGCAAGATGGGCCAGTGTAGACAGCCCCGTCTTGCGCAAGAACCTGGTCCGTGAAAATGGCAGATCATTAGCTATGCAAATGAGGCTCAGCGATATTCTAACACTAAGCCTCATTTGCATAGCTTTGGCGCAAAACCGCGCCAATGTAGATGCAGCCACTGGAGTCTGATCAGTTATAAAAAGATATTGCATGACAACATGTTCTGTCCTTGGCAATCAAAAAGCAAAATGGGGTTGGGGAAGCAGGCAGGGTGGACTGCTTGGCATATCTGATTTAATGGACCAAGCCTAGAAAGGCATGCAGGGGAAAGACATTTCCCCTAACTATGAGAGGGAGAATAAAGTGGGCACTAAAGTGGGCTCTTAAGGAAAATGCTGATTTGCTATAGCAGTAGCAGACACAAGGTTGCCCATTGGTTTGTGTTTGGTATATGTTCTTTTCTATGCCCAACCCACATAGACTCTGAATCAATGATTGTACCCTCTGCCAAGCCTGGCTCATGGTCAAGACATCAAACACTCATGATTGCAACTTTTGCAGACTCTAGACGAATCCTAAGTGTTGGCCAAGATATTGGTTTTATAGCTGGTCGGAAAATAATTTTCCCATTGTGCAAAAGCTTGAGATTTCAAAAATGTTCCCATCCTGAATTATACCAAAATTTCAAACTCTCAACATTTTCATTCAAAGAAAACTTTGGATTGGGTCAATCAAAGCATTTCATTTTGATTTTGACATTTTTAATTTTTACTTATTTTAAAATATTATTTTATACTTTTAAAGACAAAGGTCAATCTTAACTAAAAGCAGAACTTTTCATTTAAAACATTTGAAATAGGGGCATTGACATAAATCTCCCTTCTTCAAAAACTATAAATGGACATGTATTGAAATTGTTTCCTTCCCCAACACACCCCGTGTTCTCTACTCATCAATCCCAGCAGTTTTGTCCAGATGGTCCACCTCAGAACCATTGAGAAAAGGAAGTGCATAGTCAATTTCCCTGTGTCTCAGTGCCTATAGAGTTCTCCAGGGGATGTAGTTCCACTAAACTTGCATTAAACTATCTTACGCTAAACTTGCTGCTCCTGGAAATGGCTGGCATGTCCCTGTGGTCCCTGGAAAGAGGTAGGGGACTCCATGCACTGCTCCTATCTTCAGACACTACCTGGACAGCTCTCATTGGCCATACTTCCCAACCAATGGGAGCTGCAGAGTCCACATTTTGGGCAGTGGGAACACATGGAGACCACCCAGCTGTGCCCTGGGTGGGATGGGAGGGGGATATAGGGACATATCAGTTCCTTCCAAGAGCAGCATAGAGTCAGGGCAGGCAGAGAGCCTGGTTTAGCCTCACTGCACCACCATACTTTTAGCAGACCAAAATATCCCCCTTTGGCTTCAGTAACCTCCAGGAGCTAAAGGGTGAAATTGGGAGGGCTGGCAATTCTAGTGTCCTCTTTAGTTCTCCCAGTTATGGCATCCTGTGTAACGGTGTTCTGGGTCCTAATACACTTCTACAGAAACTGCATGTTTCATGGGGCACGGCTACACTATGGGGGGTTCAAAGAAGGTATGTAAATTTCACTCATATTGCATATCTTTGCTTCTTTTTTCCAAAAGAGGCTTTTCCAATATTTGGCCCATCTACACAGGGCCAAATGTCAGAAAAAAACCCTCTTTCAGAAGCCCCCTTATTCTTAGTAAAATGAGGTGTAGCCGTGCCCATGGGCACATAATGATTTGTTTTCTCTTCTGGGAGAAAGTATGTAGTGGTGGAAGAAGAATGTTTGTTATAACTACACTAGTTTGTCATTGGGCCTCCTCATGAGACTTTTCAGGGACTACCTACTGTCCCTTCTGCAACCTTTTGATTTTTACAATACATACCACCACACAGTACAAGGAAAATAATGCCAACTGCAATATTTTAGACAACAATTCATCCTTTTAACTCAATTTCCAACCAGGGAGGTATAACTAATATGTTATTACTTCCACATATTAACCTGGCAAAGGATTGTTCTGCCTCATCAATTTTGTTATCAATTTTATCAAGAGATATCTTCTCTTTTCATTAGCTGTTTAGGTTTTAAATCAAATGGGGGCACATATATATACACATAAAATGCCGATATGCTTAATCTGGTTAGATCTTGATAATTCTGCATCAGAGGAAATACCTCTTATATTCAAAAACAGGAACAGGGAATATAACCCCATGGCCAGCTGATGTATACACACTCCAAGGGTACATCTACACAGCAGCGTTATTTCGGAATAACATCTGTTATTCCGAAATAACTGCGAGCGTCTACACAGATAACCCATTATTTTGAAATAATTTCGAAATAATGGGTGGCTTATTTTGACATTTGTAAACCTGATTCCATGAGGAAGGACGCCTCTTCTGAAATAGCTATTTGGTAATAGCAGTAGTGTAGATGCTCCACTGCTGCTATTTTGAAATAGC
>CM057845.1:289103863-289114788 GCA_030068395.1 Apalone spinifera
GTTCAGAAGAAGATATGCAAATTCCCACTGAATTTGCATATCCTCTTTCGAAAATAGAGTGTAGTCTAGACATAGCTTTGGAGATCTCCCCAGTGTATACCCTCTTTGCTATAGTTTTTCACTTAATTAGCTTGACAGAGCATAATCACTGATTTTGTTGGTACCCCCTTCTTCTAACCAAAAATGTGTCCACTTCAAACACATCATATCTTCAAATGTTCTGACTCCCTTATTTAGAGCAAAAAGCCATTTGCAGCTTTCTTTTTATTATTTTTCGGTATCCTGGTGATGTACTGTCAGAGAAGGTACATTGATATATTCCTTGTAAACATTGTCTTCTAGGTGACCTACTGAGTGGACAGCTGCCAGTTGGCTAGAGACATCCTCACTTGGATTGAGCACAGATGGCAAATTTTGCCACAATATAATTTTTAGTTGAATAATAAAGTCATGATTAGGAGACGGTATGACATACCCAAAGTGTGACAATTTCTGACAAGGATTTGAACAAGGTTCTTTTCTTGACCTATGTTTCTGAAAACAGTTTCATCTATCCTTGATTAAATGTGGGACATTTCCCAGTTCTAAAAGTTATACAGTGTTACTTATAGTGTTCAGCACATTTACTTTGTGCAAAACTCTTGTTCTATACTATTTTGTACTTATTGCTAATAAGCACTAATCATATCTACAAGGAGCACCGACAAGAAAGAATCCACTTCAATGCATTTACAATAATTAAATTCACCCAATATGCCAACTGGACAAATTTAGCACAACAGGACATGCCTAAATTCAGCCTGATTTATTACATCTCCTAGCATAGGTGAAGCTGCCTCCCCAGGATTTATAAAATGGAGTAAAGACCTTTTTCTAGCTTATCTAAGATGACGTTACATCAGATGCTCCAACAAAGGTTACATCTACTAGCTTATCGCTAAGAGTTACATTTTTGCCCATTATGCCCTTTATGGTTTAATAAGGCTTGTTAGAGGCTGGCTTCCTTGATCAAAGAACAACAGCTATAAAGTCCAAGCTGCTTCCCCAAGTACAGAAGGAGAAAATCCTACATGGGCACTTCCAAGCAGCAAAGTGTGCACATACAGTAAAGGGATGATATGAGTCTTATTCCCAGTTTCCCTGATCAGAGTTGTATGTAAGCAATAATACACAACAGCACATTCATTACACTGCAATGGGATATTCTGAACATATTGTGAGTTGTGAGGCTGAAAAAAATCATAAGATCACGTGTTTGTCTCTCTTCAGAAATGTCAAAAACCATCCATCAGAATTTTTTTGGGTGGATCCTAAGAAAAATGTTATCTTTCAATAGAATCACACTCAAAAAGCCTCTCTAGCATTCACATTTATTTTTAGTAAGATTTTTTCTGTATGAGGTTTCATAAAACTGGATAACACAATGTGTAAACTACACATGAAATTATGATCTGAGGGTACTTTTGGACTTTTAATGAATGGGCCGTGATTAGAACTTTTAATGATTGTGATATCTGTGATAACTAAGCCAAACATAGTGGATGTTAGCAACTGTATATGTTATAATACAACACCAAAACCAAACTCAAGATTTATCAGAGTTGCATATTTTCAACACTATCCTTCAGAATGGTAGGAAAAAAGAAAGTGTGACATGTTCAAACTGCCTTTACTCCATACAACCTGCCCCAGAAAAAATCCTCTGTATTTTTTGGCCCAGAATAATCTCAAACCAAGATACAGTCACATAATCCAGACAAGAAGATATGAGCACCATCATTAGAAGGAGGTAATGGAGATGGATTGGCCATGTTTTTTGGATGGCAACTGATTCCATCACCTGAACAGCATAAGATGGACACCTAAAGGCAAGCAAAAATAAGGACACCCCAAAGCAACATGATGAAGAACTGTGGAATCTGATCTGAAAAAATCTGGGGCACAGCTGGAAAACTATTGAAAGACTTACCAGAAACAGATAGGATTGGAGGAGCTTCCTTGGTGCCCCACATGCCAAAAGTGAAATGGGAATGTGATGCTACAATATAATACTGCACAATGCATCTTGGATTTTTTTGGGGAGGAAAGGAGTTTTAAGAAATATGTTCATAGTTATGATGCATAATTATGGGCTATAGCTCTTCTTTCTTGGATATAAGATCCCTGGGGCTATGTCTAAACAGTAGTGTTATTCCAGAATAACAGACCTGATTCCGGAATAACAAAGAGCATGTCTACACTGCAAGACATTGTTTTGGAATAATGTCGAGCTGGAGGACTTCTTACTCTGACTCCTGTAACCCTCATTTCATGAGGAGTAAGTGAAGTCAAAGGAAGAGTATTCTTCCTTTGACTTTCTGCTGTGTAGACAGCGCCAAAAGCCGAATTAAGCTATTTTGACTTTAGCTACACAATTGACATAGCTCAAATTGCGTAGCTTAATCTGAGTTTTGCCCTGCTATGTAGACATGTCCTAGAAGACTAGGGATAATCGGGGAAATTATAGGATGTTCAAAATTCAAAATCAAATTTGAAGGACCTTGTGAAAACTCAGCGTACTAATCAGAACTCCATTCTATATGCTATACTATATGATAACCCCCCAGAGGCCTACCTCCTAATATCTAATGTTCAGTGCCTCTTTATCCATAAAACCCCAACTTATTAGGTACTTATAAGAAAAATTTCCAGACAATCATACAGTTTTGGGGGTGTGAATAAGCAAAGAACCTTTGTTCATATATTTCTTTTTCCACAAAAGGAAAATCTAATCTTGGGTGAGAATTGTTTTTGTAAAAACTGTGCATTTTCTCCTTTCATAAAACAGGTTTTTTTGTTTTACCATAAAAAGAAAAATTGCTCTCTGAATCCTTATGAAAATGTCAGTTTTTGCATGCAAGCACTAGAAGCAGAAATTGATAGTTCTGCTCGGTTCCAATAGATACAAATAAAGTGAGTAGGCTAAAATACAGTGCATATATTGCTATAACAAAATAAGATAAGAACAAAACCAACACATTCAATTAATCAAAATTAAAAGTCAACTTTGTCAGTGATACAGATAACTTCCTTTGGTTCTATTCTTGAAGAGAATTAGAATTAGGGACCAAATATTTAACTCAATGTCACCATTTGTGAGTACAATTTTGCATCTATCTTTTAGGACACATATATAATAAGTACCCTAATTTACAGGTGCAATCAGTGACTTGGACATCAAAGTGACAAACTGTAGGTACAAAGTTGTGCATGGAATTATTTCCACCTGCAAATTTGCACCTGCAGAATTAGGGACTCTATTTACTATGGCTTTTGAATTTGACCCCAAGGTCAACCATACCTGCATACAATTCCAGATGGTGGCAAAATATTTACTGCTTTCTGTGGAATAAAATAGAGTGTGTGCAGAATCTCAAAAAGATTCATCTAGCAAAGCATCCAAAAGTTCAAATGCTTGTCAGAATTACAATTAAATTTCTGTGTTTCTAGGTATACCAGAATTTCCATGAGAATAGGAAATTTCCAACACTTTCTGGTTCAAGCCATTTCAGAAATACTCCCTTTCATTGTACTGCAAGTATTTATTTTGTTTTATCAACAAACAACATTGTAGAAAAAGCAAAAATGAAAAGGCTAAGTAGATAGACCTTACATCAGAGTAATGGAAATATGATAAAGCCGAATAACTCCTGGTTTAATTACACTGAAGATTATTATAACAAAAGGTGAGAAAAGCATGGACATTTGCTCATTTTCAACCACTTTTATTCCTTAACACTCTGGGTGTATGCTGCAAACAGCTGCAAATTAGATGATACACTTGTAAGATGACTGGTTTTAGGATTTAGTGGGGCAAATGGCTGCCTTACAAAAGTCAAAGTGCAAATGGCCTTTTACCAGATAGTAGTTAGCCCCTTGGCCAAAAATACATCTTGGCTGTTAACATCATTACTAATTATCATCCTTACATTTGGAAGAGAAATTACTGTAGAAAATAGAGCATCCCAAAACTCCACTGATTTTCTTTATTCTTATC
Organism: Apalone spinifera; assembly: GCA_030068395.1. Taxonomy (NCBI): domain Eukaryota; kingdom Metazoa; phylum Chordata; order Testudines; family Trionychidae; genus Apalone; species Apalone spinifera. The sequence continues at coordinate 289,107,900 of CM057845.1, forward strand.
CATTTGGTTTCTGAGCTGAGCACCATACTGCGATTGTGCATGAGTGATATCTGAGGATCTCCTTTCTCCTCTTAGGCAAGATCTACACTTACCCTCAGATCAAAACTCTGGAGATTGATCTTCTGGGGTTCGATTTAGCAGGTCTAGTAAGGAGCCACCAAATCAACTGCTGATGATGCCCCAAACAATTCTGGTACTCCACAAGGTTGTGAGGAACAGAGGGAATGTTTCTCCATCAACCTTCCACAGTGGGGATGTGGCAGAAATTCAACTTATGATATGTCAACTCGTAGCTGGAGTTGCATATCTTAGGTCGACTTTCTCCCTTAGTGTAGACGTGGCCCAAGAGATGGGCCAGGGTAAGGGATTCAGTTCATGTTGAGTCTATCACAGCAACACCTTCTGATACCATTGACTACAGTGTTTTGTTGACTCTCCTATCCATGCATCCATGGTTTTGATATCACTGTGGAATCTCTTGCCAGATAAAAACAACAAATGGTCTGGTAGCACTTTATAGACTAACAAAACATGTAGATAGTATCATGAGCTTTCGTGGGCACAACCCACTTCTTCAGATAACTGGAGTTATGAGTAGGGGATATGAAAACTTGAAATAAATAGGAGAGGGTAAGGAGAGGGGGGAGAAAAAGAAAAAAAGGAAAAAGGAAGGGGGGGTGAGACAGGGCATCATTAAGTATCTGGAGAATGGGTACTTAAACCTAATCAGATCAAAGTAAATAGATAGATGCTAAGATAGGAAGGATACCGCTCACAGAGCTGTTAGCACCTTCAGTGGTTATGAAGTAGGTAGATAGGTTACATTTGCAGGGTCAGGTCCCCAGGTCACTTCATAAAGACCATAAAGCCAATGAAAATAAACTGGCTTTGACTAAACCCTTCTGGATGTGATGCTAGCCAGAAAAGGAAACATTGAGAAGAGTGAGCTGATGCTGTGTCGACACCAGAGTTGGGCAAGAGCCATTCAGTAGGCTGGATCTGGCCCACCTAGGGCTTTGATCCTGCCCGCACGGCTGTTCCGAGCCCTGTCCCCAGCACGTTGCTTGGGAAATGGAGCCAAGCGAGCCCTTTCAATGGCTTCTATTTAAAGGGCTCGCACCTTCCCCAGGCCTGTCAGGCAATGTGTTGCCTGACAGCTGTGAGGAAGGCATGAGCCCTTTAAATCCAAAGCAGTTGAAAGGACTCATGCCTCTCTGGCTCCCAGCAACGCGCTAGTGGTGCCAGAGCTTCAAGCCCTTTTAACAGTTTCTATTTAAAGGGCTAGCAGCTTCTGCTTCCATGCTAGTGTGTTGCCTGGGAGCCCTTTCAACTGCTTCTATTTAAAGAGCTCGCGTCTTCCCCATGGCTGGCAGGCAACAGCCCCAGGGAAAGTGTGAGTCCTTTAAATAGAAGCAGTTGAAAGGGCTTGAGTGTCCCCGGCTCCCAGGCAACCACCTATCAGTGAGGCCAGAAGCAGCAAGCTCTTTAAATATCAGGATTTGAAAGGGCTTGCAGCTCCCATCTTACAGAGGAGGCGTGAGTCTTTTTAACTCCTGCTATTTAAAGGCTTCGCCCCTTCTGCCTGAGGCTTCCCCTTCCATCTGAGCCCCCACCCCTTTCGGGGTGGCCCGCGACCACTTAAAAATTTTTGAAGTAGTTCCCACTCAAAAATTATTGCCTGCTTCTAGTCTACACCGATTATTGGGGATATATGTCCAGTCTGCCAGTAGGTGTAACAGTTTAGGCCCTTCTGAACCATAGTATCAATGAGTGTTTCACATAGTAGCTATAGCTTATAATTATTTTTATAATTTCTCACTGGCCTTGGGCAGTTTGTACTTCTCTTGTCACCAGACACCTTAATCTAATGAGAATGAACATAACGACAGGTTTTTTTAAAAAACACATCTAGCTGTCTTCAATGTGCTTTAATTACCGCTTCTATTGATTTCTATCCTCCAAGAAATTTGAGCAGAAAGCATAGTTGAGCTAGATGTGCTAACAATACGTGACTTTCCACATACCTTTCTGGGTGCCCTTTGTATAGACAAGGGGCCCATCTCTACCATGAATGCACTTATCAGTGGCTGATTCTCACCTGAATTCCATTACAAAAATTATGGTTGGTTAGATTTGTTCATAAAACCAGATTCAAGACTCCTTACAGCCAGCAGCATAGTGTTCTAAGAAAAGACCCCTGCTTTTGGAATTTGTTCTTCATTGTAGTGTGCCAAACTGAGTTTGAGAGGATTTAGGATATGATGTAAGGCTCATTACATTTGCTAGCATTTGGTTAATTGGCTTAGTTTTGAGTTGGCTTACTCTACATTTTAGTTTGTTTAGTTTGTTCCACTTTTTATTGTTAATTTGAAATGGAGATTGTCTTAAAATGAATGTGTAAAATATTAGTGTAGTATAGACTGAGCGGTAAACATTGCAAAGATGAATACTTGGAAAGTAAATGTTCAGATTTTCAGAAGTACTCCATTCCCATTTCAGCACTCGCATAGGTGGCCAGATTTTCAAAAGTGTCCACATTTGTAGCCAGATTTTCAAAACTGTTCAGCTCTCATTTTTCTCTGAAAATCTGGCTACAAATGAGCTATAAAAAGAGCTATATAAATATCAAGTACAGCAATGGCTGATAAAAAGGCAATATTTGCTGACAGACTACAGATTTCCTATTCTAATTACAGTGAAATTCTGTGGGGGAACTTTTGGCAGATGCTACAATTTCAACTATGATCACTATATTATCATCTCCATTAACAGTTTCTTCAGTTTGTAGGGGACATTCATGAGAGTTGTGGTTTTAGTATTTATGCTACCTTCTTTTGACCTAGGTAATTTGTATGCATTTCCCCCATAAGTCTTATTTTTGTAACAGCTGTAATGTGATAAATGCTACAAAAACAATGAAGCAAAGAAATACATTTTCAAACAAATGTTAAATGTTATTACATTTTGGGTTTTTTTCATGTTCTTATTGGTCATTTCTTATTGTCTCCCAATAAAGAAATAGAAACAAATAGGAGATACAGAATGAATGAGGATGATGGCTTACAGTGGCTGTAATTTCACAGAAAACAATCTTTAAGTCAGAAGGGATACTATATATTGGATCCTGAAAAGGAGAAGAATTTCAATTAACATTTCTGATAAATGCTTTCCAGTGATGGGTGAGGACACGAATTAGTGCTTTTTCTAGACTGAAATTCAAAAAGGTGATCCTGGGGCAGACATAAGGGTGTGGCCATAATAATGAAGACTAATGAATACAAATGCTTGAACTGCACCTTAATTCTGCTTCATGATCTGTGCAGGCAGACTGTTGCCAAACAGTTACGGTGGGGCATCACAGGGGCCCAGCCCTTTTGTGCAGGCTGAAGTTTGCCCAAAGATGATCAAGAATATCACCTATCACACGGATAATAATTCAGAGAACAATCAATATTTTACTAACACTGAGTCTACTTCTTTATTTTATATCGTCATGTTTCTAAAGCTTTGATTCCTAACTTGTAAAAAAATACAAAGAGAAATCATCCTGAAATCTCTCTAAGAAGCCCTCTGTGACAGAGTCCACTTTTTAAATTGATATTCCTACGTTTTTTGGATAATTCCATAAATCCCCCAAGAAACTCCTTATATAAACTAACACTTTTATTTCTGCTGAATCAAGAACATGCTTTCATGCTACTAACAACCTTCTCAAGGCAAAGGATCATTATTGAAAGTTCTTTTACAGGCTTTGAATTTTTTTAAAAACAAAAATCTAAAATAAAAATATTTGTATTTTATGGAACTCTAAAAATTGCGTCTTTTTTTTTAAACACGTACCAACCACGAATGTAGAGTTATTGATCACTAACATTCAGAAAACTAAAACTCTGTAGGGATGCTACCATTTCCAATTGGATTCTTTTCATGTTATACGCTAAGTTGATAATACACATTGAAGCAGTTCCTAATAAAGCATCATAAAAAGTCATGCACAAAAAAAAAATCAAGTCTGAAACATCAGCATAGCAGCCAACTGTCCTACTGGACATGCTTTCTTTGGCATTAGGACCTCAGTATAGAAGCCTGGCAGCTTTCAAATTATAGTTGATAACACAAAACAATGAGAAATGGCTGACATGATCTAAGTTGTTCTGAAACTGACAGAATGTGTAACATGCAAGCTGTTAATAGAAGCATATGGAGGGAGCTGAACAACAGTGGAAAATTATGCATTTGGAGGAATCAGGATCCATGTTTCAGGTTGGAAACAGAAAGACAATATTCAGAAGAGCTATTTTAACAAAGTCACCAAGACAATCATCTTAGTTGCCTCAATACTGGCTTACAGAGTATTACTAATGCATACTTTGTTACCTTGCTTTGCATTAGCTACTTTTAATAACTGCTTCAATGACTAATCTAGCTAGGTACATTTCCATTTGTTGATTTTGTTCAACTGGACTAGACTCCTGCCTTGGTTTTTTTTCTATATTGTTAGCATATTTTCCCCTGTCTGATATTTCCTTTTTCATATATAGAAAAAGAAAAGTGGACCTTGTGTTGTTACATACAGCACCATGCTTTTAACCTCCATCTTCAGTCATCCAAGAGCTCTTTACTGAAATCCTTACTTGTCCAAATCCATTTGAACCCATTCAAATACCATCAAAATGTACTTGGCAGTAAAATTTACTTTATTTTCCTGGAGTACAAAACTAGACATTTTTTGAAACCCGCATAAATCATACCCACTGATGCCCCAATAGACTACCATGTCAACAACTTATTCAGAGAACTGAAACCATTTTGCCGCTCATGACCTTCCTTTAGCAAATCTCTGCTGAGAATCCTTCACTAGGTTGCACATTTCTTAAAGTTATCTAGCCCTACTATTATTTTCCTGCAGTGATTCTTCTCATCTTTTAAGAAGTTGTTTCTCTTATTGTTCCTATTATCTTAAATATTGACCTATCTTTTCCAAAAGCTAACCTACTTTCCTAGCAACATTTTAACAAATTTCCTAGAAAGTTCTGGGATATCATTTGGTCAACTTGGTTCTCCACATTTCTAATATAATTCTTACTGTATTTGCTCTTATTCTTCAAGTCCAATTAGCATCTCCCTCCTGTAAATGTTATTCCAACCAACAAAAGGTGACCTTCAATTGCCTTATAATGAACAAGAGCAAATTGTTCATTCTGGTTCTCCTGATCATCTGTAGCTATCTTCATGCGTATATAAGACTTATACTATAGAAGTTCTGTTGAGTCCTTGTAAGGGCATTTGTGCTATATGGAACTAATAACTGAATGTTGTTCATTATTGGATTTTCTCTAATTTTACTTGAAGAGCGTTAGATTTCTTTAAAAATTGTTTCTATTCCTTATTCTTTCTTCCTTCTCCTATCTTATGCTGTAGACTTCAAATACCTTGTCTTCTTCACTACCATTTCTTAATTTATCTATTGTGTTAAACCTAAACTGGCACACACAGTCTTTGTACATGAATTCATTTTTCTTCTCTGATCATTGTCAATCCTCTATCCTTCACACTGGATAGTTTATTCATCCTTAGTAAGCAAGTTCTTTTCTATATGCAGAATAGACATTGAAAGTTTGTTCACTTGTTTTCAGATAAATGCAATGCTGAGGGAAAAACTAGTGAAAAAAAGAGAAATGTGAATGAACCATTTACAAATTGTTAGAGACATTTTGGTAACACTGTAAACTAGTCTATTTATTGCTAATTCCTTTGATATTCACTGTACTAATAGTAATCATGATGAACCCATTTAACATTAATATAGATTGTCATATGCACTTCTGGGTGAGTTCTACTGTAATTCAGCAATAATTAATTGCATGCATCATCATTATTTTTAAAATGTCACCCAAATTCTTAATTGTATGGATTTCACCTCAGCTTTTGGGACTCAGTGAACAGATTATTTGTTTTTAGGGATTCTACCTCAAAGTCTGTCCCAAACCCTATTGAAGTGAATGAGAAGACTTTGCTGAATTTAGGTCTTGAGACCAGTCCTTAGTTAGTTGATAAAAATATTAGAATGCATATAGAGGATGTTCAGTGGTAATTTCTAAAAAGAAGAAGTAAATGTAACTATGTATGTGGCATATTTCTAAAAGTTTTCATAGACTAGACAACTTTGAGTCCAAATGGCCACATCACATCATGTTGGAATATGATTTTAGGCAGTTTCTGTGATCAGGAGGAGTAAAAGTGAAACTCTGAATACATAATAGACCTAATGGATGCTGATTCTTTCTGAGATAAAATTCTTAAGAAACACAATACTTTACTGCAAGGTACGGGAATAATTCTCAGATTATGGTCAAGCCTGCTCATAAACGGTCCACAAGATCCCCTCATCCACAGCTTTTATCACCAGAGGGAAAAAATCCGTGCATCTGGATGCAACTCTCTCTGCTTTTCTAGTCTGATAATTGTCGGAATAGGTTTCAGGCACAGGACCTGCCTATTATTTAGAGGGGATTGTTTATCTTCATGCCAAGTATCATTCTGAACTTCACCACAAGTCCGCTTAGGTGCATTGCTGCTGCTATTCAGCGGGACAATCAACAGTCAAGAGCAACAGACCGGGTTATCCTCGGCTTCCCCCTCCACTGTAACACCTCCAAAGCGGCAGAAATGTGCCCAGGCAGCCTGCCTCTAGAACACCGACTGGCTCTGGCCAGCTGACATCTCTCTTCAGCAACTCCGGCGCAGCGCTAGTTCGCCGTTCAGCCGAATGACTGGCAGGCAAGCTGCAGCGCCTCATCCCTGCTCCAACTTTTTTGTTCCTAGTACGATCGTGTGGACCCTATGGAGCCACCTTCCCCTTCCCCTCAAAAAAAAAAAAAAAAAAAAA
>CM057845.1:289114888-289126842 GCA_030068395.1 Apalone spinifera
CCCCCCCCCCCACCTTATTTGTATATGGGTTGTGTTGTGTGCGGTTGTGTTTTCAGGGTGACTCTCTTCTGCTTCCCTGAGCCGCTGGCATGCGGGGTCCGAGTGCAGGAGAGGTGTTCCTCACCTCCTCCCGCAGCCAGAGAGCGTAGGGTTAGCCTGAAGACAGCACTCTTCCTCAATTTTTAGATCACGGGGGCTGTAATTGGAAAAATAACACAGGCAGCCAATCTAGGGGCTGGCAGCTTAAGTGTCATTGTTCTGGCAGTCCCTCTTCCTTCCCTCTCTCGGATTCCTTCTCTATTTCCCTTGATTCATCTGATTTTAATTGAAAAAGAGTTAAATAAATGATGGCATCTCCCCTCCCCATTCCTTCCTGTGGGTCTCTGTTGTGCCTGTGTTTAACTGAAATGTAATCCCCTTGAATGCTTTATATTAATATGTGAAACTGCAGGACTCTCGCTCAAGTCCAACTCTCCACCCCCTTTATAATACACAGGTGACTCAAATCAGCTTTCAGTTCCAGCCGCACAGCACTTATTCTTCTGGCTCCTTTATTCTCCGCTCGGTGGTCTGACTGGCTCCTAATTGGCACACACAGTCACATGCAGCATAGCTTATAACTCGATGCCTTCCAATACCGGGACTGGTAATGCTTTATCTCACAGCCTTTCTGTTAATTAAAATTAGCCTTTCCTATGTTCCTTTGCTTCTTCTCACTCATCCATATATGTAGTGCACACTCCCACTCTGTGCTTTTAATGGCTACCCTTAGGAACTAGGCTGATTTTAATCCTTTTTTTCCTGTAGCAGACACGACGTTCTGCTTTAACATTTAATGCTTCCTTGCCCTTCTGTACTTTTTATTTGGTTTTGCCTCTTGCTAGTAATTAAGTTTTTTTCCCTCCTTATGTATTAACTGAATGATGGTTGTCTAATTCAGAGCTTTTCCTCTGCTTCATTGACTCCACTTCGGTGATGAATACTCTCTCAAGCTGGGGTTGGTGCACAAAAAACATTCTACACAACTTTTTTTTTTCAATTTGAGAAACTAGTTACTTTCTGTGCAATCGGTGAAGGCACCATCTGTATTTGTTTTAGATATGCAGTGTTAATTTTAAATCTGAGCTAGTAATATTATTTTCTTATGGATTTAATATTTTATATTGACCCCGCTATCAAGATGAGACATCATGGGTGAGTGGCACACATTTTTATACACTTTTGTTGTCTTGTGCATTGCTTGACACTTTGGCAGAGGCTCTGCAGCACAACATCACTGGTGAATTAATTCTGTACAGAAATATCAGTGATGAATTTTTTAGCTAATCTACCATACATTGGCATTTAAAACTATCTTAAATGTGCTAATTCTTTCTAGTCCTCCATAGATATACTAACTTTCCTTCTGAAAAAAAGGATGAATGAATCTATAATTTAGAGTTATTTTTCTTTGAATTTACTCTCGTATTGACATGGTGTAACATTGTCTCTCATAAGCGTGGTTGGATATCTAAAACTATTTCTATGAGCAAGTGTTATTACAGTTTGACATATCAAAACTTCTTTTCAATGATTCAATTCACAGAACATTATCATCTGGTCATTATTTCCAGTGTTACTAGGTTACAAGCTAGTATTTAATCAGGAGCCAGAAATAGTGACTGCATTAATTCTGATCTTATGAATAACTCATGAGACTCCATTTCTCAATATTTCCAGTGTCAATGTTAAAATCAGTAGTATTTTTTACTATTTTTAACACACTGGAGTTAATTACAATAGTGCAGAAATATTTAGATTTGACTTTTAGAGCCTTTTTCAAAAACAAACGTATTTAAAAATATACAAAAACTTAAAAAAACAGATAAGGGAGGGGTTTGCTGACTTTTATCCACTCTTGTGACGTTTACAGGTCAGATCTTCTAATGGGTGCTTAAATCCTTATGGGCTATAGTGACTAGGGTGCACTATTTTAACTTTTAAAGACCTTTTTTACTTAGGGTATTTCTTCTAGGAATACATTCTCCATTTGCTTTAAGCATATATTTTACTCCCATCTTTCTACACTTATACTAAAATGTGCACTAAAAGTATTTCAAGAGCATTATTTACAGGGATATATTTATACTTTAGTACTATAAACAAAATAGATATTCTGCGAATACCAGTTTCATCTTTGCTGCAGAATGAAGGAGCACATTTCTTGTAATACATTCTGCTAAGAAGTTCACATATTTATCTGTGTTTTTCAAAGGTCAGAACCCCTCTTAGATTTTTTATCCTCCACTCTTAACATGTTTTACAGTTTTATGTCACATGAATTAAATGCAAACTATTTTTGTAGTAAATTGGGTCAGAGTCTTGATATTATTATTACTGCAGACCTAACTTCAACTTTTAGCTGTCAATTTGCTTATTTGATCTTGTTGTCTAACCATCTTTGTGCAAGTGTCTTAATCTCTTTATCTCAGTGTCCCCAGTGGGCAAGCAGACAGATGCAGCACATCTGCAGTCTTATTTGTCTTGCAGAGTTTTTTCTTTCATTCCTTCCCTCCTCTTCTTTTCAGCTGAACCACATATGTTCTTCTTCTTCTAATCCATCCCAATTGAGGATTGGCATTAGAAATACCACTGTTCCTGGAATTTGTTGCTACCATTTGTGTCATTATGGTGCTATTCTATTTTAACTTTTTTCCAGAGAGGAGCAAAACAAAGAGAGTGAACTTACTCTTACCCCCCCCCCCCACCACTGCACACATATGATGGACAACAAATCTTTCATCAACAAATCTACATATGCAATTACATATTTCTTACCAATGAGTTTCCCCCTTTATTTAGAGCAGGTGATCCTTGTGGTATCTGCATTACCATGGATTACTTTTTAAGGACTTGGACTAAACCTATTCCAAACATAGGATATAACTACAGTATCTTAAATACAACGGTGTGGTAAATGGTAACATTTAAATGACAACCCTGTGACCTTGTGCATTGACTTTTCCAGGGTATGTGGGTGGGCTTTTCCAGTTCCCCCATTTTACAACACTGCAAGGTTTATAAGACAAATTTACAGGGGGAATAAAACAAGGCCTGCCTCAGCTTGAGAACACATAGATCTTCAAGTTCTCTGCAAATGGCAGAAGATTCAGAACCTCTTATCTGAATCACTTATCTGTAGCTGCAAGTTCCTGAACTGGAGTTCGTACATAAAATAAATAAACTCTGAGTCAGGCTTTAGAAACAGGAGCACTTCCCCTCCATTGAGCACTAAAATACACATATCCACGCTGCTATCACTCAACCAAATAAAGGGAAGTGAATGAATTCAGTCAGTGAGCTGACTGCTCAGGTGCAAGTGCCCATAGCTATCTGGCATAGGAACAGAGAGGATTGGCATTCAAACAATATTCCAAGACCAGCTGCAGAGATGGCTGGTGCTGGTGATGTGTGGACTCAAACTGATAATCAGCTAGGCAAAGGCTGGCAATGTCACCCCATTAACAATTACGAACAGGAGTGGAGACAATGTGAGTTTGACAATGCAAAGATCAGCACTGCTGGGACAACACTCAGGTACGTTTACACAGCAGGCCTCAAATCAAATTAAGCTACGCAACTTCAGCTACGTCAATTGCATAGCTTAAGAAGAAATAGCTAAATTTAGCTTTTGTCACTGTCTACACAGCAGGAAGTCGAAGGAAGAACACTCTTCCTTCAACTTTGCTTACTCCTTGTGAAATGAGGGCTACCATGAGTTGGAGTAAGAAGTCCTCCAACTTGACATTATTTCGAAATAAAGGCTTGTAGTGTAGATGTGCACTGTTATTTCAGAGTAACATTAGTTATTCCAAAATAACGCTGCTGTGTAGACATCCTCAGAGAGTAACCAATGCCAATTATTTCCTTACCCTCAAATGAAAGCCTCTTCCTGCTGTTTGCCTACTAAGGGTGTGTCTATACAGCAAAGTTATTTCGGAATAACAGGCGTTACAGCCGTTATTCCAAATATAACTATGCAAGTGTCTACACTTGAAAAATAATTTCAAAATAACGGACGGCTTATTCTGACTTCTGTAAACCTCATTCTATGAAGAATAATGGCTATTCTGAAATAGCTATTTCGAAATAAGGCGTGTGTAGATGCTCCACTTCTGTTATTTTAAAATAACCGCTCGCCAGGCCATTCTAAGTTATTCCTCCTGAGGCTCTAAATCGAGATAGCACATCCACGTTAGGGAACCCTGCAGTGCAGACATGCTATTTCAAAATAAGCTATTCTGGAATAGTTATTCCAGAATAGCTTATTCCAAAATAACTATGCAGTGTAGACATAGCCTAAGTGTCAGGCCAGATCTTCTGCAGAGCCACACAAAGCCCATCAATGAATTCCTACAAACAGGCCTGGAGAATGATAGCTAAAGGAAATGGGAGAAAATGAGCATCAGTAAGATTTCATGTTGCCCCAGGAGCAGCCTGGAAATCAGGTTGTAATGTGAAGAATCTCACTGAATCTCCTATGTTCTCCCTGCTCTAGGAGATATGTACCCAGTGCCAGTTCTGTACCTTTTGCAGCATATGTTTCCTGGCATGCCAGTGCAGCTGTGCAGACTGGTTTGTTGTGGAGTGTGAAGCTATAGGATCAGCCCTTCCTTCAAATTCACTCTCCACTTATATACCCAATAGAAGTGATATAATAGCCCTATTGAGACTGCTGTCTCTTGAAACTAGGGGCAAAGACTCCCTTGCATATGTGTGCTAGAAGTCAAGTTTTTCGAACAGCGTGGGCAGCGCATTTAAGTGTATTTCCGACTTATGACCAAATCGAGTTACAACCAGGTGTTAGGAACATAACTCGTTTATAAGTCTGGGACTGCCTGTATTCAGTTAGGGGAAAGACACACTTTCAAATGTGGGTGTTTAAATTGAGGTATTTGAATAGAGGTTAAGGGACCTAATTTACAAAGGTATTGAGCATCTGCCAATTTCCTTGATTTCAGAAAGTGGGAAGCTCTTCTGAAAAATGGGCCATCTATATTAAATATAGATTTAAAGTTTGAAAATTTTGGTCAGAGTGCCAACACTCTGGACTGAGGCATTAAAATCTATGTTCCAAAATTTTGACGGTGTAATTACACCACTCAAAGATAAGTGATGTTGCAACAGAATCAAGAATTTCCCTGTATCCTGTTAATATAACAGCAAATGAGGCATATACGGGCAGAATTCCCTTGGCCTTCACTGTGCAGTATAACCACTTTTCCTGCTAGAATTCAACACAAAATTGTTAACATATAAGGCTTGTTCTGGGAAGCATCGTTGTAAAAAATTCTCTTAGGAGTATAATACCGTTGCTGAATATACAAATACTGAATCAAGCTTTTTATTAGTACTGAAATAATGAACCTCAAGTCCTGCCATGTAATCTTGCTCCTCTCCCCATATAGCTTCTTGAAGGAAAAAGATCAGCATTTTGTTAGCAAGACAAGCAAATGATGACATCACTCCTGAAAGTACATAATGATCTGTAGTTTCAGAAGACTACAGATATTGGCCTACATGAGGAAAACAACAGAGACTGACTGCAACCTTAATTCCTGCAAGATTTCAAACTCAGAACACTGCCGTTCCATCGCAACAGAGAACAGGGGATGATTTTGGAATATGGCTGGATAAACAGGCTAATAAACTCTAGAAGGGACTTATGTGATGCCACTAGAAAGTGAATACTTGTTTGTGTGTATTAGTGAATTGGTGAACGCTCTTTTCAAAAAACGAAACCTGATGCAATTTTGGAATGGAAGGAGAATTCCTTAACATTTGGCCTCTCTGATCTTAATGAAATTCTGCAATTATTTTTCTTTAGAGCCTTGGTGGAGGAAGAATCACAACTTCCTCTGATCTCTTTTACTGTTTTACTGTGCCAGAAACCAGAATTCAGTTCAAAGTGCCTGAACTGAATTGGAAGTAGCCCCAGCAATTAAAATAGCAAATCAGCTTTTCAGGGCTTACCTTATAGCCTGTAGGGATTACATTCAGCATTTGACTTTTCTCTTTGATATTTTACCCTTTCTATTATATATTGCTAGGAATGGTGAACTTGCAACTACTTAGATGGTAACAAAGGAAGACAGCTGGAATGAAGTACCAACTTCAGAGCAGGAAGTTGCATGGGCAGTCAGGCTGTTTAATGCACTGGAGTTATCATGCTGACCAAAATAAAACCAAAGCATTTGATAAAGCAGAACAGATTCTAGGTATTTAACAATGTCATTGATCTAATAGAATACTAAATACTATTGACAGAAGGTTGACAATAGCAAGTACAAATGAAGGTACTTTACATCATTAAATTGTTTTTTTGCTACCTAGCAAAATACTATTATCTAGTAGCTGATGGAAAGCTATTGTGCATTAAGAGAAATAAATATTAAAAGCCTAAAGGTAAAACATGTACTTAATCTAAGGTCAGAAAGTTTAATTTATTATCTATCTCTCTCTCTATCAGTTACCCAAAGAACATTATTCTAGCACTTATTCCACAGCTGTTCGACCAAAGCTGAAGTGAAACATGTCTAAAATTAAAATGGAATATAAACTGACTTCATCAACTTAACAGCTGCATCAGTAACCAATACCAATGAACATAACCTACTTTGTTAGTATCTTGATACCATCTGCAAAAATCAAAACTATTGGGATTTAAAGCAAAAGATGTCTGACTCTAGTGCTGTGATCACAGCTACCACAATATGCTTACGCATGCTACTACAGTGAATTGATCTATTTCAAGGGAACTCCAGGGGTTGCCGGCTGCAAGATAATTTATTAACACCAATGAGTCTGCCACAGAGTCAGGAATGGAAATGCTTCATATAATCAGGACTAAAAACTCTGATCATTCAACTTTCTATTGGGGTGTGTGGAAAAAATATTCATGTATTTCAAAGTTGTTAACTCTTTAATGAGGGCACGTCATCTGGGAGTACACTTAGTACCAAAATTTCTCATTCCCGTGGATGTTTTCCCCTCTTCTGTGACAAGCATCTGAAAACCTGAGCCAGCACATTCTTCCCTTTCTACTCTGAGTTTTTTTGCAGCAGAACATGTGAGGTTGTTCATTTTGGAACCCCTAGATATGAATCCATGTAGTTGGGTTTTTCTTAAAGGAGTCAGTGTAAAACTAAAAGAATATTTTTTTTCCTGGATGCTGTTCAGAGATGCCACAAGCATATATATGATTGTCTCCTATGATGGGGCAGTTGCCCTGCACTGGAACATAAGGGGTTAAAAACAACCCTTGGGGATGACTAGAGCTGAAAGAATCAGAAGTGGGCTAGAGAACAGCCAATCAGGGCCTGTCTAGGCTATATAAGAAGGGCTCCTGGATAAGAGAAGCTTACTCTTGTTCCAGCTGTGGAGCAGGAAGAATCTGGCTGCTTGGTAGGTTAGACAGGGTACCTGAGACAGGGCAGGCAGAACTAGGGAACTCTGACCAGGCAAGCCCCAGGCTGAGGCCTTTCAAGGTCTGAGGGGCACAAGGTCTGCAGGAAAGCAACCAGGGCAGGTCAAGGCAGCAGATGCACATCCCCTTGCCAATGATGAATGGTCATTTCAGACTGCAGTTCGCTTCTGAGGCAGGGGGTAGATCACAATTGGCAGTGGGTCACTGAGGAAGGTGGATATAGGGGATTGGGGTTGTATGAGAGGGGAGGACCCAAGAGTGTAGAGGCACTACCACAGGGCAGTACTGGGAGGGACATGGGGCCTGGTGGGTGGTGGAGACACTAACAGGAGGCAGATAATGGACAGGAAGAGATCAGCAGGAGGTGCTCTCAGGACTAAGAAGAGCTAATTCCCAGACTAGCCAGCAGGCAGTGCCATGACAGTGAGTCACAACCTGCTTCGTTTCCGTTCTCCAGTTTGCCAAATTACAAATGCCAGAAATCTTCCAAATACTTCTCTGAGTACTATCAAATATGATTCTTAGCCCGGACTTTTACTCATAGTTGAATCCTGTAGTTCAGCCAAAATTTAATCTAGATCCATACTTTGCCTCCTCAGCCCATTTTTAATATCTTTTTAGTGCTTTGAATAAATCCCAGAATTGAACTTATTTTCCCCAGTGACACAACATAATTATTTTAATATTAGAGGGTCCCCAAACATATATATGATCATGTAACTAAAAAACTGTATCATAGTGCAGGCAAACTGAAATTGCAGAGACAATCTTCAATCTGGCATTTCCTGTGTTTAGAGTGTTTGGCTTTGCAAGTGTCTTTTGATATGATTTTGGGGTGTAATATCCTAGGATTTAAAAAATAGCCACCTTAATAGAATTTGTGCTTTATTTTATTTTGTTTTCTTATGTGGAGACACCCATGAGAGTCCTCATCAAAGTTGTGACCTGTAGGTCTATAACACTTGAGCTAACAGAGTAACAAAATAGAGTATGTATCAGTGAGTGGGACTTTGGCAGTCATAGCTAGTAGTCAGAGCAGAGATCTGTAGCTTGGAGTCAGAACCCAAGGCCAGAACGAATGGTCAGAGACAGACTAGCTGGAGTGAGGCAAAACAGGAGTTGGTGTGAAAACAAGCAGACACTATCACATCCACATGAAAATACTTAGAGCAGGCACTGAACTGCTGCTGCTTAGTTTAAAAGCTAGTCTGCCCCTGTAACTCCAGGCTGGAACATGCTCAGTGAGAATGATGCATACACACTCTGGTGAGAACATAGGTGCTGGGAGGAGCTAGAGAGCATGCCCATGCACACAGAAACTTTGAAGAATCTGGCTGTCAAACTTGAACAAGTCTCTACTGAGCATGCACAAACTAAGATTTTTCAGAGGCTTATAAAATAGTCCAATACTGACTCCCTCTCCCCCGTTACAATAATACAAGGCACATCTCCGACAAAAAGATCACTTGTGGCCAAATTTGAAGCCCTTCCTCTAAAGCACAGAGGCCTTAGAGCTTCTCATCAAAACAGTTGAATGATTTATTTTTTTCCCTTACTGAGCTCCACCTATAATGAAATCCTTGCATTATCACTAATCTAATAATCTAGATTCAATAATCTAAGACGTAGTTAGTAACAAAAGAATGATTTTTTTAAACAATTTTTAATCAATGTCCTTTCAAATGGATATTGTAAAGGGTATTTGGTTGAAAGCCCAGCTTACTTTGAAAATTGTCCTCTACTAGAGTTTACTGAAGGTTATCAGCCATGATTTACTTTTTAAAATAGTTCCATTTGATACTGAGCTGCTTCTAGATGATCAGGTAGCAGTCTCATGCAAGAGGATTTTATTTCATCTGTGCAGGCCTGAAGAGCAGAAGCTTTCCTTTTGAACGCTGATCTTGTTACAATCCACATTTTGCTCATTTTCAGATTGGACTACTATGGTTTGCTCCATGAAGTCCTGCATGCAGAAAGAATGTCTGCACTTCAGTTAAACACCCATAGCTGGTCATGTCAGCTGACTTGGGCTCACAAGACCTAAGGTATGGAGCTGTAAAATTGTGTTGTCAGAGTTTAAGCTCAGGGGACTCAGCATGGGGAGAGGGTCCCACAGTCGAAGCTCTGTCCCAAACCAGAATGTCTACACTGTAATTTTAAAGCCCTGCACAGAGAGCTGGAGTCAACTGATATAGGTCAGTCATGGATATTGAACTGCAGTGTAGACATATCCTGCGACCATTTGGAAACTGAAGCTGGTGACAGTTATGACTCATTAAGTGATGAGTCACAGAGAGAGCACATTAATGCAGCAAGTGTTATGTGTCTTACATTAATGGCTGGTGAATTCTGGAGTGGAGTTTAAGGTGTTGGGGTTGACAGCCCTGAATGGGCAATGATCTAGCTACTAGAGAAACTCCTCCTCCATTATTTTTTATCATTTGTGTTTCAGTAGTACCAAGAAACTCCTATCTAAAGTCAATTTCATTATAGCACTTACACATTTTGCTGAAAAAGGATACTTTACTCAATCTGGGATAATACATAGGTTTGCTATGGTTAACAAAGATTGCTCAAATTGGGAAAGCATTTCCAATGGGAAGAGTTCAAATTAGAATTTACTCCTCTTCATCCAGAATTTGTTACCCTTTGAGTCACATTGAATAAACCATCCTTTACTGGGCAGATTTGGGAAAGAGGCAGATCAGTAGGACTGGGATATGGTGGGTTTGTTGATAAAACTATTATGGTTAAAGAGATATTCTACTGAGGGGAACATTTTTATTGACATTTATTGTTATGACATTTATATGTTATGAGGCATTGTTTTTGTTTAAATTATTGTAATGCACCCTAACTACAGGGAGAGCACTAGAAAAATATATAAAATGGGCTGGTATTTGCTGTACAATGTTTGTACCAAAACAGGGTTAAGTTTTGGACAATTAAAGGTTTACATTTTTGTGAATTCAGTGGATAGGGGAAAACTAGACATTTTTGGAAGATGTGTAATCAAGAATTGTTCAATAAAACTTACCAGGTGATCAGTACATGTAAGTTTATTTTCAGATGTATGAATAAAAGAACGTAAAAACAGCAGAGATATGTAAGTATTAAAGTTGTCTATGCTGTATGCATAGTAAAACTGCTTTGTGCTTCCTGCAAAGGGTTTATTTTCTTAGGGAGAGACTGCATTCTAATTGAATAATAAACTCAGAAATAGCTTTTTGAAAGCAAGCCTGGTCTATTGTCTCCATAAAACATTCAAAACACTGATAAACTAATCCTGCTTATATTAGATACACAATATATGTTACAAGTGGCCTAATTATGTTATTTTAATGTATTAGATAGATTTTAACATTAATTGTATATGTTATTATATGAAAAGTGAATGTAAAATGCCATCTTGCTTCTCCATACTTTTTCTGCAGCAGTTATAAATCAGGTGTTCAAGTCTTAAGGAAATGTTAATTGCCAAATGTTAATTTCAAGGTCAGTCTGATATCTAGATACCAAGTTTTATACTTTCTCTGGGACACAACATCCTCTCCACCATTATAATTTTTATCGAGAGCCATATTTTAATGTGTGTGTGTGTATGGGGAAGCTCTGATATAGCTAATAACATGAATAAATCATAATATTCTTGAAGAGTCATATCTTCTGTGTCATGTCTGCTATTACCAATAAAAGACAGACCAATACATGAATGTAAAGAAAACATGCAAAACATGAAATATCTAGTAAATCATTGGCCTCTAAGATCCTGGTGGAATCCTGATTAATTCCATGTCACCATGCAGTGAATGGCAAAACTGGACATTGACCTTTAATGTTGTGTTTCAAGTTGCCATACAAAATAAGAGGAATGGATCGGGGAGCATGACAGTACAATCCATAATATGTTTAAATGTATTTGCCTGTATGCATCCCAGAGGTTATATAATGAACATCAGCATTATAATGTGGCACCTTTTGGAAACAAACTTCTGGTGGAACATAAGGAATTAGTCATGCCTAACATCTTAATTTCTTTTTTTATAATTACAGTGCGGAATCTAGTTTGATTATACTGTGAAATCTTTAATAATAAATGTTGTCTAGAGTACATATTATAGCTAATGGTTAAAGCTGTGAGATTTATTCTGAATGTTCAAACTTGAAGTATGCAAAATACCTAAACTTTTTATTTAAAATATTTTCTTTTAGAGTAAAGCATTTTAACATTCTGTGAAATCCTACAGGAGATCATGGAAGCCAGCATTACAAAATACTCTACACAGCTATGGTTGATGCAGGTATGTGGGGCTTGACATGAATGTCACTGGAGTCAATAGAAGACTCCTGTTAACTTCATTGAAATAAGAATCAGTGACCTAATTACCATACAAATTAGCCAGTAGGCTCTAGGAATACTGCAAAGCATTTATGTTGAACATGTAGGCTGTGTCTAGACTGGCCAGTTTTTGCGGAAAATCATCTGCTT
>CM057845.1:289126942-289146584 GCA_030068395.1 Apalone spinifera
TTTCCGTTAAAAGTATTTCCGCAAAATCATGCCAGTCTAGACGTAGCCGTAGGGAAAGAGTTCTTTATTTCATTCTTCAGTAACCTTGATTTACCAGTACTCACTGAGAGTGGTTCATAGCTCTTCTGCTAGAAAATAAGTCACCATACCATGGATGTTCGAAGATACAAGGAAATAAGATGAACTGAAGGATTCCAAAAGAACCTTATCTCTCGGGGCGTGTCTAGACTACAGGGTTTTTTCGAAAAAAATGTACCTGCATCTAGACTATCGCCATGTTCTGTCGACAGTAAATCAAAAGAATGCAGCGGTTTTGTCAATGGCAGTAAACCTCATTCTATGAGGAATAATGCCTTTTTTTGAAAGTCATCTTTCAAAAAAAAGGCGCTATTGCATGAAAACGGCTTTTTCAAAAGAGAGCGTCTAGACTCTCTTTTGAAAAAGTGAGCTGCTTTTTCGAGCTGCAAATCTTTTTGTTGTCTAGACGTAGCCTCAGAATCCACACTTTGCCTCCTGAACATTCTTTAGTTTCCCACACAGAGGGATCTGGAGAAGTAAGATGGAAAAGCGCTGTACTTTGCAATTTGTGTTTTAGAGAAACTTAAAATGTCGCTACAAAGAGGTAGGGCAGTGTTGTGATTAAGACATTTGGCTGAGCCTGGTAAGTTTCTGGCCTGTAAGTTTCTCTCATTTTTTTCAATCTCACCTATTTACTGTGTATGCTCTTTTAGGTATGCTCTGCTTGTACACTATGCAGGATGATGAAGTCTGATTTTGATTGGGGTCTCTGAAGGCTAGCATAGTACAAATAACAGGTTTCTAAATTTCTTTGGGAGGGTAATGAATTGCCTTTAATGACATATTTGGGAAATTCCTATTAATTGATATTAGAATAGTAGTTTAACTTCGGTGTTGGAAAGAAATACGTAATTACTACACTCGTAAAACAGGCTGATCAGAATATATGTTGGTTTTGAATTAAATTTACAACATGAATGTTAATTAAATTTGCCATAGTTGATAATAAGATTAACATGTATACAATGTTCAGTTAACAGACGCAGAACTAGAGATAATTAATGAAATTAGGTGGTTTTTTTACCGAGAAATTATATATCCCAAATAGTAATTGTTTATAACCATACAGTCCCTGCAAATATTACTAATAGCATAATTACATCAATATAATTCTGCTTTATAAGCACAAAATAGACATTATGTTTGGGGACCAGACTGACATTTTGTGTTTAATAAAATTTTTGTGGTTTTCTATACACTTGGGCATCTTGTTGTAACAGCAATTGATGCTCAGTTTTATGTTTTTATATGACAGGAAGAAAACAAATTTCTGCAGCATTTGATGCCATGTCTCTTCTCCTTATCCATTTTCTAAAGCACTTTTCTGTACTATTAAATCCCTTCGTATGTTTATGTGCGTCCATCCCCATGAACATTCCCAACTATATTTCTAAAGAACTCAGGTCAATGATCTTACAGGGACAACTCAGAGTATCATCCCTAGTAGCTTGAGTGTCTAGAATGGTCACTAAGGATCCATGCAGGAAGAGGTGGGGGAAAAGGACAGCAGTGGAGCTGCCTTGATGACACAATGACTAGAATACTTTGTACTATGGTACTTGTTTGTAATGAGAAAAGATAGAAGGGTCTGTGCAGGGAGTCCCCACTAACTTGGGTTTGTGTATCACCCACAAATCTCACCTCTTTTTTGTACAAAGGAAAGCATTTCCCCACAGTGTTTTTCAAGAATTAATTGTCATAACTCCTCTGTGAGGCAGGAACAATGAATATCTTTACAGGTGAAAATATTAAGACAAAGATCAAAAGACTTGCCTAGAGGTACAGTACTCAGTCAGAGAATGGCTTACAACTCAGCTGCCCTGACTGTCTCAGAGCACACATCTAGGAGACATAGTAGGATTAGCCACTAATTTTGAATAACTGGGATGGAGTTGTAGGAGATACATGTTCTACAAGCTCCTATGACCCTCAAATGATCACTTAGTTTCCTCCCATTCTCATAGCCTTAAGGCCTTGAAGTGTCTTTAGTCACAGCAGGAGAAAGTTGGTTCTGTTTAATGAAATGGCATTGTGAATCTTTGATCTGCTAGATGGGATTAAAGAAGAAGGACTCCAGGCACATTCTTCTGCCCAGGAGCTGAGTGCACTGACTCTACAATGTTTCTCACCTCAGAAGCATTAAGCAAGAGATGAACTTGAGGGCCAAGCTAGCATCTTTAATGCCATTTCAGTGATACTCTTAGGGCTGGGTTATGAAAATAATAGCACCAATCATCTGAGGACTTCAACTTTCTGCAGATATCTTGACTCTTCCTATAAACCTTTACTCACAGCAGTAGTCCTAAATCATTAAATAAAAACATACTAATTCTTACAGAACTCCTGTGAGGTAATGAAGGTCACACTAGTCAGATGAGCAACTAAGGCATAAAGTTGTTAAGAGACGTGCTCAAAGTGACAGAGCCAGTTCCTAGTTCTAACTAGTCACAAGGTGCCACTCAACATGAATCGGTATGGAAGAAGTGGACCTTTGATTATATTCAGTTGGCAGTGGACACAATGCCGTTAGCAACATAGTGTGCTTTAAAAGGTACCACTTGGCTCTGTAGACTAGAAACTTTTTATTTATAGATTTTACTGCTGTGGAGGCTGAGCATATTTTGCCAACGGCGGCCTCTCCTGTCCTCGTCTGAACCATGTTGGGATGGAACATGATCTAAACCTTAATATGGCTAGCATAATAGAACAGTGCTACCTGCATTACACCCCTTGTGATGTAAACTGAAACCAAAGAAAGAACCTGTTACAGACACTTTTAGCAATGTTAAATTGTACCTACTATGAATAGTCCCACTGATATTTTTTGAATAACTTGAGCAATTGTTGTGGTCATTTTTAACCCTACATTAACTTGTTTTACAATATTACACACATACGGTGTTTTATAAAGTCGTACAACATTAAGTATCTCCTCTTTCATCTTACTGTAAAGTTTAAACAGACCATTTAAAATAGTTTTGGATTTAAAGTGGCTATTATAAAACATACCCCATTTTTAATACTGCCAATAATTACTAGTTACATTATTCTAGACAGACCAGGTCTAAAACAAATTGCTTCAAGTCTAAAATATATATAGTAAAGGGTTACTGAATTAATACAAAATGGAGAATGAAATAATTATATTTTTCCATTTGGAATTTGGGATGAAGGTAAAGATTTGTATTACTAGGGCTGCATAAGTATGTAACTGTAATTAGTAATATATTACTTACAGTCAAGATAATGTCCTTATTTTAAAAATTCTAAAATATAACTCTTTTTAGATTTTGAGTATTTGTTACCAGTTCTGATACTGTGGTATTTTTAAAATAAAGATCTCTAATATTCCTAAAAACCCCCAAAGGCATAAAACAGTGCCACCCTGGCCAGGAAATAAAATTCTGGGTTCCATATAAGTGGACCAGTCTGCCTTCATGCTGTCAGTTGCAGGAATGGAATCTTATTTTATATTAGTAGATTGAGAATGTACATAGTAAACTGGAGCTATGCCTGGTTGCTTGGCAAGCTTGAACTAAATTCTGTGCCATGGACACGCTATTCTGGGAATATACAGTGCATGTCTTCATGTTTCTCAATCACATTTGAATATCCATATTCCTCAAAAGACATACCTTAATATGAAAAAAAAATGATGCTTTCACAAAGATCTATCCACCACAAACTCTCTGGTATATGTAAACTCCAATGCGTGTGAGCTGAGATACCAACAGTGAGGACCAGATGGAAATAAAAGTGAAGAAAAAGAAGGAAAAAATGTAAGCTTAATATAATATTGGGGGGAGGGGGAAATCCCTACCCTCTAATAGATTCTATGAAGAACCCCCTCAATCTTCCCTGCCCCCAAGATAAGGACATCTCTACCAGGATCACTTAATAGAGTTTTTCCAGGTTATTCAGGCTAGAGACATGACCGTAGAGGAGCAGGTAGAGGTCTCTACCCTGGAACCTTCACATCATGGAGGTGCTGTGACACAGCATGGGCACCATGGGATTTCCCAGGGCCTTAGAAACATATCTCCAGTGGCTTCACTTTTAATAAGGAATTCACTGACATTTCCATAGAATGCCCATGAGACTGGTAGCAGGCAATGTCCATAAACTCTGCTCCAGATCTCTACTAGGCAGAAATCTCAAATTTTTAGTGAGCCCTCTGCATTATCCAGGGATGATGCCACATAGGCAGTTTACCCATCCTTCTTCATGGATACGGGGAGATTCATGTGCACAGGATCCCTTTGGTTACATCTACACTGCACCATATCTGATTTCCATCTTATTTCAAAACAGCTTATTTCATAATTTGGCACTGTCTACACAGTGCCAAATTTCAAAATAACCCACTATTGTTAAACATCCCTTACTCCTTCTGGAATGAGATTTACTGGGATGTCGGAATAGCGAGCCTGAAATATTGGGCTTGCTGTGAAGACATGGGATATCTATTTCGGGATACTCTGGTATCCCAAAATAACATTGCAGAGTAGACGTAGCTGTTCACAGCACATTTGGTGGGAACAATCTGCTCTTATATCTGACAAGTTCTGTACACTCAAAACTCCCATTGACTTTAGTTATATTTTTATTAAGCTGAATATGTTTTACCATGAGAGCTGGGATCATACTCCAGATTAGATTTAAACTTTTCTGAATGGGGACTGTATCTTTACATGCATTTCTGTTATTTTTAGCATCATAGATCCCACATCCAAATGGGGCCTTTGTGTAATACTGCAATAAAAATGACAATAATAACTGGAATAGCTCAGGTAATAGTGGCTTGGAGGCAGCTTTGAATTTTAATGCACAATGCTTTCTAACTAGTGTATTGAAAAGTCTGAACACAGGATCCTATGTCTAAAAACATGGGGCTTTCTTCAGTACTGACTTCCTTTACTCCTCTTTTTGTAGGCATAGGCTAATTAGGAAAGAGAGCCTTCCTTGACTTTTCCAATGAGTTTCAAACTTATACTGGAAGTACAAAGATAGAAGAAGACCCTGTTGGTCGTTTATATTTTATCTACCTGCATTAATGGTAGTCCACATTGATTGAACACTATCTTGCATTTAAGTTGTGATTATTATAGAAGGAGTGGCCACCAGGGAGGCCTGGAGGCCTCTTCTTTTGAAAAAAAAAAAAACCCTATTCCCCATCCATACATGCCTTTTTCTGAAAGAGCTCTTTCGGAAAAAGGCTTCTTCCTCATAGAAAGAGATTTACCACTGTTGGAAAAACCCTGTGTTCTTTCAACGTTCTGTTGAAAGAATGCAATTGCAGTATGGACGTAAGTGTAGTTTTTCTGGAAAAACAGCTGCTTTTTCCAGAAAAACTCTGCAGTGTAGACATACCCAGAGTCTAGAAAACTGGAGATTATTAACCTCTAGCTTCTAGTTCAGCTGGAGAACTGGCCATTTCAAAATCCAACTAAAAGTTACACTTCTTGTTTCCAGGACACCTATCTCCCATGGATTTATTGCTCTGTTTTACTTACATAGTCTTCTCCTTGCCACTCATTTTTCCTTCTCCAATATTGCTTCCTTTCCTCAGTCCTAATGCAGCTCTTTGAATTCGGGATTTCCCTGGCACCTGTTTCCATACATGGGAACTTCTCCCTCCTTTAGAGAGACAATCTGAGGAAACCAAAGACCTTAA
This sequence comes from Apalone spinifera, assembly GCA_030068395.1. Classification (NCBI taxonomy): domain Eukaryota; kingdom Metazoa; phylum Chordata; order Testudines; family Trionychidae; genus Apalone; species Apalone spinifera. The sequence goes on from CM057845.1 coordinate 289,132,695, forward strand.
AGACTCCTAGACAAGGACTGCCAGAGTCATGGTAGGAAGTACCCAAGGAGGGACTAGCCAGTGTATCAACAATAATCAGTGCATTTTGGGTGGCAGACTAATCAGTGAACCACTATGAGGGCCCTTGACTGAGATCTGGTCAAGCAGAAAGGGGACTAGGTCTCCCTAATGTGTTCCTCCCTCTCTTCCCCTGAAGGTGGCCAAATCCTATCGATTCCATCCCCTAAAACTAACTGACCTATGGACAAGAGTGAAGCTACTCACTTTGGATACTAGGCCTCCCCAGTGTCTCAGCCAGGATATTGCTATGGATTCTGGCCACTAAGCTGCACAGCCAAGATCAAATCTTTGGAATTACACCCTTAGGCCTCTGCCTATAGGCTGAAGGTGGCTTGAGGGATGAGGTGCACTCAGCCTTTACAGGATAGGGTTCCCAACCTTTCACAGTCCCTCATAGCAAGTCATAGCTTAAACCTTTTTTGTGTTAGATTCCAAATGAGACTCCACCCACTTTATCTTACCCTGCCCAACTTCATTTTTTTAACCTTTCCATCCTGCACATTAGTGCAGTCTGATACCTGGAACTGTGCACTAGGAACCATGATTCCTGAGTTCCACGCCTATCCATGCACTGACTTCTTTAAGGGTACGTCTACATTTGCTTCCTAGTTCGAGCTAGGAATGCAAATGTAGATGACCAAAATTGCTAATGAAGTGGGGATTAAAATATCCCGCATGTCATTAGCATGATCTCGCCAGCGTGTTATTCCGCTCAACAGCTGATTCAAACCAGGAAGTGCACACTGGGACACGTTAGCTCAAACCAAACCCCTTGGTTCGAACTAACGTTACTCCTCATTTTCGGTCATCTTTATTGGCATCCCTAGCTCGAACTAGGAGCAAGTGTAGAAGTACCCTTAGTGATCCTCAGATGTATCAGGATGCTGGGAAATGGATGCAATAGTTACTAATCTCCCATAGATGTGAAATTTAATATATATTCTCACACACAGATCTTTGGAGGAAAGTTTTTACAAAAGTACAGTGCTTTATTGTTATTCAAGAATAATATTATTATTCAAAAATATTTATGCTTGTTTTTAAATTACCTCTTTGCTTTTTTCTAGTCCAGTCCATCTCAACATAGGATATGTCAATACTGCAACTGGAATATCCCAAAATAGCTATCCCGTGTCTTCACAGCAAGCACATTATTTCGGGTTTGCTATTCCGATGTCCCTGTAAACCTCATTCTGTGAGGCGTAATTTATGGAATAACGATTTATTTTGAAATTTGGCGCTGTGTAGACAGCACCAAACTACGAAATAAGTTATTTCAAAATAAGATCAAAATAAGATATGCAATCTGCATAGTTCAAATTGCATATCTTATTTCAAGTCATGGTGCAGTGTAGACGCACCCATATAGTCCTTTTTCTGCTCTTTGTGCAAGAGCTGCAATAACGTCTTTGGTAGCAAGTTATCTTGGCATTTTATCTCTTGCTATAAAGTGTTTTGAGAAGCTTTGTATGAAAGCTGCTGTATGAAAATGAATTGAATTTTACTGCTTTAGCCTGAAGCAGGTTATGCTGTAAAATGATTCCCTTTCTCACTTCCTTATACTTAGCTGTCATCTTCTTTTTAAACAGATGTTTCATTTGTGTTTGTTTTTTTTAATGTTATTTATCAATCCAGCACAGAAAACAATTTGGATGTAGAATTTTTTAAAAAAATGTACTTTTTAGCAAAGCTATGCTTTTACAAAACTTAAAACGAAAATAATGGAACTGCAGAATATGCTTCTTTCATCAAAGATCCTACTATGAGTCTGTGAGTCTCAAGGGAACAGATGAGTGAGAAGTGGAAAAAGCTTTATTAGGTATTTTGTCTACCTGTTATCAATGCAGGATCATTTCCTTCAGTACACTCCTTCCTGCAGTCCTGGGGGCTAGGTTTTTGTTTGTTTGGTTTGTTTGTTTTTTGGCATCACTATATTATGATCATTCAAAGACTTCTCTGGCTCATGCAATTCAGCGGAAAACTACTGACAGCTTCAGTCTTTCATAGAATAAGGAGGTGATCTTCTAACTCCAGTTTTCTAAGGGTCAACTATGGCTATGTCTACACTGTGTTGGTTTTTCACAAGAAATATGCAAATGCGGCTAAGCGTGGAATATTACCACCCTCATTTGCATAATTAATGAGTGGCCACTTTTTGCGCAAGAGGCTTTTGTGCAAAAACCCCCTCTTGTGCAAGAGCCATTCTTCCACATTTTTTTCAGGCAGAACGGCTCTAGTGCAAGAGGAGGGTTTTGCGCAAGAAGGAGCCGTGTAGATGGCTCCTTTTTGCGCAAAAGCCTCTTGTGCAAAAAGCAGCCACTCATTAATCATGCAAACGAGGCTTGGCGATATCCCACTCTTAGTCTCATTTGCATATTTCTTGCGCAAAACCAGCGCAGTTTAGCCATAGCCTTAGAGTCTTACTGATAACCAGACTTGCAGAGTCATCATTTGGCGTACTCCTATGAGTGTACATTCACTTCTGTAAGGGATCCACAAACAGTAAGCATTTCAGGTCAAAGACAACAGAACAGATACTTTACAAACATGCATAAAAACATCCATTATGTAGTGGGCCAAAAGGAAATGGAGGAGGCATTGCAGGGGTACTGGCAGGCTGCAGCTCACCTCCAACTGATTCCCTGCTATCTAGTTGGCCTTCTGAGAAGACACCTGACTTTTTCTTTTTTTTTTTTTAATAATAAAAGGCAGAGATGAGTACTGCTACAGAGCTGTTGCTGAAAAGATTCCTGACGGACACAGCACTGAGAAGGGGCCTGTGCAGCTTCTCTAAACTGATAGGGAAATGCTGAGCAGATGTTTCAGAGAGTAAAAAGGCTTGAGGCCCTGAGTCAGCAAGGGGAAAGAACTGAGTGAGGGGTGGCCTGTAGAGAAAGCCAAATCACAGCTAAGAACTGCCAGAAGACAGATGCTCAAACTGGATGGTCTGAGCCCAGTTCGAAACTGGGGTTGAGACTGGAGCTTTGAGGTTTATTTTGAAAGACTTTGTTCTGAAATTAAACTGGACAGCAGATGGGAAATGTTTGGACTATATGGAGGGTGAGCACTTTTTTAGAGACCCAAACTGAGGCAGAATACTGCATAACCATCCCTTTCTAGCAGTGATAGCAACAGGGCAGATGCACCCCTTTGATAGAACTTTATAAAGACTTATGATTTCATCATGTACAAATAATTTTTAAAATAGTATTGATCAGTTCTGTTACTCTTCATTGTATGTCTTTGGTAATTCATGGGGGTTTTGCTTGCCTTTTTGGCACTTTGACTCTTTGTATGTGGGACTGGATTTCTTTGGGAATTTTTAATGAATAGAAATCAATGGCCCATAACTCAGCCAGGTTGGTTGAAAAAGCTTTACTAACTGGTAGCTGTGTGATAGCCTGTGTGAAATGCATAGGAAAGTTTCATTCAAACATCCAGATAACAACCCTACTGAACAATAAGAGAGAGCCCTATTGGCCTTTATAGTAGACAGCCCTTCTAGCTGTTTTGCTAGCTAGATGTGGAAAATGCTTTTGGGGCACTCCCATGCAGAGGAGCATCTCTCCCCACTTGCCACGCCAACTGTTCAGTGGTATGGCCCTTCCTAGAAGCTGATAGCCAGGGTATCTGCCATGAGAACCAGTCCTGATTGAATGGCATGGTACCTAAATAGTTTACCTCTTTTCACATACCTCCAGTTCCAAGTTAAGATAGATGCATGAGATAGCATAGGAAACTTGCACTGTGATAAAGGTTTTCATCTCAAAGGGAAAAAAAAATCAATAGGAGTTTTGCTATTAATCTCAATCATTGGTATTTCCTTGCACCCTGTCCTCCCCTGGTTTCTTAATCCTTTTATTACCACTACATTCTTTAAAGAAAAAAACTCCCCTTTAAGAGCATCTGAGAAGCTGAAATGCAAGGAGTCATGTTTTGCTCTAGAGCTTTGTCCCTTATTCTCAGGGTCAGTGGAGATGGAAAAAAACTGCAAGGGAAACCTTATAGCAGAAAGTGAGAAGTGCTGAGCACTGGAGAATGATAGAGGGGTGGATCATTAAAATCCCTATCAGAAAATAAGGCAGCTGACACTTATGGAAAGTTTGAAAAGAAGTAGTCAGACTTATTTGTAATTAGAATGTTTGTGCCCTGTTATCTGCATTTCACGTCCCTGGTTCCTTATCATTAAAGACACAGGCATTGTGTTGCTTTTTAAGTTTCCCCAGCTTCAGATTCTTGTTCAGCATCATAATCCACTGTTACCATTAAAAACAATTGTGAAATCACAAAGCTAAGATTATGATTTTCAGTGGAGGCTGTGCAGGTTAACTCCTAATGTAATACACAGACACAAAGTGCCATATGCCAGCAGTCACTGCTACACCAGGGAATTTCACCGTTGTAGAAGGAAACAAGGGTGGAGATTTAATTATCCTTTTCAATTATTTGTGACTAACTTTCTCCATTATTTACCCAATTTTGGATGTAGGAGGAGCTAAAGCTTGAACCTAGCAGAATGCCAGGGTCCTCTTTATCTTTTTCACTAATCTTCCTACCCCATTGTCGCCCCTTCCCCCTCAACATACACACTGGAATTGGTAGTAGCTGTTGTGTGATGAAATTTCCCATCATTCCCTATGGTGCTTTGTCTCCTGCTTGCTCCTCCCACTCTTCCATATGAAAGAGGAGACTGCTGTGATTCTGGTGGGCTGCTTTGTCATCAGCCTGGGCTGTCTGTAACAGGTGAACAAAAGGAAGTCTTGTTGAGACAGCAAGAGCCTTCATTCCACCATCAATTTGTCTCCAATAACCTCAGTCCATTGGCTCCCACTTAAGGAATGTGACTTTCTCTGGTTAGAAATAGACACACCAGACTGATCCTTTCCTTTCCACCTAGCCTGTTCATTACAGTGCATGATCCTCTTCTCCCATAGATCTTCCAAGTGGCTAATTTGATAGCTCTCCCTACCAATGTTTTATTTCACCCATAGCATTCAGGAATTAGGAGCTGTACCAAAGTTCATCACCAGCAGCCCCAAGAACCTCCCAGGCTCTCTGAAATGAAGTACAGACTATCACATTGAATTTGGAATGGGTTAGATGTTCAATCAAAGAAGACAATCCTATCCACATCAAACACTGGCCCCAGGCCAGCACAAAGAGGAACCTGCCACCTCTTGCTTGCCAACATCCTCTGGAAGATCATTGGGAGTAAAGTTTCCAAGATTGTGGGGACCTTGAGGAGTGGCCCTCCAGGAACACCATGAACATTCTTTCTGCCCCCCTCCTCCACACTGAGGAATAGCATCCTGCCTGTCGAGATGGAACAATCTATATTTGAGGCATCAAAGCATCTTAAATGGAGGTCCCAAGATAAGCTCTAATTTTGTAGCACAGCTGGGGTTAATAACCCTTCTCCATTTCTAAAGCCCCTAAATCCGCTGATGATGAACTGCCAAATGATGATCATCTCAAAGACTTAAAAGTCACTATACAAATTTGCTGCTGGCATAAGCATGTGCAACTCTATTGATTTTACACTGGTCTGCACCTGCAGTGAGCTTGGCCAGTGTTGACAAAGGGGATATTCTGGCAAAATTGATATGTGAACAAAGCTTTCCATAGTATCCCCTCTGCACTCTAATGACAAAGAATTCCTAAGGCACTTCTGGAGAAGAGCTTTGTATTTTATACAAGGTACTAAGATTATAAGAACAGCCATATTGGATCAGGCCAATAATCCATCTAATTCAGTATCCTGTCTTCTGACACTGGGAAATGCCAGATGCTTCAGAGGGAATAAAGAAACCACAGCAATTACTGAATAATCCATCCCCTGTTGTCCAGTCCCAGCATCTGCCGATCAGAGCTTTTGCCATCTTGCCAGTAGACATTTCTGGAGCTATTCTCCATAAACATGTTTAATTCATTTTTGAACTCTATTAGCCTTTTGATTGTCACCTGTATTACCCCAAAATTCTTTCCTACAGCAATAAGCCTGAACTTCTACAGAGGGTTTTCTGTGGAAGGGAATCAGTGTTACTGTGGAGCTCTTAGCTATGATTGTGAGAGGATTGAAAAGTGCTAGTGCCACGTGAATGCCTGTGCAGTGCTACTATATATTATGAGCAGGATACCTACTATTCCCTCCCAACCTCAGGGGAACTCGGAGGGGTCAAATACAGCAACAAGCCAATCGTCTGGTAAAAGCAAGGTGAGGTGTTTATTAGACCAAATTCTGCTGGTAAAACAGACAAGCTTTCAAACTTACACAGAACTCTTCCTTCAGGTCTGGTAATGGGTTGGCTAAAGGCAAAATTGGGAGGGAATATCAACTCTGACGCCCTTCAAAGTAAAATAGAGGAGAACTGGTGAGTGTGGGGAAGGGGCGAGATAGAGGGAGAACCACCTTAACTACAATAGGAACCAGAGTAATTTAAGAAAAAAAGTGGTAAAGCTGGGAACTAGGGGGAAAACTTGTGGAGGGGTGCGGGGAGGTGAATAATATTTGCACAGATATCAACTCCACAATTGCATAGACATCCAATAAACTGTGGAATCATCTGATAAATATTATCTAATTTTAGTCATGCTTACACTGTTTTCCCTGTTGAGGCTATTATACTTTTATATTCTGAGTATTTGAGGTCCTCCCATGGTAACTGACTAAAAGATGTCAAAATCAGTGGCTAGGAAAAAGGCCAGGACATATCGACAAGGGACTCGGAAGATATGCTTTAGAGAGAACACTGAGTTCTTGCCTCCCCCCACCATGACTTTGCAATAGCGCAGAGCACAACGATTAAGTGAAAAACAATGACTTAATCCCATTGAAATAAATCGAATTCGCTGCTCCTCAAATCAAAGATAATCTGATTTTGTTGGAAAATTAATAGCAAGTGGCTCACTCCTGTCATATGAAGAAAGCCACAAGTTGAATGGGTGAGGGATTGATGGCTACTAAGAGTTAACAGCAGTTCCCTCCACCCTCAACTGGCTATGCCTATGTCATTTTAGGAAAGAAGTTCAAATTTAAGACCTCCAATCCCTCCTAATGAATAGCAGCACTCCCCTAGGAGCTACAACAATGAAGACATACAATAGGTAACAGATTTCCCCTCTCTGGCCTCCATATAAATAACCTTTAGAGCAAAGAAGGGAAAACAAAATATCATAGAAAATTAATTATTTCCTATTAGGCTTATCTTCAAATTTTTCTATTAGATGCCAGCTGCTTTTGAAAGAAACATGAAAAAAGAGGGGAGGTGTAATTGAGGAACTAGGATCTTTATTATCAACTTTTGATAAATACTGTGTAAATTTTGACAACAGATGGGCAGTGATGTGTTAATTTAAATTATGTCAGCATCCTTTAAGAAGGTGTTTGGTTTCTAAAGCCTGATGTTCAGGTAAGGACACTACCCTGGAACCAGGATTCAATTCTCTACTTTGCTACAGACTTCCTTACTGTCCCTGGGCAAGTCACTTCATCTCTTCGCACCTCAGGTCCATGGCTATAAAAGGGGGATAAATGCATTTTCCTATCTGACAATATGGTTGCCAGGATTAAAGCTTGTAAGGAGCTCAGGTAATGCAGATCATATAAGTACCTTAGACTAAAAGACTGAAGGCCATGGTGTTTGTCAGCAGTTCTTCATACCGTAGGCTACTGAAATATTTTGAATTTTTTCCATTTGGCCACTAAAGCACTATTTCATGACTTATCTAGTCATCTTGTTTGTTGATATTTGAATTTCTTATATAGCCCCTTTGGGGTCCTGCACATGTTTTTTCTTCAGATTTGTCAGAAAGGCTTCTTCTTTACCAAGTTGCTTCCTGTTATTAGGGGAAAAACCCCAGCAACAACAACAGAGAAAGAAGCAGCAGCTTGTCTCATACATTTACTCTCTACAGAACTGCAAAATATAGAAGTCTAGAAGATTTACCCAGTGTTGCTCAGGTCCTTAACTCAACTACTTTTTGTTTGTGGGAAAATAAAATGGCATGCTTCATTTGAGTCATTGCTCGGGCTGAGGCTGGAGATGAGGGGTTCGGTATGCAGACTTTCCCAGGGAAAGAGGACTACCCCAGCCCTCTCTCACTGCAGCATCTTGGGACCAGCTGAGAAGCACTTCTCCAGGGCTGCTGCAGATCCAGTGGGCACAGCCGGGTTAGGGGAAGAAATGCATGTTCCCTGGCTGGGACAAGTCCAGGTTTGTCTGCTCCCTGCACTCCCCAAACCACTAGGGTTTCCAGGTGTCCATTTTTCGCCTGGACAGTCTGGTAAGTGCATCTTCTGTGCGCTAAAAAACCCCAGAAAATACCGGACATATTTTTCTCGGATGGAAGGCCAGTGGGGACATTTTTCCCCTGCTGTGTCTGGTGGGGGAGAAGAGGGAGCAGGGAGTGTGGGAATTTAAAGGTGTTCGACAAGTTTGGTGTGTCTGGTTATTTTATTTTTTTTTTTGCTCAACCCAGTCTTTTCCCTGCCATGTTCAGGATTTTTTGTGACGGTATCTGGCAACCCTACAAACCACAGTGAGGAATGCATCAAGCTGTACAGTTTCTCCTTGCTCCCTGACAAAGGGAATCAGGTAGCATACTCCCCTAGAAATGAAGGGGGAAGCTTCAGTCCCCCCTGCCCTTCCTAAAGTGCTCCTGGAAGGTGAGAGACTTGGGGCAGGGACAGTCCAGGACAGGTGAAGGGAGCCCAGCCATTTTTTTTCTCTTACCTGGTGATTCTGTCTCTTTTCTGTATGGTTTTATGAGAAGCAATCCCATTCCAGGCCCATACCATTTTCCTGGCACAATCAAACCCTTACCTTGTTTTAATTTATGATAAGAAGAAGCTGCACACCAAATTTGGTGATCCCAGCTCTTGCCATTTATGAGGAGTTCTTGAACAAACAGACAGACTCACAAATTCTCTCAAATATATAGTAGATAGAGCCATATCCTGCAAGATACTGATTATCTGCAGCTTCTATTGAAGTCAATGAATTGCACAGTTGATTGTGAATCTGCTTGGAGAATCTTTTATTCTGCTCAGTAGATGAACGAAGAGTTTTAAAAAATATAACCCTTAAAAAAAAGGAGGAAGCCACCCTTAACAAATCAAAGGTCCAGTACTCCAACATGTTGAGCCTATAACCGGATCCAGAGTTGGATTCATATGCAAGATGATTAGTGCAGAGGAAGCCCTTGACCTTTGTACTAGACATGTGTAAAGCCATTGCAAGAGATCACTAACAGGTCAGTGACTCCAGTTAGGAGGCATTACATGAAGAACTAGCTTGATCACATTCTAGGAAAATAAAAACTGGCATTTGCAATTTGATGCTGACTAAGGATCTAGAGGTCACCTAAAGCATGTCCTCAAAAACTGAGGCATGGGAAGATTGTTTTACCTGCAATCTAAGCCATTTTCTGAAAGATTTATGTTCCAAATCAACTCTTTGCAGCACTTTTTCATTAGAAAACCTCAGACTGTTAAATGTCTGTTTTGTGTTCCATCAAGTCTCTCAGCCTGCAGCTTTTTAAAAAAGTCAAATCCTTCATCCCTCTGCTGCTGCACAGAGCACCCCCTTTGACTCAGTTCTTCATTTATTATGTTTTTTCTGGCTTCATTCTGGAAACAACCACCTCCCTTCCTTAAACACATTAAAAATAATTGATGTTCTCAAAAACAATTATACAAAAACCCACATAAGTGAGATAAGCATGCGATGAAACAGTGACCCAAGTTCTACTCTGTTGTTCCATACAATACTTTCGAGCATTGGCTTGCACAGATGCAACAAAGCATAGTTTGGCCCAATATCTCACCTTCCCTTCACAAACGGAGCTCCCCCTTCCCCATAGGGTTGGGGAATTAATCACAAGAAGCCCTTGTAAGCATTCCTGTTGAGGAAGGGAACCACCAAAACTGTGCTGTTTAAGGACTTGCTGAAGGCCTTCCTCTCTCAGCTGAGGCAGTGTGCAGGCTTGAGCACTTGGTTAGAAGTCAGTCAGACCTTAGTTCTAATTCTGGTTCTGGTGTGGATTTGCTATTTAGCCCCTGACAGGGCTGTGGTGAAGATGGGTTGGTATTTACCTCAGGAGTCCTGCTTGTGGGCAGCCTGCACAAAGGCCTAGATTTGTCAAAGACCTCAGGTCCCAGTTAGGCATCAAAATAAGTGGGCAGATTTTCAAAAGCAATCAGAGTGCTGGATGTGAAGCTAAATTAAATTAAAAATCTGACCATAGGTGTCTACAATAGGAGCTGGGCTTCTTGGAAGAGCATATGAAAATATGGCCCGGAGCTAACCCCTTCAACTGTCTTTGCTTCATTTTAACTCATCTGAAAAGATGGTCTTAACACCACGTTCCTCATAAAGTTTTGGCAAAACATAAGTCATATCAGCTTACACTGAGCAAATCCCAGTTTCAGGTAAAAGGATAATCCTTTTGCTGATGCCTTCCAGCCCTAATGGGCTATTGTTCTGATCTCTCTTCAAGCCAGTAGACAGAACAACCATAGGCGATTCATTTACACTGCAGGCTTGTTGCACAAGAAGCTTTTTGCGGAAGAGTTCTTCCGCAAAAACTTATTGCGCAAAAGCATGTCCACACTACAAAAGCACATCGCAAAAGTGATGCGCTTTTGCACAAGAGAGCATCCACACTGAATGGACGCTCTTGAGCAAGAAAGCTCTGATTGCCATTCAAAGAATGGCCATCGAAGCACCTGTGCTTTTTCTGATAGGCTCTTTTTGTGCAAGAAATCCCTGTTGAGTGTCCACACACACCTTTTTGCGCAAGAACTCTTGTGCAAAAAGGAGTTATTCCTCATAGAAAGAAGTATACCTATACTGAAAAAATCCCTCTGTTTTGCCATTCTACTGTAAATTTTCTTGTGCAAAAATGTGCTTGAGGTGTGGATGCTCCGTGGGTTTTTGTGCCAAAACGGCCATTTTTGTGCAAAAACCCTGTAGCGTAGACATAGCCAGAGAGAGCAGCACAAAGGCAGACAACAGTAGGCAACAGCCAGTAAAGGGGCACTGATTAGTGCTATTCTGTGTAAGCCCATTTAGAATCCAAGCCAAAAGGACATTGTTCATAAAATTATTTGATTATTTTTAATAGGACTCTGAAACTAAGCATTGCAGAGTGTCAGTGCTGAGACAACCTTAGATTTCTGGTAGGTTTTTGGCAGTTTAATTTATATTAAATCAAGGACAAAATGAAACATACAAGACCAAATGGGAGCTAGTCACATTATGAGCAAGGGAGTAAGAAATGAGAAACCTTGCCACAACTGCCAAAAATAGAATATGCAGAGACCAGAAAAATGTCGCTAGACAATCACAGCAGCAACAATATTTCATTTTAATTTATTGGAGAGAACAGTCTGAGAAATGGGACAATCACGTTTTCTTCTTGCCCAACACAATTTGCAGTTGTAGTTGCCTGTGGACAACAATCAAAATCCCAGAAAACCTCCGCACCATTCCCAGCATGATAGTGCTGTTTCGCAGTTAGAAAAAACATAAAAACCTGTATTTTGTGGGAGTGGGCAGGAGGGGCTTATCTGAAGATTTTCATAACTTTTGCAAGTTTCTTTCTTCCCATTACTGCATAAAACATGGCTAGGGGGAGAGGTTTGGGAACTGAGTATTACAGCTTTGGCTCAGCATTTATTTTGTAGCCAAAGGCCAGTCTTTAACAGAAACGTTCTATTGTAACATACTCTCTCCAGGGCCATGACGTTTACTGCAGTGACTACTGTGCTGTAGCAAACGCCAGTGGAATGTGAAATGTAGGATCCTAAGGGTGTTTGCTTACCGATAAAGGCACTGCTGTTCTGAACATATGTTTTACTTCCATAGGACATCTGTGATTACTATATCCCAGATGATAATTAGACCAAGAACCCAGAGTTCTAAAAGGAGCAGCTCTGACACTGAAGCTAAATAATGAAACAAATGCACTGATGAGAAGGTAGTGTGATCTAGTGGATAGCACAATGGCCTGGAACTCATGAGTCCTGATGATTCCTGGCTCTGTCACTGGCCTGGTGTGTGACCTTGAGAAGTCCCTTCTGATGATAATCATATTGAGTTCTTCTGTAAATTACCCTGAGACATATGAATGAAAAGGGTTCTATAAAAGCTAGCTATGTATTAATAATAAATATTTTGTGTTTCCATAGCACCTTCCACTCAAAGAGATCTGTGAGCTTTGCAAATATAATAAGCCTCAGCCTGGGCCTGAACATCCTTCCCTTGGGGTGGAGAACCCTGCAGGGAGAAAAAGGAATCTTGCTGAGTATGCTTCAGTGGGTTTGACACTTGTCCTCCCTCCCCCCACCCCCTGCAGAATGAAGAGTGGTTTCCTTTGACAGAAATCAAGGAACCCCTGCTCTGACATTAAATTATTGAAACCCGACCAGGATTACCTGCAGCTGACCATGCTTTTGTCATGTTCTATCCCCACCAATTTCTCAGGAGGCGTTAAGACAGATATGTCAGCAGTGGCTTACACCTTACCCTGAAACAACTGGTAGTGCCACTGTCAGACTCAGGATTGGACAGACTAGATGGACCTTGGGCCTGATTCAGTGAGGTAGTTTCTATACTTGTATGATTTACTTGCCCAACATCATATAAAAAGTCACTGTTGGTAGCAGAAAGAGAGCCCAAAGGCAGGAATTTGTTCTGAGGACTCAGAAACCTAGACCAACTATTTGTTTTCTCTAAGAAAAGCAGTAAGTTTCTAGGTCTTTGCCTGACACTACAATCACAATATAAACTGCTTGCTAGGGTGAAAGATTATCATTCGTTGGTAGGGTTTGGTTTTGTTGGTATGTATCTGTCTCTTTTTAAATGGCACAGCTCATTCTAAGCTGTCTCCATCCTCTTCGATTGTTCAGCTTTTTCTCTTGCTCTGTAGCATTTCTGCATTCCCAACAACCCAAAGTCACTTTTTTGAATTCTATGACAACCGTAAACACAGGCTTCTCCCATCTCAGGGCCACACCAGATCAGTTATGGAGGTAAGCATCAGCACTATTTACGCAACCACAAAACTCACTGCAACCTCCCTCCAATCAGTTGCCTTCTCCTAAGTCAGCACCAGGCCTAACCTGCTAGTATGAACTCTAGCTACTACCAGAGGCAGAATGATCTAGTGGACTAGGAAAAAAACAAAGAGAACAAAGGGCTCTTGAATGTTTATCCAAACTTTGATGCAAATTCCCTTTGTGGCACTTCTTAGATTGCAAACACTTTGAGGAAGAGGCTATATTCCTGTTCTGTGTTTGCAGAGCACCTAGACCAATGGAATTTTGGTTCCTACGTAGGGCTCCTAACTGTTACTATACAAGCAATGCATTATTCAAGTCACTCTATCTCTGCCTCAGTTTCCCTCATCAGTAAGAGAAGGATAACAACCATGAGAGCTGATTGAAACCCCTTAAAGAAAACTAGGATGATGGCTTCAAGGAAATTACGTCTTAATTTTTGATTAGTTGATCATTCCTTCTTCATAGCAATGCTGTGGCTCATATGGTGTTGGTATTTGTTCTAAAACAAAGCCATCAGCAAGCTCATGCAGATATTTAGCAGCAGTGAGCCTGCCAGCTTCCCTACTTTTAGTTTAAATGGAGAATTATCTCTTGCAAAACTTTTCGAAACTTTGTCACTACGCACGGACCTCAACCCAAGCAGACACAATCTCCCCTTTTGTACCAGCAGTTTGGTAAAAGTGGGTGAGACACTACCTGAAAGTATCATATGCTTTTGATATTAGATGATTCAATGAAACTTGGGGCAATTGAACTTACTAACCCTC
>CM057845.1:289157522-289169072 GCA_030068395.1 Apalone spinifera
CGTCCCGAACTATGCCTTGCAAGTCTGAGTCAGGTGATTCATGGTATAGGATGTCTTAAAATAAAAAAGATCCTTCTGTCTTAAACATGTACTTAACTTCATGTTAGTTTTAAGAATAGGAATAAATCCCACTTCAGTTAAGAGGACTTAGGTGTGTGCTTAAGACCTTTGCTGAATTGGTTCCTAGATATAAAAATATAAAAACTATATGGTCATGCTCACAAAGACCCATATCAGAGCTCCATTTTTAAAAATCTCAGTGTAGACCTTCCCATAGTGGGTCTTGTGTTCTAAGACAATTTATCCATGGACAATTAGTCCAACTCAAAATTTTTTGTGGTGATGCTTTGAGTTTGATGATTTTCCAAAGGAACATAGGTTGGGTTTCCTGCCTGGATCTTTGGCAGTTTGGACTCTCTTGGACTCCCATCAACCTGCCACATGGACTGGCTCAGAGTTGGAGACTCCAAAGCTTTCAGGGTTTGTGGTTCCATGACAGCCCCCCATAGATACTGCCTTGGAGTCAGGGATCCATTTCCTTCCATGAAGAATTTGCAAGTCTTTGGTTTTGTTCCAAATCTTAAAATAATAAAATAAAATAATAATAATAAAATCCTTGAAAATCCTTTGCAAAGGCTTACCTTTTCCCACATGTCTACCCCATTTTCTGAGGCTGTGTTGCAAAATCCATTGTAGATCACCAATTATAGACAATGATTTTCCAAAAGAGCCTAAGCAATTAGTTGACAATATCTTGCTTCAATTCAGTGAGATATATGTGCACAAATCATTCAACGCCTTTGAAAATCCAAGCTCTTCACCCTACATTTGTATATCTAAATCCATATTTTGACACCTAAAGTAAGTGGCATGATAATCAGAAGAGCAGAGCAATCACAACTTTCTGGAAGTCCTTGAAAGCTGTGGGGTCTAAGTGCTCCCAAAGAGCCTCTCATTTTGCATTGTGTCTGCATATAAATTTAAGTGCCTTTGAACTCTAGGTAGCCATGTTTGAAAATTAAAAGTGATGGCTTTAGTTGATTCACTTGCAGAATTTTATCACTGGAAGAAGTGGGTTGTGCCCATGAAAGCTCATGATACCATCTACATTTTTGTTAGTCTCTAAAGCTGTGTCTAAACTACATCCCTTTTTCAATAAAGAGATATAGATTAGGCACGTCGATATTGCAAATGAAGCCGGGTTTTAAATATCCCGCACTTCATTTGCATAATGGCGGCTGCCGCTTTTTTTCTAAATGTCCTGTATTCATTTTTTGAGGAGTACGGGATCTTTCAAAACGGGGCATTTCTGTCGAAAATGCCCCATCTAAACTGCCGGGGGGGTTTTGAAAGCCCCGTTTCGAAAAAAAGCAGCAGCCACCATTATGCTAATGAAGTGCGGGATATTTAAATCCTGGCTTCATTTGCAATATCGACATGCCTTCTCTACATTCCTTTATCAAAAAAGGGATGTAGTTTAGACACAGCCTAAGGTGCCACAAGACTGACTGTTGTTTTTCAAGTTTTTCCAGTTACCCCTCTGAAATTGTTGTATGAGTGTCACTCTTCTCCATTCTTGAATGGCTCCTAAACTGCTGACAAGTACTTTTGCAGACCGAGGCATATATTCTACCCACCATGCACAGGTGTAATTCATTGATGTATTGTGAATTACCTACTTGAATCCAGAGCAAAGCATGCCCTTCACTCTTTCACTCGCTTAAGGGAAATTACAGTTAATTAAAAAGGAGCTGGAGTGCAATAGTCTGCAGTATACTCATATGCTTGGTTCTTGGGATTTATTTTTTAGTCTATGCAAATTATTCCCAATAATGTTACTCCTATTTTCCTGCCTACACTGACACAGTAGAGCCATAACTTTAATAGATCTATTGTTAAATATATTTCTTCCTTACTATTGTATGCTATGGACCCAATGTTATGTCATAAAAGGGTCTAAATACTCAAATGCCAGTGGATATTACAAGTTAAGGGCACTTAGTACTTCAAAGGACTGATATTTTAAACTGAATGTACAGACAAAGAGAGAAAGTGGGTAATAGATCATCTTTTATTGTATCAACTTCCATGGTGAGACAGACAGAGACACAAGCTTTCAAGCTGACACAGAGCTCTCCTTCAGGTTTTTATTTATCTACAGAATTAACACATGTTGCAAGAGATCATTCAGAGGTGAAGTGGGCAGGCATAGGATAAAGGAGGGTCAGTAATGAGATTGTTTTAATGAGCAAAACATCCAGTATTTCTAAGTCCATGAGTTTTTGGTATTTAGCAGAGATATAAATTTAAGTTCCCAGGCTTATCTTGTGAAAGCTTTGTACAGGTTTCCACTGAGGACTAAGACTTAGAGGCCATATGTGGAGTGATTGTTTTGTGGAAAGAATGATATGGTATTTTCTCTTACCACTTGGTGTGACTTCATTCAAGAGTTAGTGGTTGTCTGGTTCCACTAACATAGTTATTGGGGCATTCAGTGCACTGCATGAGGGATGTCACATGTTGTAATAGGCATGTGTAAGACCCATGATTTTTGGTATCTAGCAGAGTTATGAATGTATGTTCCCAATTTTACCACAAGTTGTGATAGGAATGTGTGGGCCCAATGGCTCTTTAAAGGTTGCTTTGTGGTAGATATTGATTATTGTAGCTACTGTTAACACACCTTTCAAGCTCCCTGGATCCTAGAGACACATGCCTATCACAATGTGTGGTAAAACTGGGAACAATTCTGCTAAACACCAACAATCATGGACTTAATAAAGACACTGGATTTATGACTCATAACAACAATCTCATGAATGGTCCTTCTTTATTGTATGAGTGCCCACTTCACTTTTCAATGGTATCTTGCAATATGTTAACTCTTTAAATAAATACTAAGTGGATCAGATGTGTCAATGAGGGTGTGTCTAGACTATGGAGTTTTGTCGACAAAAGTTGGCTTTTGTCGACAAAACTATACCTGCATCTACACTACCACCGTGTTCTGTCAACAGTAAGTTGACAGCGGTAAACCTCATTTTACGAGGAATAATGCCTTTTTTCGAAAGTACTCTTTCGAAAAAAAGCGCTATTGCATGGAAACTGTGCTTTTTTGAAAGAGAGCATCAAGACTCTCTTTCGAAAACGCGGCTTGTTCATGAGGAAATAAGGTCTGGTGGCCCAAGTCATTACAACCCTCTATTCAAAGAGCAATAGGGCCCAGCGGCCCGAGTCAATAGCAAACCCCGTTCACAGGGCAATAAGGCCCGGCAGTCAAAGTCCATAGTCACAGCAATAATGCTTCCCCATTGGGAGTTAGTAGGATGAGGTACAGGGACCTAGGCCCTCCCTCTCCACTGGGTCCCAACCCAGGGCCGTGTCAGTGAGCGTCCCACCATTAGCTCTGCGGGGAATCCCCCTGCAACACGCTGAGCTCTCAGAGTTATTGCCTCTTCACCCTGGGCTACTTCCTACTAGCCTCGCTAGAGTCAGCTTCCTCTCCAGTCTTGTTCAGGCTGAGGGCTTCTCCAGCCATTCTCCTCTGGCTGGCTTCTGCAGCTCCATCTGTCTGCCATGCTTCTTCCAGAGGTCCAGCAGCAGCCCCTTCCTCCATGGTGGTTAGTCCTGACTGAACTGCTCCATGGGCCTTTATATTGGTCTTCCAGCTGAAGCATGTCCAGCAGGGCTGAGGGGGTGGGGCGCACTCAGACAGATAGCCTTGGTTGACCATTTGAGGTCCATTGTGGGGTTGGTACACCCTGTCACAGGGCCACATCGGTGTTCCAAAATTGTATGGAGGGTTGAATGCGGGAAGGCTAGGAGAGGCTGTGCCTATCCAAACAGCCTGCATGCCCTATCCCTGCTCCCTATCTGAACTACTTTTCCTCACCACCTGACTGCCCCCCAGACTCCTTCCCCTTATCCAAATCCCCTGTTCCCTATCCCCAGCCTCAGGACTCTGCCCTCATCCAACCCACCCCCATTCCCTGTCCCCTTATTGTCCCCCAGGACTCTCACCTCTATCCAACCCTGTGCTTCTTGCCTCTGTATGCCCCACCCAGAGTCCATGCCCCATCCAACCCACCCTGCTCCCCATCTCTTCACTGCTTCCCCAGAAATCCCGCAGCCACTATCCAACCTCCTCTGATGCTCAGCCCCTGACCACACCACCCAGAGCATGGGGGCTGGCAGAACTACAACTATGCCACCCAGCTGGTTCTCACAGCTGTGCTGCCTGGACCATTTCCATTGGCTGTGTGGCAAGCTGACATAGCAGACAGGGGAGGTAGGAGGAGAGAGACAAAAGGATTGGACAGGCCCGTGTCTCCCTGGGGTTGAGCTTGGAGCTTGTCAGAAGGGTCCGTAGGCTGGATGTGACCCACGGGACATAATTTCTCCCTCTGGGTGAATCCCACTCTGAGGGCCAAGGAGGCCACATCTCTTCAACATTGCTGAGCATGCTCAAGCTAAAACTCTGATATAAAAGGAAGCGATTTAGCTCAGGTGGGGCTGAATGCAGAAGGGAATAGATGTATGCTGCATGTTTCAGCAGAAGGACTGCCGGCACTTCAGGACAAGGAGGCTAACTAGACAGTGAAGACCCATGACCCCCAGTCCTCAGTGCCACAGAGAACCTGTGGGAACTCTGAGAACGCAGGAGAACTTAAAAGGAGAATCAACCATAGAATGGGGGCATAGCTTGGCATGTTTTGGGAGGATCCTTCCTGATCTGATGATGGGCAACCCTGCCAACATCAAATCACGGGGTTGGGATCTGGTGAAGTAGGAAGAGCCTAGGCTCCCCTCCTCTCCCCTGGCCACCACCCACACTGAGGTGGTGGTATACCACCCCTCCAATCACTGTAGTCATACCATCACTCGGTCCTGACAAGGAAGGGCGCCATATGGACTCTGGCAAATAGTCCACATGGCCTTGACAGAGAGGGCAGCTGCATTGGCTCTGGCCATTTGGCCACACACCCCTGAAAGAAGGCAGATATATGGAGTCTTGCCATCAGGCCATGCAGCTCTAGCTAGGAGGGAACTAAATTGTCTCTGACTGTTAAGCTAAACACCCTGGCATTGGAGGACAACTCTGTCAACCCCTAAACATTAGGCCACACTTCCCTAAGACTAGGGGAAGTTGTTCAAACTCAGCAGCAGGGGCATAAGTCCTTTTTACTGTATCCCTAAAGGATGCTGGGATATATCAGCCCAGCAACACATCAACATAAATTCAGTTAATTTTTTTCCCCGTTTATATTAGTGTGAAGCAATGTTTCTCAAAGTGGTCTGTGAACCCACCTTGAGAAACCTATTAACTGTCCGTGCCAGTTTGTTTACTTACCAGTACTATGACCAGGGAGCCTTGTGGCTTCGATTGGCTCCATTTCACTGTTTGCAGCCAAGGGGAGCAGCAGGAAGCAGTGGCCCAGCTCCCCCTGGCTGCAAACAGAGAAATGGAGCCAATAGGAACCATGAGGCTCAGTGGCAGCGATGCCAGTAAATAAATGAACTGGCACGGCCACTTAAAAGTTTCTCAAAGTGGTTTCGTGGGCCACTTTGAGAAACACCAGTATAAAGGAAATCAGAAATAGGTAGAGAAAATTGAAATGAACTCCTTTTGGAATTTACTGGAGTTCTGAAAAGAGTAAGAGGAGGTGGGGAATATGTCAGGTGTATACACGAGACAGACACAACAACTTTATCTGGCAATATAATATGTCCAGTATATATGTAAATGTTTTTAAGTAACTGAGGACATTTTTGGTGGAACATTCCATAACAAAAGTTGCTTTGTTGCCTCATCACATTAGTCAATAGATTTGTTTTAGAATAAACCACTTTTTCCTGTACCTTTAGGAGCTTGCCAAAACTGAACTTTTTGTAGGGAAAAAATCAAATCCATGGATTCTGAATGCTAAGTGAATATAAATTAAATAAGCATTAGAAATAGAATTATTAGGCAGAGTCTTGAATAGTTTGTAATTTCCACAGGACACTGTAAATCTGTATGCTGAATCTAGTCTTACATTGAAGGATAAGAATAACCTAGGACTCCAAGTCTGTCTTTACACATTGTGCAACGAAGTGAAGTCAGGTTCTTTGTCTCTATTGAAAATATTCTTTCTGGCTCAGCTGTGCTTGGTGGCAGAGCAGCCAGAATACAAAGCAGTTTGGAAATGTTTGAATAGCTCTTCTGACAGCTGTTTAGAGGTACAAGATACAGGATGATATAAATTACAGGATAGAATGATTATCTACAAAATATAGCATGATATTTAGAAGGCCTGCGGGGGTCATTGTCACATGATAACCAACTGCAACATTAGCATGTTTTGATATTTCTCTACAAATCATTTATAGTTCAGACTAACTTAAATATTACAATGAGAAGGGATAGCTAGAGTGGGTAATTCTGTATATTTGACAAGCAGGATGTGATTTCATAACCTTTGGCATTACCCAATATTTAAAAACTGAACTTAGGCCTCAAGTCACTGTCATGGAAGCTCGACACACGAACTTACCTTCAGTTGTATAGATATCATAAGTAGTTGTGTAACTCCTGATCTCTGTGCGCTGTATTTTTAAAGGCATCTGCATGCAAGACCCTCCATTTCAGTGGACCATTTCATTTCAAGAAAACTGCTCATAATGAATGAATCACACATCCTGTTCCCTAAAAAGACTTCATAATTGTTGATTCTAATTTTGTCTTCCTTAATTTTAAAATAACAAAAGTTAGCCAAACTTAAGATAATGGCTTAATTTTGTGTCTGGGGTAAATTGTCTTCTACTTTATACCATGATAGCTTTCAATATGTCTGATAACTTTTATTCACTACTGATAACATCTTGAAATTTCACGTACCTTTGCAAATGTCTATACCTGTTTTGCATATTTATCCTCAAACTTGGAAATACATTTTGCACAGTTATAAGAGGTCAATGAAACAAAGCTGTTTTATTAGCAAGTGGTGCATAATAGCACTAGCAGTGACTATTAAAGGGCTTTCCCCCTTTCTCCAGTTTAAAGGGTCACTACTTTAAACTGGAAACCATTAATTTATTCTAATCTTAGAAATGGATTTGACATTCTGTAGACAAAAGAGGTGATAACAATTCCTCTTACTAGCTGAATTTCCACAAATGAGGGTGCATTAGATTAGAAGAAAGTTACTGTCTCTTTAAATTTGTTTGCATTCCATCAACTCCCCAAATTATTTGCGGTAAGACAGAAGTTAGAGAGAAGATCACAAAGAGCATAGCCATAAATATTGCATGATTAGAATGTCCTTTCTGAAATTGTGATGTCAGCTATCTCTACATTGAATCTTGTCTGCTTTTCCACACAGAAAAACCAAGTCTCCAGAGCTGCTATATAAGCATCTAAATTACAGATTTTGTCTCTAAAGACTCCAATGAAGACAAACTGCATTTGAAACTGCTCAATTTTTCCTCCTTGAAATGTTTTTCAATGAAAATTATATTTTTCCTAAACTGAACATTTCCACTGAAATTGTTCAAGGTGATCTGATTTGGGTGACAAATCAAGAATTTCAGTTCTCTCTCATCTGCCTCTGTTACCTCCACCCATTTTCTAGTTCACAGACAAAATTGGGGGAGGGAAGGAGGAAACAGAGAAAGAGAGAGATGGTAAAACTTCATTTATTTAAACCTTTTGATCTCATGAATGTCCATGAGAGCTAAGGTCTGGGCAGCATCCAGATATTGTCTGACTTGAAGCTATTGCATTATGCAAATCAGGTATTTATATAGATAAACTGCTTGCTAAGCACCAACATGACCAAGTACATGTGCAAATTTCATCATTTGGAAGGATACTGTAGATGTCTAAATTAGATATGAACACGGGCATATGCACAACTAGATGCAGCTACGTTTGAAATAGTGCTTGTACTAATTTCCAGTATAAGGTCACTGGCACTGCTACCTGAGCAATTACCAGTGAAGCAGAGTGTGAGGACTTGTTGGAAATGTTCTTTATTACAGTAACTTTAAGCAGCTAGTTTTGAAAATTCCATCAAATCACCAAATCAGTAAGTTGCATAGTAATACTATTGATTCCACCCAGAAGCCTAAGGGATAAACAGTAATGTGTAGGTTTGGAGAAATGCACCGAAAAGTTAACTGAGTTGAAGGACCCAAAGCGACATATGAATGTTCTAGGTATTTAGAGAGCTATACAAAAAATGTTCATTACAAATAAAACTGATGGAAAAAACCCCATCAGGGAGGTTGAATATTTACCTTCAATTTGGGACAATAAGAAAATGTATATGCATGGGAGAGAGAGTCAAAAAAATATGTTGGCAGACATTATACACAAAGGGCTGATGAAATTGAATAGGAGAGCTGTTGGAACATTTCCTTCAAAACAATCTTCCACTGGAAAATGCTGTTTCAATAAAACACAATTTCCTAAAAATATTGATCATGTTGATAATTTTATTTAAAATAAATTGTCTGATTTCAACACTTTTGGAATGCAACGTTAAATTTTTTTGTTTCATTGTGACTTTGTGGCTTCAAATTTGCTTTGGTCAAAATAGAAATGTTGCAATTGTCCTGATATGGTTATGCAGCATTGACTTTCATGAAAATGCAGAGTTTTGGCTTTTTCATTTCCATCTGAGGCACACTGATTTTCAAACACTTTGAGACAGAAAATCCAGCTCTTTTGAGTAGTACCCATAACAAGATTTGTACCATCTGCCCATTTAGTCCCTCTGGATGTGCCCAGATTCCTGATGAGAAGGCGGCTGTTATTCTGCCTCCTGGGAATTGTAAAACAATTCCATCACAGATGAGCCTCCCACCAGGTATGTGAATTATGTCTGTTACATAACTTCTACATTGTTAGAGAACTGTGACTAGTGTTCAGAAGAAACCATTTGGAATGTCAATCCAGAGAGACCATTCTTATCTGATGTGATAGGATTGTATTTTTTTCAATTTAATGCTGCAGGGTCTAAAATGCTTACCCCAGGTGTGGACTTCAGCTTTTAGATGCATCAGAGTAAGAAGCAAGAGTAGAAAAGTTAGAGCTAAAGGCAACTGGGTACTTACATGGTCTGCTCCATCCCCTTACAGTAGTAACTGAGCACCTTATAATGTATTCATACCCCTCACAGGTTTGTAGTACTATCAACCACATTTTACACATAGTGAACTCAGGTACAGAGGGACTATGTGATTTGCTCAATGCTGCAGGGAAGTCTGCAGCGGAGCAGGGAACTATACCCAGATTTCCAGAGTCCTAGGCAGGGGTCCTAATCACTAGTACTTCATTCTCTTTAGTTCAGTGACTATTCAACTTTCAAATCCCTCACTCTCCCCCCAAACAGAAACTGATCATGACTGCCCTGCTAAAAGCTGTCTTTGTGCTCAGAAATATTTTCCTTTTGATCTAATTTAGAAATTTTTGGAGAAAGGGGAACAAGTTTTATTCTGCAATTCACAGCTATGCTTGTGAAGTGACTCCGGTTAACTTTTTCACACAGATCTTATAGTTGGCATTAGACAGCACGTATAACAGCAGCAGAGCTCTCCTGTGCTGTCCTGTCAATATTCTCTAAATTTGACCTGCCGCCTCTAGAGAAGGGAGGCTACTTTGACCTCTATCCCCATTCAATGTGTCATCAGTCTCAGCAAGGAGGTCAAGATGCCAACTATTAAGTGACTTTTGCAAAGGACACCTGTTCCCTGACAAGTAGACCATTCCGGTTACATGACTAAACTCTTTGCATGGGCCTATGGCTAAATCCATGCACTGAACTTTAACAAACAGCCACAAAGTACAAGGAAAATAATAGAGAAAATTGTGATTTTTTAAAAACATCCTATAATTAATATAGTTTGCTTTGAGATGTTGTATCATTTTACCACAGGAACCACCCTTTGGTCACTTAATGACTCATTTTAGAGAGAAACTAACAGGAAAAGTTTATATAGCTGTCATCTCTTTGTCAAGTTCTCTGGCCTCTTTCCATATATCTTCATTCTAGAGACTGATCTATTGTTTGGTGCTAGACACTCCTCTGATTAACTGTTTTTGTCTTCCTCCTACTATGACATATAATATTTGCATAAAAAAGCAAAATTAAAGCCACAATTAAGAAACAAGATGTCTAATGCCATTTTGGGATTTTGTGTTTAAAAGACAGTAATATGATGATGGGTTCCCATCTTGCTAATCCTTTGACAACCAATGATTTTCTTCAAGATTTATTGGTATCTTTATAATAACTTTGCTAAATAACCAGCTACCAAAGGAAATTCACCCCAACAGTAGCAAATGTGCAGTTGTACATTAAGACATTGCATTCTTTTTTTAAAAATGGAGAGACACTCCTAAAACAGCATGTCTATTAAACATTGAGGGAAAGGTTAAAATGGATTTTTTGCATCATATCAATTTAATATGACATGGTTAATGGTCTGACAATATGCAGTTTTTGTGTAGTCATTTATCCCTGTTCACACAGTAAGTGCAAACTGCTACTAGATCAGAATGGCGATGTTTTATGCCCACTTTGCATAGGTGATACCAACTATACAAGATGGAAAGCAGTGGAAAATCAGGTCCAGAGGCTGTAGAGGCAGAAATTATTTGAAAGGTCTTTCAACAGAAGGACTTAATATGACTATGCAACCTCCCACTGGAGACATTGCTAATTGCATACTGGTATTCTGTGCAGGCTTGTATTATACAGATCCAGCCATGCTACAACAAAGAGTCTGTCATGACTAAATAAGCACTCACATGTTGCCATGGTAATTTTGTATCAAAGATTTGATTTTAATAAAAAGGGTTACATATTCTGAGTAATACATATCACTTTGTATGGTCACTACAGCTAAAAGTTTGCCAGCTATTGGGTTTTATTACGAAACTCGCCATCGCGCTATGTAATTATATCACTCATCATCACACTTTTTAAGAGCCTAGTAACCTGAACTACGGGGCAGATTCATGTACCTGAGCAAACCTTGGCCAAATACCTATGCTGAAAAGAGTAAACACTTATTTGTTTAGTTTAGAAAAAAGAAGATTGAGGGGGATATGATAGCAGTTTTCATGTATCTAAAAGGGTGTCATAAGGAGAAGGGAGAAAACTTGTTCATCTTGGCCTCTGAGGATAGAACAAGAAGCAATGGGCTTAAACTGCAGCAAGGGAGGTTTAGGTTGGACATTAGGAAAAAGTTCCTAACTGTTAGGGTGGTTAAACACTGGAATAAATTGCCCAGGGAGGTTGTGGAATCTCCATCTCTGGAGATATTTAAGAGTAGGTTAGATAAATGTCTATCAGGGATGGTCCAGAGAGTACTTGGTCCTTCCGTGAGGGCTTGATGACCTCTTGAAGTCCCTTCCAGTCCTAGTATTCTATGATTCTATTATTTCAGATATAAAGAAATGTGTATTTAATATGCCAAAACTGGATCTGTAAAGACAAGTTTATCCTACATGGTATGTCTACACTTGCAGCCTAATTCAAACTAGGGCTGCAAATGTAGGCATTC
>CM057845.1:289169172-289179781 GCA_030068395.1 Apalone spinifera
GCACTTTTTATCTCTGAAGCAGACGACTTCTAAAAAATTGTAGACCAGTGTAACCTTATGAGGGTCAGCATTACAGAACTTATTATTGAGCATTCAACGTTTCTGACTTTTGTACTTTTGTGAAAAGTGAGCGTATTCACATGTCTTTTCATGATGTTATAGAGGTTTATCATTTTTCAAAACAAAGATTTACACAGTTTGGTGTCATTCACTTTTCAGCATTTGCTTTGGTAGATTCTGGCTATTGAGGCTTGAGAATGATGTCCTCAGTCTTCCATCTGTACCTTTTTATGTGCTGTTTATATTAAGCCTCTTTCACTCTGATTTATACTGTTTCTACTCCTGTGTTACACCATTTACTTCAATGGAGCAACTGTAAAGCTACTGCATTGGCAACTAGATATGTGCCCATGCTCATGGTTGTGCCAGAACCATCCCCAACCATCTATATCTAACCCCTAAATGCACAGGTTTCATAGTGTGCATGGGGTAAGACCACTAGCACATTTGAGTGGTGTGGATACTGACACTGACAGTATGGAGTGTCCGTGAGGGTAAGGAGCGTGTTCTCAGTTCACTTGTTCTCCAGCTCTTTTCCTACAATGAACAAACCCTTTCCTGACTGGTCCTTAACCAAATCTAGAAAAGACCTTGTTCTCCCATTGTCACTGGTGGTAGCAAGTTGTGGTGACCACTTCCAAACATTTTTCCAGTTCACTCTTTTCACTGGTAAATGTGAACATAAAATGTGCTCTGAGAGCCACTGCCTAGTCATCATCTTGTGGTCAGAGTTCACTGTCCTTCATGACTTCTCCCAAAACACCAGGAATGTATATGTGTATTGGGAATTTTGTAAAGGCTGACACAGGCGCCATTCTCTATACACTGGCCTAGTGCTAGGGATAGATCAAGTATCTAAGACTCCAATACCAGAGCAGGTTTTCAGTGAATTATCCTCATGCCCCTGGATCTGTGCATGTGGCTAAAAGGCTGACAGTGATGGGAAAAGGTGGAAAAGTCCCATTTGGGGGCAGGACATTTGTACAAGATTAATGGCTCTTGAAAGTCCCTGCTGTTTTCTGTTCCACAGGAGTTCACAGACTTTTAGTACATGAATCCCCTTCCTCCACTCCTTACAAATGGGAGATCTGTGCAAGGGGGTGATTTTAGTCTTAGGCTAGTTAGGTATGGGACAGAGAATGGGAGCATTGGGTTTGCCAAGGAATGCCACAGCAGTCCTCTGGCACAATATAAATATTTTCAAGCATTCTTATGCTCCTCGCCATGCCTCACAAGCCAGGAGAATGTGGGTGGGTGGGCGAGGCATCTGCTCTGGCTGCTACACATATAGGCTACGTCTACACTGGCATGATTTTCTGGAAATGCTTAAAACGGAACAGTTTTCCATTATAAGTATTTCCGGAAAAAGAGCATCTACATTGGCAGGATGCTTTTCCGGAAAAGCCCTTTTTCCGGAAAAGTGTCGGTGGCCAATGTAGACGCGCTTTTCCGGAAAAAAGCCCCGATCGTCATTTACGCGATCGGGGCTTTTTTTTGCGGAAAACACTACTGTGCTGTCTACACTGGCCCTTTTTCGGAACAGTTTTCCAGAAAAGGACTTTTGCCTGAGCGGGAGCAGCATAGTTTTTCCGGAAAAGCAGCTGATTTCTTACAGTAGATCATCAGTGCTTTTCCGGAAATTCAAGGGGCCAGTGTAGACAGCTCGCAGCTTATTCCGGAAAAGCAGCTGATTTTCCGGAATAAGTGGCCCAGTGTAGACACAGCCATACAGTGTAATGTCCCTCTGCAGTGGGAAGGCAAGTGTGGACATGACCCGGGTAAGGAAAGTCCATGTTTTCACTTAGAAAATGAATGAAACTGACATATATGAGCTACGTTATTGGAAGATGCATACCACAAATCCACATGGTAATGGAGTTCTGTTTAAATGGGACCTCAGATAAGTTTAAATGTATTTTGGCTTAACTTTTTAGAAACCTTTGAATGCCTAGTGGATAGAAACCAAAATTTGTCTCTCCTTTCCTCCTCCTGCTCCCTTTCTCCTTTTACTTTCCCTTATCTTCCCACCTCTCTTTTTTTCTTTTGTCTCCTTTTTTTTTAGTGGTTTCCCCTTATTTCTAGGGAAAGAAATCAATAGAAAATGAATAAAAAGTCACATATCTTCCTTTAGTTAAAGGAGTCAGCACCTGAAACTGCGCAGCCTGAACTATTTGTTTTGAACAGTGAGCAATTAAACCAATCAGATAGACGAGGGTTTTTAACTAGGAATGGAGAACAGATCATTTAAATCATATTAGAACAATCCACCTATCTTATTGTGACTCATGTAAGTAATTACATGAACAAGGTCTTGAGTGCTTTTTCCTTGTTTTTAAGTCGATCTATGATTTCATTTCCAGTGAATGGACTGATACTAACATCACCTGTCCTGTCTTCTAAGATGAACTTAGCTGGATTCCAGGACCTCTGATGTGGAGGAGGGGAGCAAAGTGAGTAGCTGCCCTGGGGCCCAGTGATTCAAAAAGGTTTGGGGCTCCCAGCACTTTAATCTGAAATCAGAGTCCTACATATCATGGCCCAGGCTGTGTGGGGGAGTCTAGCCCCATTCTGCCTAAGGCCCTGCCCCTTCCAGGAGCATAGAGCTGGGCACAACCCATCTTGCCCAAGGGACCAGCAAGTCTGTCAGCCCCCTGCTGGGTTCTCAAAGAAGGATAAATATAATACAGTTGCTAAGGCATGGGTCTCAAAGTGCTCCACTTCCTCTGTGGCTTCTGCCTCCACAGGCAGTGCAGAAGGAAGGGGGGTGCAAATGCTGCCATCACACAGTGCCAGGCCATCCTGGTGATCCCATGTGCCATGTGCTTGAGGCTGGGATGCCATGGGGGTAAGGTGGCGCAAAGGTGGGGCTTTGGGGCTGGTAATGGACAGGCTTCCTCTTCCCCCCAGCCCACCAGTCCTGAGCCAGATTGCACAATCACAACTGGCCTGTAGGCCAGGAATTTGAGATCCCTGTTCTAAAAGGTACACAGCTCATCTACACACCAAAACATGCAGCAGGCACAGAAATACATTTGTCTTTAAATAGAGCAAACTGCTAAGATTATTTCGGTTGGTATATTATGGCAGATGTAAACTGTGACTCTCTAATCCAGGCAGATAGGGAAGATAATCGAACCTTTATGTTTCATTTTAAAAAAATGTAATTTGGGGCATTACAAATAATTAGTTACAATGATTCCAAGAAGCCAGAGGGTGGGAAGAGACAGAGTGGGATCACGGATAAGACTTGATTTAAAGGCGGGTTAGCAAAATTATTCAGCATTTCCACTGGATTTTTGTTATAAAGGAGAAGACGCTGACTTAGTCAACAATTGTGGTGTCATGGTTATTGATTTGAATGGATGGTTTTGCCTTAAAGCCAACCTCTGTCAAAAACAAATGTGTGGGCTGCTTAAAGAGTTGGGCCTAAGTAATGACAGGAATAAATATGCTAGGGGGCAGACTTTGCTAGAGTAACAACGAATAGAGATGGCAAGGAACTTGCAAGAAAATAGCTTTTAGTTTTACAAATACAAGAATTGTGCAACGAATGAAACAAGTGCCTGCACTGAAATATCCATTGTGTACATTACTCTCAGGAGTGCTGACAGCCTCCGTAGGCCCCTGCGGAAGGAAGGGGACTGGCTCTGCACTTTGGGAAGGGGTGAGGCCTTAGGCAGAAGGGGCAGAGCCAGAGCAGCCAGCCCTTTGTACCACTCGAAGCATGATGTGCCCCTCCTCTGGGCTGCATGGAGCAGCACAGTCCTCTGTTGATGACTTAGCAGTGCAGTGGCCAGGACCCCAAGTCCCTTTGTATTACCAGGCCCCGGGGCAACTGCTCTTCCCCCGCTTCTGCCCTCACCCCTCCCCCGTCACCAGGTCTGACTATTTTCTTCAGAATAAAAAGCATGCCTGTGGCCTGGGGATTAGAATAAAATCTCCCAGAGGAAAGATTTGTGAAGCTAGGAAAGGGATCCTTCTGTAAAATGGGGAACTGAAAATTTGATACTAAGCCCCATCAATTTTCTTATAGAGAGAGGACATGTTAGTTAAACATATTCAGACCTATCCTCACCTTGCTGTAGCTTTAACTGAGCTGCAGGAATATCTCCTGGAAGCACTATGGGATGTCTGCATCTGTTGTAAATCATCATATCAGAGAAGATATTCTTTTTTTTTTAACCACATTTTTAGTGTCACTTGCCAGATGTTTTAGGATGTATATTTAGATGCTGGACATGAAAGTCAGCTTATTTACATTGCCTTTGAAAGTGTTCCATAGTAAGGATGTGTCCTATTAAATGTGTACTGTGCAGGCAATTCCCTGAATAGCCAAAGTAAACTCTGGTTCATGTCATCTGTATTTTATTAAAGTTGTTCAATAAATGCTCTCCCATAACTTTGATACATATGCATACTTAACCTATAACAATATTTATATTTCAGAGCATGAGAATACTGCATTTACAAATATGATTTTGCTTTTAACTACAAGGGACCCACAAGAATCACATTAAAGATCATTTGCAAGACAATACCAACATATAATGTCATATTGGCTTAGGCACATATTGCTTGCAGCAAAGCTAAATTGAGAATATGAATTTGAAACGGCATCATGCTATTGAAACCCACATCTAACATGCCATGGGCATACAGAACAAGCCAAAGGGTTACCAAAAATAATCCTTATTGGATCTATGAATAATAGAGCACATCTTGCATAGGCTTAATGATCTATCAGCAGTCTCATATGAGACATAATCATCAAATGATTGCTTATCAGTTGCTGGAATATAAATAAATACTTTTGGTGAATCACACACACACACACACACACACACACACACACACACACACACACACACACAAAACTTGCCAGAATTTGTTTTTAACTAAGTTCCCAGCAAGTCATATTTTTTTTCTAATCAAAAGTTTTACTTAAAAGTATATGCTCTTTTAAAAATTATGGAGAATGACAAATTCTTGTCTTCTCAGTCATCATGGTAGTATATTTTCAGTAATTGGTTCTTGGGAATCTGTTTTTCTGTACTTGCCTCTAATGTAGCAAGACCTCAAAATGTCAATGAATTTTATCTATTGGATATGCAAGATGATTTTGTCACTTTTTAAACTGACTATGTCAGATGAATGTCACTCAGTCTCTACTAAGGGCACTTTGTACCATTCAAATATTTGCTCATTTAGTCTGTCTTTAATATTTAGATCAGCATTCACTGATTCTAATTGACAATCCGTTAAGTGGTCTTTGAATTACTTCTTCTTTCTGATCTTGTGCTGGCTGACTTTTGTGGCTCTAGTTATAAGGTGAGAAGTACTGTTTCTGAACTGTAGCTGGAAGCCAAGCAAAAGCAAGCTTGGGAAAGGTTCTAGGCAAAACCACCCCAATGAAACAGAATGAGATGTAGAAGAATATTAGGATTAATAGTGGTTTGCATATTCTAATAAAGTTTCTTCTTTAGGGTTAAAAGATACAATTGACTGTTTCTGTGATTCTTTATCACTTTTTATATGATATTGGCTAAGTCCATGATGACTTAATTTCCTCATTTTAAGGAATTCCAGGATTGAATTTGGTGGCTGGAGGGAGTTATACAATTACGGGCATTTGGATGCTAGTATCTGCCTGCTGAAGTAAAATGCCGGGCTGTGGTCTGATTGGGTATGTCTACACTTGCTCCCTAGTTCGAGCTAGGGATGCAAATGTAAGCGACCGAAATGTAAGCGATCTAAATATCTCGCGCTTCATTAGCATGATCTCGGTGCGTTACTCTGATCAACAGCTGATTTGAACCAGGAAGTGTGTGCCGGGACGTGTTAGTTCAAACCAAACCCCTTGGTTCAAACTAACATTACTCCTGGTTCGAATCAGCTGTTGAGCGGAGCAACGCACTGGAGAGATTATGCTAATGAAGCACGGGATATTTAAATCCCCGCTACATTAGCAATTTCGGTCGCCTACATTTGCGTCCCTAGCTTTAACTAGGGAGCAAGTGTAGACGTATCCTTTGTTATTTTTGAATCCATTCCCTTACAACAAAAGCTGCCAACATCAGAATTTCTAATTCACAAGAAATTAAGATATTTGAAATTTGGTTTCAGTTTGATGTGGAACATTTTTGGAAATGTCTTGAAAACTAGAATTTTCCTTAAGTTTTTTATTCAACAACTCTTAACACATTGTGTTTCCAACACAAAATATACTCCATGGGACCGTGGCAGCTGCTGAGTGAATTGAAATGAATCTTGTCAGTTTCAACACAAGTTCCCTAAATAGAAGAACTAGAGGACACCAAATGAAATTAATGGGTAGCAGGTTTAAAACTAATAAAAGAAAGTTCTTCTTCACACAGCGTGTAGTCAGCCCGTGGAACTCTTTGCCAGAGGAGGCTGTGAAGGGTAGGACTATAATAGAGTTTAAAGAGAAGCTAGATAATTGCATGGAGGTTAGGTCCATAAAAGGCTATTAGCCAGGGGATAAAATGGTGTCCTTGGTCTCTGTTTGTCAGAGGCTGGAGAGAGACGGCAGGAGACAAATAGCTTGATCATTGTCTTCGGTCCACCCCCTCTGGGGCACCTGGTTCTGGCCACTGTCGGCAGACAGGATACTGGGCTAGATGGACCTTTGGTCTGACCCGGTACGGCTGTTCTTATGTTCTTATGTAACACTGCTAGCATTGGTGGGTAGCCATGAAACTGACAAGATGTGTGTCAACTTCATTGAGCAGCTACCAGGGTGTCAGGGTCTGTGTTTCTGGGGGCAGCCCAGCCCTGCCAGACTCCCAGCACAGCTGGCTCTTCAAGCTTTCTGATTCTCAGGGCAGCTGGCTCACCAGACTGCAGAAGTCAGGTAGCCAGGTAATCAAGGCATCTGAAAGCCCCAGAGACCCCACGCTGGAGTTATCACCATAACTGAGCTTCTGTAGACACTAGGCACCTGGAACTCTGGGATTAACTTCTAGTTTCAGAGGAGAGAGCCTGGAGGTCCTGAGCACCCACATTCAAGCAAGAGCTCTTGAGGTTTCTGGGTTCCCTGCTGCAGAGATTGGAGTGGAGACTTAGTTATACCACAAGTTTCCAGGCTCTGGATTGTGCAACAGGGACCCTGGAAGCCACGGTGTTCTATTACTAGGGCTCTTCATGTGACTGGCCACCCTGTCAGTGCATGTGGCAGGATAGCAGGCAGGATTCCATCAGAACCTGTGGTTTGTCAACTGATTGTCAAAATCAATAGGTTATAACATGGCAACCTCACTCATTGGAGGGTTGTTGACTCTGTGATAGAGGCAATCTCTTATCAGTTCAGGAAAGCTTCTTAAAGGCTGCTTCAGAGAGTGGTCCTCTGCCCTGACATGTGAGCAGCCAACTCCCAAAACAAATACAAATCTGTGCTGTCTTCCACTTTTCCACATGGGGGAAAGGGAATAAAAATCCCTAACAAGGAATAACTGGATGTATATGCTGCTTGAAGTCTGGGGGAGAAGGCAAGGCTTCCTAAACATAAGCAAGAGAACCCCAGTGTTTAGCCTAAGTTAACCCTAAACAATACACAGAGTTTGCTTATTATATATGCTTTTATTATTCTGGAAACTTAAGATTGTAACTTATTTATATGTATGTTTACCTGCTTTAACCTTGTAAATAATGCATTTCCTTTGCCTATTAATAAATCTGTAGTTTATTATAGCATTATATACCTTGTCTTTGATGTGCAGCTGACCTAGGCTAAATGACTTGTAGTTTTGGGATTAGGAGTAACCTGAATATTGCTGTTTGGTGCAAGGGATTATCTGTCAAATCCCTAGGTGGTGCCCAACTGTGACTCCCAGTTTTTTTAGTTTCCAATGAACATATACTTCTATATATAGAACTTACAACCAATTTGGGGGTTGTGCTTTGATTCTGTAGTCTTCCCTGAGATTGGTACTCACGTTCTTGAGCCACCAAGGGACAGCTTGACATTGGGATACCAAGATCCAAGGTCATGAACGTCTGGTGATAACTCGTATCTTCAGCTTAGAGTGATCCCAAGTTAGAACCGCTCTGCCCCTTGTTAGCTTGGCTAGGTTACTTTACTAAATTAACAGTGTGCTGTCCTCATCTTCAGGCATGCCCACATCTACATTTACATCTACAATTCTAAAATTAAGAGGAATGCACACTCCACAGGGAGACAATATTAATGAAGTAAGTTGGATAAGTTTTATTTACAACCGTAAACTGTATTTATTAACTGACTAATAAAGACCCTTAACTATCTTAAAGCTGTTGTAGCATTTTAATTAATCTCCATCTGTTCTATCATGTTTTTCTACATCGTTACTTAAAAGTGTAATTAACTTGAATCTGAGAGTATATTGTTTATCTAGCATTTATAATTGATACTTTTGAGTTATGCCCAGTGCATGGATAAGTTCACAGTTATTCCTGGAGGCTCCCAAGACACACCAGGGAGTGTGTACAAGGCCCAGTCAAATAGCACCACCACAATTAATTTCCTAGCAAGTGAAAGGAGAGCAACAGAGGGGTGGAGAGAGGATTCCCATCTATTCAACATCATCACTGGGTTACTTAGGATCTCCTTTAGTGTCAACAACCATCAGGTACCCAGGAGGAATGGTGATTGCTCCTGAGTAAATCAGGCAGGAGAGGAGGTGATAGTGGGGGAGGTTGTATAACAATGTCCCAACATTAGCCACTTCTGTTAGAGAAATATGCAGTTGACATTGAGAAGGCCCAGAGAAGGACCTAATTGGATTTATCTATGATGAGAGAGTGAAAAGCCTCGGTTTTCTTTGCCCTGAAAAAAAAGAAAAAGATACATGGAACCCAACTTGATTTGAGCAATTCAAAATTTAGGCAGGTGTAAAAGTGAAAATTGAATAAACCCTCCAGTTCACCCATTCCTGAACTACCAGAATGAGGTGATGGTGACTGAAAGCTGAAGTAGTAAGCAAAGACAGAAGAAATAAGGGCATAATGTTTTCCTTGTTTTCTATAGGCAATATGTGGAATTCAGTGCTACATGGGTTACTGAAGTGTATGTAGAGCAAGAAAATAGTAAGATGATTTAAGGCTGGATAGTAAGGCATATGCAAGTTATGGCCTCCCAAATTCATCCTTTATGTATTACATACATTAATCATCTTCAGGGTCAATGTGTTCCTTCTCCCCTCTCGTAGCATTGCATTAGGGCAGCGATTCTCAAACTTCATTGCATTGTCAGGGATTGTACTTGGTCCTGCCATGAGGGCAAGGGACTGGACTCGATGACCTCTCAAGGTCCCTTCTAGTTCTATGAAATAGGTATATCTCCATATATTATTGTTACCCCCTTCCAACATAAAAAAATACTACACAACTACAGAAAAGGGGACCAGAGTCTGAGTTCACCCACACTCTGCTGCCCCTGGAGGGGAGCCAAAGCCAGGTGACTTGAGTGATCTCATCTTCATCAGAAGCATAACATATTGGGCCACTAAAGAGGAGGGACACCAAAGATCATATGTCAGATGAGGGACGAGAATAAACCTGTCTTTTATCTTTTATAGGCTTGCACTGGCAGCATTTATAATTATTCAGCGAATCAGTTCAGTTTTCAAACTGTCTAGTGTTTAAAAGCTTTTAATAAGTTTCCATAAATTGTATTAGGCAACCATGGCTCTCATTAGCAGTTGAATTGGCAGTTTTAGCAGAAAAGCCCCAGACTGCAAGCTCAGTCCTGAAAGGCGATTACTCTGATGGGGTGGCAAAGTACTCATGCATGAGCTTAACTTTAAACACTTGGTCAGTTGTAATCAGTGCAACTACTCCCATGATTAAGTGTTGTGATGTATCAGTGACAGAATGTTCAACACTCTGCCTAACTGAACACTGAATGTTAAAATGTCCCTCTACACTTTTCTTTAGTTTATATATTCATCCATTCATAGGACCATTTGGCTTTCCTATCATAGCGTAATAAAGGCCAAAACCCAACACTTTCCCAGATCCACAGATTTAGAAATATCCCAGTAATTTTGATTCTAAGTTTCAAAATTGGAAAGGTTGGTTGGATAGAGCCAGGGTAGGAGAAAAACTGCTCCCTCCATTTCTTGGCACAAACAAGCAAAATCTTCACATAGATAGCTAATCTTGAGATGTCCCACATACAAAATAATAAGTGTCTAACTAAATCATACCAGCTGCAGCAATTTGTCATTTTGGGGTGCTGGAAAAGTTTGCATAATTTTGACACCTGTAAGCCTGAACCTAGGTCTAATTTTAATCTTCAATGACAAACCTTTGCCTAAACATAGTACAAAACTAAATTCTATCTTTCTCTCCTATCTGTTCCTCAACAGCTACTGGAGAGAGATAGGGGTAGGCAGAAGAGTAGTTAATACTAAGAATATATTAGCAGTATTTGATCTCACCTAAAAACAATAACACTTAACTAGAATTAGAATCTGTAATACTTCTCATGGGGTATGTGTACACTTGCAGCCTAATTCAAACTAGGGCTGCAAATGTAGGCATTCAGAATTGC
>CM057845.1:289182249-289199432 GCA_030068395.1 Apalone spinifera
CTGCCCAGTTCTTTCCCTTCAACAGGGAGGATGGACGAGAACACCACTTGCGCTTCGAGTTCTCGAATCCTTCTTCCCAGCACTACATAATCTGCAGTAACGCGCTCAAGGTCATTCTTGGCCGTGTCGTTAGTTCCCACGTGGAGAAGCAGGAAGGAGTAGTCATTATTATTAGTGCTGGAAGGGTTAGATTAAGCAGTAAATTCCAACAAATGTTGAGTTCACTGTATACATTGGTGAAAAATATTTCCACCAATAACTGAAATTTAAAGATAGACAAAATAAAAATTTAGTCTTTAAATATATGATCATACACATTTTTTTTACATAACCTCATCTTATTCATTGCTCAGGACTGACCTATTCTGAATCAAAGATGTGTAGTAAAGGAGGCTGTTGTCTGTGGAGCCTCTGTCTCATTTGATGCCGAAGTTGCATGGTGAATGAGGCAGGCTATTACAGAAAGAAAAAAAATGGTCTAATTAAAGCAGCTGAATGATGCCCTACAGAACTGAGCTCTATCCCTTCCCTTCCAAAGGGAATTTCTCTGTGATGCTGCACAAGTCACTTAAGCCAAACTTTCCACAGGTGGTTGCTAATTGTGTGTTCCTCGTTTTCTGCATGCCTGACTTCAGACCTGAGGTCTGATTTGCAGAAGCACTCACAACTGCAAATAAAATAAATGGGAACTATTCTGTGAACGCAGAATGTGAAAGTGCTGAGTAATGCTAAGTGCTCTAAAAAAACCCAAGTTCTACTAATCATAGATTACCTTACTTTCTAGAGTCCTGATCCAAAAAAGTACTTGTGTACGTAAACCCCAGACTTAGGTTCCCAAATCCCCATTTAGGCACCATAAAGATCCACAAAACTCCCTCTGATGCTCCTAAATTGCAGCTACATGAGCTCACGTGGCCCTGGTCTACACTAGGGAGTTATTTCAAAATAGCTCCCCTTATTTCACAATAACAAACAGAGCGTCCACACTACCAAGACCATTATTTCAAAATAAGGGGCTGGTTATTTGAAATAACTCCTGGTTTCCACAAAGGAATAATAATTTCAAAATAGCAGTAGTGTGGACGCTCCGTTACTGCTATTTTGAAATAACTACTCCCCGGTAATTCCTGGGGCTTTAAGCTGAGGTAGCGCATCCTCATTAAGGGAGCCTGCCTCGGACTAATTTTGTGGTAATAGTTATTTTGAACTATTTTGAAATAGTTATTTCAGTAGTTATTATTTTGAAATAAATTATTTCGAAATAATTTCCTAGCAGAAACATGTCCTTGGTAAGTTTTCAGAATAAAATTTCCTGAGGCCTCTGGGCATTTGTATTGCTTCCTAGATGGCTGGTGAGTGGGGGTGCATGTGAGGTCACATTACATCTCCCCCCAAGTTTGCTGCTTGGCTTGTACTGAGAATGGTCACACAGACAGAGCATGCTTAGTAACACTGCTAAAGCCGGCTGCTCTCAGTCTACTCCCAACTGTCTGCTGGCATGGTGGTCTGCAGCTGCCTCATTCTAGGCATCCAGACACCTATTTCCCTTCTAATTTTAGGCTATGTCTAGACTGAGGAGCTTATCGGGTATCCCAGGAAAGCTCTGCTGCGTCCAAGGAATGCATCCACTTTTTCGGAACAGTTTCCGAAAAAGCGGACATGTTCTTTTGGCATCCTGATATTCCTCTTGGTGAGAAGAATAAGGGATGTTCTGAAAGAAGAGGTTTTTCCAAAATTTGGCCCCGTGTAGACAGGTCAAATTTCGGAAAATCCTCTTTCAGAAAAAAAAAACAGAAAAAAATACACAAATTGCTGTTTGCAATTTGCATATCTTTTTCCGACTTTTCCCTGCAGTATAGACATAGCCTTAGAGTGATCCAGGCAGAGAGGGAAGACAGGCGCTTGCCCACTTATCTTGTCCATAGGACCCAGTCTAATAAGTGTGCTCAGGTGCCACTTGACAGATTGGGTCTTGTTCAAAATGTGGCCAGAGGAGGAGGTTCTGCCACCCACCTTATACATTTTAGCCCAATGTTTAGAAGACTCATCTGGCATGCAGGAGACTAAGATTTCATTCCCCTCTGTGTGAGGAGTGAAAGTATTTGATGAGGGATCTCTTTCCTCCCAGAAAGCTGTGGGTTATTCTGATGTGGGTCTTCCTCAATCTTCCCTATTAATGCTGCTTCACTGTGACCCATTTGTGCTGCAATGGCTAAAATAAATCACTAACATAGCCAACTGTTGCCATAAGGAATTCAGTGGCAGCTTATTGTTGGGGCAATAGTAATGCTTTAATTGAATACATACAATAAAATTCTCCAGCTATTCAGCATCATCAAGCTAGGCACACAATTTTAATCACATAATCTTACTCCCCTTACTCTTGCCCTCCACTCTTGCTTCTGTCCTATGTGCCACATATGCTTAGTATCCTCTCCTAAATTAGATTAAGCTCTTCTGGTATCTTCCTATGTGTTTGCATTAGACCTTAAAAAAAAGGGATCCAAAACCGGAGGGATTTTTGGCACTACCAAAATCTAAAGGTAATAGAGGATAACAAAAATAGCTATAGCACGTTATGCTGGGAGCCTGCCAGATCTTCTAAGCCAATTATGGTCAATGTGGATCAGCTTTGTGCTCTCAGGGAGAGTGGTTTGGCAGTTAGTAAATGGTTCAGAGACGCAGCAACAGCAGGGGGTAAGAACAATGCAACTGCTCTGGCTTCTCTGCTCCTTTTCTCAGCCTATGTTTTTTACAATGAGTGGAAGAGTTTGTAAGACTTCACTCTCATTTCCTGTGCAATAAGCACTTGCTCCTGCGTGTGCTGTTTCTAATGGTGCTGGGTATGCAGACTGTGTCATCTTATCTGCTGGACAGCTGCGGTATGTCTGCAAATGCTGATTCTAGTATGTGCCTTGGCAAGGACTATTGGGATGGAAGCCAGCAATCATACATGTGGCTGCTGAATTTCCAAGTTGTATCCTTAGCATATACTCTAAATATGTCTTCAACACAGCAGGGATGATTATACATGAGTGTTAAAGCTTCTTTTCCAGGACAAATGTTGGGAGACTTAACCTTGTAAAAATGATTTTGCACGTGGTGCTAGATATTACTTGGGGAGTAAATGAATGAGCTTCTGTTGCCAAGAGGAAGAAGAATCATTGAGTATAAATCCAGAAAAGGGATCATCAGACCATTTAATCTGACCTGTATATCACAGGCCCCCAACACCACCCAGTAAACACAACAAAACAAATGAGACCAAATACAGCACAGGAGACTAATGTATTATGTGCCTCAGGCAGAGATTAGGAGTGACCTAGGTGCACCAAGGACCAAGGCCACATGGAAATGACTTTGTGAGATATATGCAGATAATCCTAGAAAGTGACCCCCTTTCCCCCCCATGTGTATATATATATATATATATATATATATATAATTCCCATGGACACTGCCAATCTGGGGGAAAATTTCTTCCAGATCCCACATGTAGTGATCATTTAGTCCTTGACCATGTGTTTATAAACCAGTCAGCCAAGCACTTGATATTACCCTTGAGCTCTGGTCCTCTCTGTCCATGTCCATGTCCCGTCTCCAGCTGTAGCTATTGCCGATGCTTCAGAGGAAGAAAATTAAAAACAGACAAACAAACCAATCACCAACCACAGTCATGGTGCATGGGAATCTGTTCCAGCCCTCAGCAGATGGCTGAGTGAGGCCTGGAAACATCAGCCTTTAGGAACATAAAATAATTTAACAGTGAGCTCTGTGGCTGTTGAGCCCTGCCCCTTCCCATCACAAATACAGTAACTCCATCATAAAATTCCAATCATAAACATATCATATGTATCTCTTCTTTAAAACTAATTAAGTTATTGCTCCCACAATGCCTATTAGGGTGATCAGAAACCTTCTTCTAACTTCCTGCTTGAAGCCAGGCAATAACAATGGCAATAAATATCAAGGCTTAAGAGCAACAGGTTCGCTGTATGCTCCCAATCAAGAGCAAACAAAACAAAAAAACCCAAAACAAAAGAAATGTAAAGATTTCTGTAAAACAACTTTGGGGAAAAGAGAAATTATACTTGGAGGAGATGTCAATTGCATGCTGATCTTGGGACAGCTCTGATAAAAAAAAAGGCAAGGAAAATAGGGAAGCAGGTGCAGCACTGAATTCTCCCTGCCAATAATTCAGTCTCTTAGATTGCTGGAAAGAACTGAAGCCAGGGAAAAGAGATGAACATTTTAGTAACACTCTCATCAGTTATATACTAGAATAGATTTAACATTAATTTCTAAAGTCTTAATGAAGCAGACAGGATCTGCAGAAACTGGCACCATTACATGGCCAGATCATGCACTATTGGAAGCAATATTTAATAGCTGGGATGGGTCCCAAAGGTCACTTTTCTGGGGAATGAACTGCTTGCTTCTCAAATATAAAGATCTGTTGCAGCAACTGAAGAGGACCTTGTTCAATATTTTCAGATAAACAATATTGAAAATCTTCTTTGGGAGGTAGGGAAAGCAGTATTTAGGGGCCAGTTGATAAGCATAGCCTCTTAACTGAAAAAATGAAAAGCACAGGGGAAAAAAACCCTGAGCTATAACAGGAAAGAGAAAAATGACATAGACTTTCATAAAACATTTCAAAACAAGAATATAAACCAAAACACTTATATAAACAATTGACTAATAGTAGATGAAAACTGAATGTGTGAATGACAGACACACCCTCCAAAGCACCTAAGGTATATCAGCAGATGCTTTATCAAAAATAAATTAGTGATAAGTTATGGGTTCAAAAGCTTATAGGGATTCAAGAGCAACATATTATTGCACCAAATAAAAACAATCAGAAAAAATAGTTACATACCTAATTAAAATATGCGCTACTTTTGCTACATATTATAAAAAGCTCTACATCTGAAATATTCCAAGCTCTGAAGTTACAGAAAAATATCTGCAAGTAACAGGCTTGCCAAAAAAAAAAAAAAAAAGTGATGTGGATAAAGAAACTTTTAAAGGAAATAACAGAAGGACTTCTACAGGGAACAGAGAGTATGAGAAGTGCTAAAACTCTAGGACCTGAGGGCTTTGCAGCTGAAAAGTTTTACAAGGTATGTAAAGAGATATCAGTGGGTCACTTAAGAGGTACCTTCAATGCTATTCTGTTTGGGGAGGTACATATGCAATCTATGAAAACCTATAGAGATCGTTCTCCCTACAGTTGGAAAGTACCTCGTCTTATTGGGGATTGGGCCAAAACAAATCTGATGCGGTTCAACAAGGACAAGTACAGGCTACAGAATCATAGAATTATAGGGCTGGAAGAGACCACCTGAAAGTAGGATCAATCCCAACTAAATCATGTCAGCCAGGGCTTTGTCAAACTGGGACTTAAAAACTTCCAGGGATGGAGATTCCATCCCCTCCATAGGTAACTCATTCCAGTGCTTCACCACACTCCTAGGCTGTGTCTAGACTGGCGCGATCTTGCGCCAGAGCTATGCAAATGAGTCTCAGCGTGGAATATCGCTGAGCCTCATTTGCATAGCTAATGAGCCGCCATTTTCGCGGAAGAGGCTCTTGCGCAAGACAGAGCTGTCTACACTGCCCCTTCTTGCACAAGAAAAACCCTCTTGTGCAAAGCCATTATGCCTGAAAATAATCAGCATAACGGCTTTGCGCAAGAGGGTTTTTCTTGCGTAAGAAGGGGCAGTGTAGACAGCTCTGATTTGCGCAAGAGCCTCTTCCGCGAAAATGGCGGCTCATTAGCTATGCAAATGAGGCTCGGCGATATTCCACGCTGAGCTTCATTTACATAGCTGGCGCAAGATTGCGCCTGTCTAGACACAGCCCTAGTGAAATAGTTGAGGTACGTAGGCACTACTGCATGGAATCAACAATCAATAAGAATTCCATGTTTTTGCCCTGTTGTAGCAATAATGGTTGATGTAACGAGTGTTAAAGCTTAGTGATGTTTTAGTTAGTCATAGCAAAGTTCCTTTTAGCCTCCCTTAGATGTGTAAAATTTCGCACTTTCTTCTGGCAAAAGGGAAAAATAACAAGTGTCACATTGCAGGGCAATTTGAGCCTGCTTATTAGATATATACAGGAGAAATTTTCTCAGCATTGCTAGCACCTGAATACAATGAGAATTCAAGAATAAGAAATCACTATAATAACCCAGTGGTCAAAGAAACTAATTCAGATGAGAAATCAGAAAACCAAACAGTTTTGGCTTCTATTATCCTTTCAGACATTAAAATGTCATTTTAATGGAGTGTCATTAAAATGTTCTATTCACCTGGTGGGGAAAAAAAATCTGCTAATATTTTTAACTCTTCCCATGTAGCAGAAGTAGATTTAAAAAGGTGCCATTTTCTTTTTCTACTGTTTAACCAAGACAAATTAAACTCTACAATTACAGCTCTGGATTGCCTGAGCACCACAGAAGGTAGTATAAGGCATGTGCATTATATCACAAACTCTTTTGTAATAGAGGAAGCATGATGGTTCTTGCTATTGCTAATGTAGCCAGCCTTCCTCTCCACCAGTGCTCCAAGGCTGCTTCTGGAAGTCTGGACTAAGGAAACGACCACTCTCTATCCTGATAATTTTCCTTAAAAATATGTGTTGCAGAAAGTACTTGGAACTTCCAACCTAACGTCCTCAGCCAGAACATATCTAGCAATCTGGAGAAGA
This sequence comes from Apalone spinifera, assembly GCA_030068395.1. Classification (NCBI taxonomy): domain Eukaryota; kingdom Metazoa; phylum Chordata; order Testudines; family Trionychidae; genus Apalone; species Apalone spinifera. The sequence continues at coordinate 289,188,964 of CM057845.1, forward strand.
GAGGCTCTCTGTCTTTTCTGACTCTAGTACAGCCTTGCAGAACTCTCCTGTAGAGGTGCACAATAATCTTGTCTTAGGTTATACATTGCACATATACTCTAGAGCAAAGTAGTACATTGTTATGCAAGGTCAAAGTGATTAAGGCTGAAAGTTATAAAGAAAAAGGGCTCTGTGAATGGCCATCTACCGATTAAGTGTCTGTGCATCAGTTTTAGCTCTCAGAGTAAATACTGTTCATCATTGTCATTGTAATATGTAGCAGAATTAGGATGGCTAATTTCCTGCTTCTCCCAATTTATAGCACATATTACAGTAACGTACCATTGTACTTGAAGGCTACCATTATTCCAGTATTACAAACTCATATGCCACTTTACATTTTTTCTGTCAGGGTAACAAATTTAACTGAGGATAGAATCATGTCACGTGGCTACAGTGGATAAGATCGAAACAGTTCGCAGCAATTCCTCAAGAGGTTATTGGAGAACAGACTGATTCATCTTTAACAAAGTAATATTTTAATGTATATTTGGTTCTTAACTTCATATTATTTATGCTCAGTAGTTCACCAACCACATGGTTGTTGCAATCAGATGAGGCTATGGATTTCATCAGCTTTACTGTATTTTTGTGGTGATCTTATATATTTTATTTGTTTGTTTCATTGGGTTTTAAAATATATTTTCCTGAGTGCTACTGTCCTTATTTCTATGTAATTGTTTAGGATTAATTAATTTTAGAAGAGTTAGAGCTTGTAAAAAAGAAAAAAAATAACTGTTTTCCTGTAAAACTTCAAACATTTTTATTTCAAATTTGTTTATTGCAGAATTGTTGTATTAAGATTTTTTGCAATTTTTTAAAATGAAGTAAGATCATTCTAGATTAATATTCCAGAAAGGTAAAAGAGTGCAAGGGTTTTAGACCTACTCATTCATTCACACTGCCTTCTGTGACTAGCAATAAAAGAGCTTTCACCCATTCTACCAGTTGTGGGTCTGTTCCCAGTGTAGTCAACGCTGTCCATTTCAACTTATCAAAAGGTCTTTTTTGCATCTAAAAGTTGAAGTGCTTAAACCTTGGCACTTCAACCTTTAGATGCTGAGAAGCCAAAGTGGTTTTGCATTGACTAAGACAGTGGTTCCCAATCTTGTTTATACCGCAGACCAGCAAGCCCATAGTTTGCCACAAACTTTTGGCAAACTAGCGATATTTTATTTGCATATTTGCATATTCATTACGCAAATAACGAACAGTCAAATATCAAAATAAAAGATTACCTGTCCACCAAAAGTTTGTGAATGGGTTTGCAGGTCCATGGTATTAAAAACCCAGGCCTTCAGAACCTCCAACTGCCAGCCCTAACTCCTAGACTCTCCACCCCTCTACTACTCCCCAGTGCCAGCCACTGACCCCAGAGTCCTTTGCACCCAACCCCGCCTAGTGTCAGCCCTGTACCTCTTAGAGCCCCACACTCCTTAGAGCTAGCCCCATCCCTAGAGTCCCCCAGTGTTAGCTTTGCCCCCAGATCCCCTGAGTGACAGCGCCCCAACTCTTATAGCTCCTCATCCACTGAGCCTCCCAGAACTTGCCCCTCCCAGAACTAGCCACATCCAGTGCCTGCCTGCCCCTGCACTGCTTCCCAACTGCCAGCTGAGTGCTGCTGCCCGAGTTGCAAGAAACTCTATGGCTGCCATGCCTGGCTCCGTGTGGTCTTCCTGCCGTGCATTGAACCACTCTTCCCTGGCTGGGAGGAGACCCTGTCCCTGCCCAACACTGGTTGGCTGAGAGATGTGGCAGGACTTGCCTCTCCCACCAGCCACGGTGGAAGGGAAGGTGCTGAGTGGTGTACCTTAGTCCTAGCCCCCAGAGCCACCCCGTCCAGGCAGCCAGCGGTTTGTGGCATGGTGCCAGTCTGTAGCCCGGTGGTTGGGAACTGCTGGACTAAGAAATAAGTAACTTTGGAATAAAAGGAACCTGCTGAAATGGTTAAATACTTACAATATTCTCTCAGTAAATCTGGCTCTAGAGATCAACACATATTTGAGGGATCTTCTATAATTTCAAGCTTCTGACAGACCATAAACAACTTGAATCATTAACAAGAAAAAAAAACAGTAAACATAGATTGGATGGTCATTCAATTGGTCATTCAAATTTTACAGAGGTCTGGGATGATAGAAGTATCATTTTGAATAGCCTGTCAGTCTCATCAAGTGCAAAGCAAATCCAAGTCCATCATGCATGACTTGCCCATCTACTTACCAGAGGTTCTACATTCAGCCTGTGACTTCAGAGCACTCCCCACTGATTGAATAAAAGCTGGTAGGCTGCTACCTCAGTCAGTTGATAATCATTCTAGAGTCCCACAGTCTCTTCAGTCCCATTTATCAGAAAGTATTTGTGTGCTCCTGATTCTCTCATAAGACACCAGAAACAAACCTGACAGAGAGTCATGGTCCTACCTAAGGCAGGTCCTAAAAACATTGTGACTCACAGGCTGACCAAAAGGACTTATAACCTGTTTACCAACCATCCCTGACATACATGGCTTAAACAAACTTTAGTCATAATCCCACCATATAGCCATAACTCTCAGTACACACCACATACCTACATCACCCAAGGATACTATTGATCAGTGTATTAGCTTTAAATGATGTCTCACAAAGCAGATATTTTCCAAACTGATTACAATAGTGTGTAGGGTGTGATCAGGATGCTCAAGGCCACATTGCCCTGAAGTTATCAGTTTACTACTTATCTGCTGGAGAGCTAGAGTTAAACCAAAGGGGAACCCACAAGAAACAAAGCATTAAAGATGAGGTTCACTGAAAAAACAAAGTGTGGACCGCCATTGATGAAGAAATTGTCTGTTGGACACCATCCAGGATTGGACTGTTTTCTCTTCCCCAAAGCTAGATCCTGGAATCAAAGGGGATCTATGGCCTCAAAGATTCTAGAAAAAGGAGAGGATGGGTATAGGTGAGTTAATAGAGATATCCGATGGTGACAGCAAAAAGCTGTTAGACTGACACAAACAGACAGAAAGCTCTTTCTACCTGCCAGAGAAGGTAGTACCTTAGCTGATGGGGTCTTGCAAAAGTAATGCCCAAGCATATGGCCTGGCTCTTTACTTTATTTTGAGGATGCTGTTTGTGTGCCCCTACAAATGTATGTAGCAACAGGATCCTGAAAAGACACTTTCAGAGGTGACAAAACCCATTTGGGACTGTGTGGTTAACATAGCTTGAAATGAGAAGGGCTATAGCTCAGAGATCCAGTGTGGTGTTAGTTGGATTGTATGGCTCCCACTCAAAGGGTAGTGTAGGGAGCCAGGCATGTCACTCCACTGGTAAACCTGAGAGGGATTGAAAAATGCCCAAAGGCAAAGTTTGCTCTTTACCCATGACAGACGGCATGGGAGAGGCTAGATTCTCTTTTACAAACTCAGAAGGCCAGATTCTCTTGCTCACTGTGTTCCCTTTATGCATTCAGATGTCTCAGAAGGGACTGAGGCCCTCCTATAATAACCCCATATGGAAGGACTGCCTAGGTGTGGAAGGAATCTCCAGAGGAGAGAGCCAGAATAGGCAGCTCCTCCATTTCATCTCCACAGACGCTGGTAGAAGAAGCATGCAAAGAGACATGGTAAGGGTAAAGAGGAAAAATAGCCATAATGCAATGGGCTCCAGAGCTATTGCTTGCTGGCAGCTGGTCCAATGAAGATCAAGGCCAATGTGTGAGAGTTAGAGCAGCCTGCCTTTATACTGCTCTAATCTGGGCTGGGCAAAACACTAGGGAGCATTAAGTAGCTGCCTTACAGTCCTATTGTAATACAGCTCCCAGAGGGTTAAGTGGCCCAATGGGGATTGCAGAACCATCTCCTCTCAACAAGAAAGCCTTTCTGTCTAGTTCCTCACCTGTGGATGGGCTTAGCTTCCCCATCAGGTACAATGTCTTTATCCTCTTCTTCTCAGAGGAGAGCTGAGATTGAAAAATGGCCATTGCCTCTCCTGCAGTGGAGCAGTAAGTGGGGAGAGCCCTTGCCCTCTCTTTCCACCAGGATCCAACCCCAGGCCCTGTTAGATTCAGCAGTGTCCAGTATCTTTGAAGTTACTCTTCCTGGATTGCTTACTACCATCTGTCTCTCCCCCACAGGTACAAATCCAAGTTAAGGTAAGAAAATTAAAAGAAATGACACCTAAAACTTGAGCCCTAACTGCACTCACCATGCAGTCCTACTCCACACACGTAGGCTTCTTTAATACCCTTGTCCAGCAGCTCTCTGGATAGGCCTATTTTCTTCACTAGCCTCCCTCTGACTGAATTGGGTTTGCTCCCTTTAAGCTTCCTCTCCAGTTGTAGAATGTCCTGCAGGTCTGGAGGAGAACTACCAGGGCCAAGTATTGTCCTTTAATCTCTTCAGGCCCAGAATGGGGCTTCATAGGCACCATCACACCCCTACATATTCACTGCTGTACTCAATTTCTGCTCAGCTCACATTCAGATTCTCTACTAAAAAAAGGTTTTTGAGAGCATATATGGATTAAAGTCAGAAGTTTGTTTCCCTAAAATCTGTATGTGGGATTAAGGAAGATTATGAAGACAAATTTTTAGTGTCTTCTCCAAACTCAGACAGCCATGTCTCATTGGTGATGTCACGAGGTGAGGCTGGGACAAGAGTAAATTAATTTAATAGCCTTTGAGGTATATGGGAGGGTCCCAAGGTACAAAAAGCTTTGCTGGGACAAACCTACTATATATTTGAGAGCGTTTGTGCATCTGTCTGTCTGTGTGTCTGTCCAACCTTCTGTGAGTCCACTTATTCAAGAACTCTTCTTAAATGGTAAAAGCTAGGACCACCAAATTTGGTATGCTGCTTCCTCTTATCATACCTTAAAGCAAGGTCAAGGTTTGGTTGTGCCAGGACAATGGCATGTGCCTGGAATTAGATTCTGTTTTTTGATAAACCAAAGAAGGGGGTCTGGTATGAGGAACAATTATACTATAGAAGGACCACAGAGGAGCAGAAAGGGCCAGAGATGGGGACCAGGGGATCTTTAACTCCACTGACCAAGCAGGAGGCAGGGATAAAGAAAGGTACATCTATGTATTATATATTTCAGACAATTTGTCTGTCTGTGTGTCTATTTGTCTGTGTATCTTTCTATCCCCCAGCCAGGGGACTTACACCCTTCCCCCAGCTGTGCCCATTACAGCTACAGTGGCCATGGATAGGTGCCTAAACTACTGCAGTTGTTCTCTCTCATTGGAGCAGCCTGCGTACTGAACCCTTTATCCCTATCAATTATTTAAATGAAGAAAAACAAGCATTTCCTCAGCTCTCATCTGCTAGCACTCTTTCTCTACTTATGCTATACTGATGACATCTTCATTATATGGATTCATGGGAAGGAGGCTCTTTAAAAATTCCACAGGAATTTCAACAACTTCCACCACATCATCAACCTTAGTGTGGACCAGTCTACATAAGAAATCCACTTCCTTGACACTACAATAAAATTAAAAATAATGATCATTTCTACCACCCTATACCGGGAACCTACTGACCATTATTCTTACCTACCCGTCGCTAGCTTCCATCCAGGACACATCACACAATCCTTTGTTTACAGACCTAAGATACAAATGGATTGCTCCAATCCCACAGAGACAAACACTTACAAGATTTTTATTAGGCATTCTTAAAACTTAAATACCCACGTGGGAAAGTGAAGAAAAAGATTGACAGAGCCAGAAGAGAACCCAGGAATCTGCTTCTTCAAGACAGGCTCAACAAGGAAAATAACTGAACCACTAATAATCACCTACAGCCCCCAGCACAAACTCTTTCAGTGCATCATTGACAATCTACAACCTAGCCAGATAATGGTCCCTCACTCTCATAGGCCTTGGGAGACAGGAAAATCCTTGCCTACAGATAATTCCCTAACCTGAAGCAAATTCTTTCCAGCAGCCACACATCACACCTCAGGCACACTCACCCAGAAACTTTCCTCTTCAAATAACCCCATTGCCAACACTATCCACATATCTATACTAGTGTCACTATCACAGGACCTAACCACATCAGCCACCACATCAAAGGCTATTACAACTGCGCATCCTCTAATGTGATATATGCCATCAAGTGCCAGCAATGACCCTCTGCCATGAATATTGGCCAAACTGGACAGTCTCTATGACAAAGGATTAATGGACACAAAACAGATATTAGAGATGGTAACACACACAAACCTGTAGGGGAATATTTTAACCTGCTTGGACACTCATTAATGGACATATAAGAAGCCTTTCTTCTGCCAAGGATTTTCACAAGCCAACTACAGAGAGTGCAGAACTGACCTTCATATATAAATTTGACACTATCTCCCTTGGCCTGAACAAAGACTTGAACTGGTTAACATATTATAATACCAACTTTCCTTACATTCAACACCCTATTGACATCAAAAACTAAGTATGGGACACTTCCAGCCCACTCAATTAGCCTCATTAGCACAGGTACTACAATTGACAGGTAATTGTTTGTCCTCCCGCTCTCTTTTTATTCTTTTTTGTGTAAGGACCTGAGCAATGCCAGGTAAATCTCCTAATAATGAATAATAAAGTTACAAAATAGCAGCAGCAGCTCTCAAAGTAGGTTATTTCTCTGCAAAATTCCCTGTGCTCTTTGATATATAGAGAGGAGATAAAAAAATCAAAATTCAATAGATTTACAGTAAAGATGATATACTGAACTGTGTTTTTGTTTCTATTCATATTGTTCCCCATTCCCTTACTTTTTTAGGTTTAGTCTTTTACACTATTGGACTTACAATTACCTATGACTCTTCCCTTTAATATTTCCCTCCTTTTGTTCTTCACTATAATTTCCTCTCAGGAATTGTTCTCAGGAGATTAAGCCATGCCCCACTTCTGTGTAATAGGTAGGTATAAATACATTATACCATTGTACACAGAGATTTGGAAAGCAATTTCCATATATTTAGAGAAAAGCTGCATTAAATGTGTTGTTTCATTAAGGCTAGTGTGGTTGCTGTCCTATTATCAACTGATTTTTCATTTCTATAGTTTTGTTTTTCAATCCAATTAATTCTACCTAATGGATAATTACTTAACAGCAAAAGCACAATAGTTACTGTCAAGTTGCCATTGTCTTCAATTCCAGATTATCTTCTAAAACTCTACCACAGTCTAATAAAGCATAGCCAAACAGATGAAAATATGTCTGTGGCAAATACTCCATTAAAAAGATATTTTTCTTTCAAATTATATTATTAGTGAATTTTAATCACTTTATCATAAATAAATAGGTGAGAAATTATATAATAGAACATATGGCCTAAGTTTGCAGAAAAATTTCCCTCAAATCTGGGAACTATTTTTAGTCCAATAGTTGAATTTTTTCAAAGAAAATCAATGTTAATATTGCCCCCAAAACAACAAAGCACTCAAACATGTGACAAACCCCACAAAAGTATATGCAACTTCTCATACGATTAACATTAGGCATATGACTAAGAGCTTTGCAAAACTAGGGCCATATAAGTAATAGCAACTCAAGACACATTAGAAAAGAGAACAGTTCTTGCTCTGTATAATACATTTAATCTTCAAAGCAATTTACAAACTATAGCTAATCAATCCTGACAATATCCCATTAGGTTGGTAAACATATGGTGGTCTTTTAGCTCAGTTAAAGAAAATGAAAATCTTCCTGAATCCAAGGGCAAACAGTAAATCCATATTATATGTGAGTACAATGAGCTTTCATGGGCACAACCCACTTCTTCAGATGAGTGGAGAAAAAAGGAAAAATCCTGCAATTTAAAGCAGAAAAAGAAGGGATAGGGGAGGGGAAAAGTCCCCTGTCAATTATAGTGCCAGCTGACAGATTTTTTTCCCCTACCCCTCTCCCTTTTTTTTCCTAACATGGCTACTCCTCTGAAACTTTTAAACTCTTGTGTGAAGATCATCTTACCATGATGAATCATAATGGAGGGTAATTTAGGGAATTATTTTGACAGGACCAACTAGTGGAAACATATTTTGGGGTCCAATTAATTCTATAGAATGAATTTATGCCTAATTTAAACATTAATGGATTTTACATGAAAGATGAGTTTGATCCATGGTTCTTGTTCAACTGAAATGCAGCTTTGTTTTATTATTTTGACTGATTATTTTGTTTTTCTAACGACTTTCTTTTTTACATGATCAGATTGCATAGCCTATATAATGTCACAATTCTAGTACAGCATTTATCTTCACATTTGACAGGACGATGAAAACTTAGTTATAGCTGAGTATGCCAGCATAAGTACAGTCTGGATGAAGCATTTATCTTTCCATGTTTAATCTACAACATAGCACAGAATTTTTAAAAAAATTACATGTTTCCACTGTAACACTTCCATTTCAGTTGAAATTGTGCAGTATGGCCCAATAGACAGTACCAGGAATCAATTCCCAGTTTTGTTACTTGTTAATAGTCTCCCTTGAACAAATCACTTATGTCCAATTCTATGTCCTCCTCACAGCTAGGTAAACAAGCATAAGCATCGCTGTAGGATCATATTATCTAAAAATTGTCTCAGAATATTCATAGACAAGACTGAGTTTTTATGAAAATGTTTATGAATCCTGAATATAAAGTTAAGATCATCTATCTTATTTGCTATTCTGACAAGTTCCCTGCCCTGATGCTTTTAAATTATTCTAGTTTCTTCCCTTTTCCACCATGTAATGTCTATTTTTTTTAAAAAATAGGACTCCTATTGTGATAATTAGTGTTAAATAAATCCATAAACTTTTCCTTCTGTTCTTTCTACAGCTTCTAACCTTTCCTTATGCCATATATTAATATTTTGTGTTTTTCCACCCCACTGTGTCACCCTGGTTTTGTTCACCTGATGATTCTTCGTTTTTGTGACTGTTCAGTTTGGCTTACTTTGCCTGGTGTTTAGGTCTATTTTTTTTCCTACCACAGAGGACACTCATTTGCACTTCATGGATGAGTAGCATTTACAGCCTGCATTCATATACCAGAACATTGCATGTGTTCCACGTTGAACCATCTCACATGCTGCCCTAGTTGCTTTTTACAGCAGTCTTTACTTATTTCAGAATAACACTTGCATCCTGGAACCAAGCAGTATGAAGGTAGTCTGCTACCTTAACACCTATTTTTAAGCATTCCTTTTGTATATATCTAGCTCTTTAATGTTGTTTATTTATTCTCTTCTGCTTCTATTAGCTATGATAATATATATTGAACTACTGAAGATCAAACTTCCTTAGTGTTTTCAATGTTGCACTGTTGAAATATAAGACTAGAAAAGCATCATAGATCTATTTTAGGGACACAAAGGGCCTCATTACCATAGTATCTGAGCATCTCACAATCCTGAAGGTATTTATTTTCACAATATCTCTGGGAGGTGCTATTAACGCCATTTTACAGATCATCTAGTCTGACCTGTATAGATGATCATGTATAATGCAGGCCACAATATTTCAGGAATTGCATTATTATGAAGTCATTGTACCTCCTTGTTGCGACCTTAAGAAGCCCTTGCTGTCAACTGGCATAGAGCTCACTATTCTGTCAGCACTTCCTGCCAGACTTGACAAACTCATTTCATCTCATACACTGGTATCATAGTATTTATCTGCATAGAATGTTGTGTGAGGTATCCAATGAAAGCTGATGACATCCTGGTCATAGATGTTGCGGTGAAATCATAGAATCATAGAATACTAGGACTGGAAGGGACCTTGAGAGGTCATTGAATCTAGTCTCTTGCCCTCAGTATGTATATACTGATACCATATAAGGAATTATATATACAACTGAAATCATGTTTTCAAGTCTGTAAGAAGGCAGAGTGCCCAAACAGTTAATCTACCAGACAGAAGCATATCTATTCTCTAATTTTTGTCTGCATTATAAATTAAACATTGTACAACCAAACACAAAGGAAATCCCCTTTGCATATTAATCCAATAGGAAAAACATATTGACTGGTGGAGATGAAACCAAAAGGAGAAAGCACAGTGGAGCCTGAACCCCAAGGCTCATCTTGACTCTGGAAACAAAGGCAATAAACTTTAGACTATATAAGGAGAAGGAGAATATTTTGATGTGCCTTTCCTGAGGGATCCCATTGAAGGGCATAAGGAGATCATGAAAATGTGGATCCTGGTACCTCTGAAAATATCAGCAAGTTCTGTCAGAGTCTCAGAGTAAGTAGCTCCTTGAGACACCAGAGGTTAGACTGTCAAAGTTATGATTAGTTTCTTAGAAGAATTTTTTAATTTTTATTTGTAATTTTCATTCTTACACAATACTCAATTGAATCTTTGAATCTCTGTTCCTTATTACTAAACTATCAGGCTACGTCTAGACTACATCCCTTTTTCGTAAAAGGGATGTAAATTAGACG
>CM057845.1:289214157-289232782 GCA_030068395.1 Apalone spinifera
GCCATCAGAGCTTTCTTGCGCAAGAGAGCGTCTACGCTGGCAAGGATGCTCTTGTGCAAAAAGCACATCTCTTGTGCAAAGGCACACGCCAGTGTAGACGCTTTCTTCTGGAAGAGTTTTTGCACAAGAACTCTTCCGCAAAAGAGTTCTTGCGCAAAATCATGTCAGTGTAGACGTAGCCCTAGTGTAATAAATATTGTCAATACTAAATCATTATCTTGCTTACTTGTACTCAAGACACTATGACAAACCCCACTGAGAATCAACCATTATAGTTTTCAGTTATTTGCTATGCACCGATGTGGAGTATGCTCATATAAGCTCTCTGGTAAGACACCAATCCTTAAACCCCATAATGGAGGGTCTCACTTCCTGTACAGTCATTCAGAGTTTGTAGGGAACACACCAGCTCTGATCTCAAAAATGTCTTCTTTATTACCTCACTGCATGTGATCACGCGAGATCAGACAAAACTCCCCTCCCAAATGCATGTTTAAGGATTACTCCACAATAACTGTCCTGAACCCTCGGGCTACAATATTTCCTAAGTCTGTAGCTGTTTCTCTTGCCAAAATAACCTTGGAAACATTTCTTAACATAAAACAATTAACAGGAATAAACAAGTATGCTCCATTTTTGTAGTAAGAATATATGTGAAATCTAAAGTACCCTCTCCCAAATCAAACCATTCACACATTCTATATACGAGTCAGTTAACTTTGAGATAGCTCCTAGAGAATAGTTTAACTAACACACGGATATTTTTGGAAGAGAAAATGCAAACTATTTTTCCCTGCAGTTTCCAGGGTTAGTTTGTGGATGCATGAAAGAAAAACACGGAATTGGAATTTTTATTTACTATTTCCTTTTGTGGGTGGAAAAGCATGCAGAGAGGTGAACGTTGGGAAGGAGCTTTAATTAGCTAGGGAATTATTGCAGTTATTGCCTTTTTAAATGTTTTTTGTGTGTGTTATCATAGCAGGGAAAAGCCCCAGTCATGGACCATGACCCCATTGTGTTAAGCAATGTTCATACATAGAACAAATAGACAACCTGTACTTCAAAGAGCTTACAATTTAAGTTAAGAGAGAGCAGATGTATGCTGACGGATGAGGGAGTGCATGAAACAATGAGACTATATGGATCAGCATGTAGTCTCAGCTTGCCAGCCAGCCTGCCTGCAGCCCAGCCACTGTCCAGTTCTATGTAGGCCTCAGGGCGAAGCAGTATTTTATGAAAAGTTTTGAGAGAAATTAATTAGTTAGTTTTGCAGATGTTTGAGGAAATTCTCCTAAGTATGAGGGGCAGCATGGGAGAAAATACAATGATGTGCTTAACAAATGGACAATGGAACTAGGGGGAGGATTTAACAAATGGACAATAGAACTAGGGTGATACCAATATTATTGAGCCCCTCTTGATACTAGGAGCAAAAATAACCCTTGCATGAAGTAAAAAAAGTGCCACTTGCTATTTAGTGACCTCAGATGAAATCTAACATCATGGGCTGAAAGGGAAGTGTGTTCATTGAGTACCAGAAAGAACCTCAATAGGCTAAACATGGTGATGTGCTGTCATGTTCTGTGCTGCTGACTAACAATTATTTAAAACAGCAACTAGTCAATTCTCATACTGGGCAGATCCTTATCTAAGAGAAGTCAACTTAGCTACACAGATGTATCTCAACTGATGATCAACCTCCATTTCATATCTTTTATTTAGTTAAAGAGAGTGAAGGAACAAATTCCCTGTGAAATTAGCTTTTAAATAGGAAAATCCTACAAATTTCTCTCTGAGCACCAGATACAGCAGACTCCTAAATTAGTATTAAATATGTATAAATGGATGTATATGTCACTCAAACACTAGTGATTACAGCAAATATATATCTATTTAACCTCTAGACATAGCAAAAGAAGCACAAGCCAAAATAATCCTTGTTTTCTTAGGGCATGTTTACATAGCAGGATTAAATTCAAAATAAGCTACGCAACGTCAACTGCGTAGCTTAAGTTGAAATAGCTTATTTTGAATTTGGGCATGTCTACACAGTGCTTATTTTTAAATAGAGCACTCTTCCTCTGACTTCCCTTACTACTCATACACTGAGACTTACAGAAGTCAGATTAAGAAGTCTATTATTTAGAATTTATTTCAAAGTAAAGGGCTTGCTGGGTAGACATGCCATGCATTATTTCGAAATAACTGATGTTATTCCGAAATAACGCTGCAGTGTAGACATGCCTTTACTCAGAAACTCTGACCAACTAACTTCTTCCCAATTTGCTTAAATTCTTTATCCCTGCAGTCATACTAAGTAGATACTTTTTCTTTTAAAAATATGAATAGTGATTGACTTTATGTTTTTATTAAGTAACACTTTACAGATGCTAAATTACAATTGTGTGCTAACGAAATACATGTGATGTCCTCATAAATGTCAAACGAATCCTTTATGATTGGTGCTGTTATAATGAATACCAAACAATTTCATTATAATTAGTGCTATTACAATGAGTATCAAAGGAATTCATGATAATTAGCACTAGCACACTGAATAGCAAATGAGCTTAAAATCAGAGGCTGTAGAAGACTTTCTAAGAAAAACCTTAAACTTATCATGATTTAATACTTTTTGATGGCGACAATGCTGAAAAATAGGAATCCATTGAGAATGAAAGATTCTAAATAGGTCCCCGTTTGTGTACTTTAAACTCATATTAGGGCTAGCTTGTTGGACTACATCATTGGGCTACAAACCCAGGCAGAGGAGTATGAACACTCAAGTGTGGGCACAAAGTTCTACAAACTGCCTCCTCACAAGCAATATGTAAATAGCAAGAATGGATGGAGTCATGACTCATTCCATCCTCCACTGCTCCATCAGAACAAATGAGTGAGAGTAAATGGTGGATAGTGGCTCTTAAATTGCTGCTGATACAGGCTAGCAAAGTACTATATTCCTAATCACCCCCACCCAATCCAGCATACTCATAGAGTGAAAGGAAAACAGGGAAGGAACAACTGTGTGAGTGGCTCACATCTTGAAAGATATTTAGGCTCCTAACTTACATTTAAATCAATATAATTTAAATACTTATGAGGATCTGGGCCAATGTCTCTAAGGTGGTGTCACTCACATACCACCCTTTGCTTAGGAAAGTACCTAGAAGGATAATCTAGCCCTTGGTGAGTCTTGCATATGTGTAATATCAGATCACGCAATACTGTACTCTCGATTCATCCCTTAAAAACATATTAAGTGGGAGCTGCAAATCTGGTCAAGCAAATGATGTTTTCTAAGAATGTTTGTATTCAGCTTCCCATTCTGGGCAGAAAACATTGAATGACTAGCCTATGATTAAAAAACATTTTCTTATCTATTACTAACTGACAGCACAATAATGTCCAGTCATTCATACAAGCTGCTAAAAATAGTCTCTATAGCCATGAAGTATAAGAAGCCTTGTAGAAGGATATGGAAGCATGGAACCATCAGGACAACTGACACATAATATTATTGATAATTTTGTTATTATTTGACAAATAGACCTAACTTGGTTTCTGGAAGAATTCTCTACCTCCATATCCACTTCTATGATGTGGGACTTTCCCTTTGCTTCTGTATATTTAATTTCCCTGGAAGGGAAGGGAAAACGCTATCTAAACAGCCATTAGTTTAGCTACAGCAGAGCTAAACTGTCTGTTTGTTCTGTTTAATTATGAAAGCTATTCATAAGTTGTAGCTATTTTTGCAATAGAACATGGTTCAGTTCCAAGGTACATATGGTGGAAGTGACACTTTCCTATAGCCTATACAAATAATTAAACTTCCATGTACAGGGCTTACAAATGTTTATTTGTTTCTCATGCTCCTATTATGTTTCTTCTGTGTCTATATAATTGTTATGCTTTGTTCAGCCAATGGTTCAGAAAGTTAAAAAAGAAATAAATTAGTGAATGCCTGGCATTCCCTGATATGAGATATCAGAAGCCATAATGACAAGGAAATCCCAAGGATAAGAAAATGCAAGGTATATTTACTTAAAAGACCCCAAATAGGTGCTCTTTGCCCTTCTCCCCATAAAACCTTCAATTTTAAAAGGATCTAAATTTAACAGGGTAAATCTCAAAACACAGCTTTGAGACCTACAAGATGGTATCAACCCTATAAATGGCCCACTGATACGATCTTAACTGAGGTAGCATACTGGAGTGGGTTATGAAAAGAGACAAGAATGCTACAAGGAATTCATTGATTAGGCCCCTTTTAGATTTACTTTTACCAAACAGAAGAATAATTTCTGCCCTATCACATGTACTCAATTTCTATAGCTTTCATTGTAAGTATCTGAAGCCTAACTCTCTGCTTTTCCTTCACATTAATGTTGTCAGTTGGTTCCGTCCAAAATCCATATCTAAAGGACACTGAAATAGTATAGGGATCAAGATACCTGGTTCTTCACCAAAAAGTCAACATCTGTAATCATGACATTTTCCCCAAGCCCTAAGAAGGGAATAAGTAGTTCAGAGTTCATCTAACAAAGCAGGAGTTTGGTGGTGAGCTGTGATGCAGACAGGAGTCAGGAGAACACAAACACCTATAATTTCACCTAGGTAAGAGCTTTGATACAGAAGAGCTTTAGATGATCAGAATGTCCTTTTGGTGGAATAAAACCTTCAAGATTAACCCTTTAATTATTTGCCAGCACAATTCAGAGGCAAAATCCCTCCCCCTATTTCCCTATGCAGAAGAATATGCATATTTCACATTCCCTTAGTCCATGTATACACTAGGAATAACTTTGAAATAACTACATTCGACTTAATAACGCCTGATTTTACAAAATTGAAATAACTTGTCTACACTATGGGGAAGCCTCGAAATTAGTCCGAGGCAGGCTCCATTAATGTGGATGTGCTATCTCTACTTAGAGCACCAGGAAACACTGAGGAATAATTCATTCAAATTACTCTGGGGAGTAGTTATTTCAAAATAGCAGCACCAGAGCTTCCACACTAACTCTATTTTGAAATAACTATTTTGAAATTAGCATTATTTCCCAAGGAAAGCAGCAGTACAGATTTCAAAATTGGTGACCTGTTATTTCAAAATAACAGGCTTGGTAGTTTGGACGTTCCACTTATCAATTCAACCTAAAGGGGGATTGTTTCAAAATAACACCCTAGTGTAGACCAAGGCTAAGAAAGCTGCAACCTGCTCACCAAAGTCATTGCCTTTCTTCCCATCATTACCTGCCCCCTTTATGGTGATATGGGCCTCCAAGGGAGCACAAAGACTATATATTATCCCATCCTCTTGCACAGAATAAACAGAGAAAAAATTATGCTTATGGCCCCAATCCCCCGTGTTTGCACTTACATACTCTATAAATCATAATATCAGCACGTAAATAATAATTCTTGTCTACAAGAGAAGAAAATGCTAGCACTAGCCACTGTTATTCTGTTACAAGTGCTCTGAAGGGAAGGATATAAAAGCATCTTGGGTAACATCTTGAGCAAATGAAGTCAGGCCAAATGCTGTCTCTACTGCTAGCTGGGGGAGTAATAGTGTAGTTAATACAGCACAATTGAATATCCTGCCACAAAATGAAAAATAAACCACACTGGGAACAAACAAGAAAATGACATCCCATCTGCTAAATTAATTGGAGTTTACAAAATCCAGATCTTAACGTTTCATTATGTCATAAAAAATTAACTAATAAATAGCCTGTGTCTCTCTTGATAGAACATCAGAGGAAATGGAAGTTTATAGAATATGCAGACCATAAATTATTTGCTGCATCAGACCCATCTTTTAAGAATCTAGCCTTCTTCCCTGGGATAAATTGGATAAGGGTCATCTATTAATGGTTTGTTTAATTGTGGCTGTCATTTTGAAATAACTTACCTAGACAGAAAAACATTTGGATTTCTGGCTGGTATTAATTCCTTCTTGAGAGAAAAAAAAAAGAGAGAAAAGAGCAGACAAGGTCCTTCGATTGTGTAACTATTTCTTTGTATTCATACCTACCTCTAGATGGCCTTGGTGTTTACTGTCAGAGAAATTATAGACTCATAGTACTGGAAGGGATATTGAGAGGTCATCTAGTCCAGTCCCCTGCACTGATGGCATCATTTATTCATTCACAGGTGTTGGTTTGCTTCCATATTTCAATCATCTCCAGGAAATGCTATCTTTAAAGGTGATTCAACTGATGATCTGATGGCCAGATTTGACCCATGGGATGATTCTGTCCGGAATGCAGTTAACAGCCTGGGGAACGGATTTAACCTGCAGGACAATTATAATTGGCCCAAAAATGAATTTTAGCTGTGCTGGTACATTCCCTGGTTTTGGTGAAGGTGGCAGCCTAGAGAGTGACAGGAGAGCTGGTACTCTGCAGTCTTGTCGGTCTCCAGGACCCCCACTAGCCATGGAAAACTCTTGCATATGGGCTGCAGCTCCTCTTCCCTCAGCTGCCCAACCTAGGATAGGGGGGTGAAGCAGTGAGGCTCTCCCATTGGGTTAAGTTGCAGGCACTCCTGCCTGTTACCTCCTGGGTGGGTGGCAAGGCTCTAGCTGCAGGGTTCCATTCCTGTCTCCACCTCACCAGGCAGGGAGGCAGTGGCTGCTCTGAATCCTGTGAGCTAGTTGAGGTACCCCCTTGTCCCTGCCTTCCTTATGGTGGTCAGTGCAGTTGGCACGCATTGCCCCTGGAAAGGGAGAGAGACTTTTTACTACAGCATAGACCAAAGGGTCTGAGCATGAGCACTGACAGCAGTAAATCAGCTGTTAGTTTCCTCCCTCAGACATGAAGAGGAAGGTATGCATATACAGTAAAACCTGTGCTATCTGGAAAACTTTAGAAACCGGAAAATTTCCTAGGGGCTTGGTGTGGCTGCGCGGTGCTTTGATCTGGCCAGGGTACAAATTAATTACTAACTACACGCTGTGTGATTAGTTCCTGGTGGCTAACCCTAGCATGGGGAGGGTGCTTGCGATTTCTGTGCTGTCAGCCTGGCCTGCGCGGTTCCCGTCATGTCCTGCATCATCTCAGACAGACCTGTATTGCTCACATGGCCTCTGAGGTCACTGCAAAACAGCACCACCTAGCACCACTTTGATCCGGCTGGCAAGAGGCTGGGCTGGACAATTGGTGGCCCCTATAGTGTGGGGGTCGCAGCTCCAAAAAGGTTGTGCACCAATGTGCTTGACCTCTCTTGACCCTCAGATAACCAGAATTTTTGGATAACCGGAATGCCCTAATCCCCGAGCGTGCTGGATAACACAGGTTTTACTGTAATTTGAAATATTTCTGGAGCTGCTCCTGCCTACATATGCAATTGATCATCAAATAAGAAATGAACTATTTTCTTATTTTATTTAATCACATTACTTCCAAATCGTAGTACCATAGGGTATGTTTACACTGCCACCCTAGTTCGAACTAGGGTGGCTAATGTAGGCAATGAGGAGTAACGGTAGTTCGAATTAGGAGCTTTAATTTGAACTACCTACTCTGTGCCGCGTGTAGCCGCGGGCAGGTAGTTCGAACTAGGGGGCATTTAAAAATGGCGGCGCCCGGGAACATGCAAATAAAGCCCGGGATATTTAAATCCCAGTCTTCATTTGCAAGTTTGAATGCCTACATTAGCCACCCTAGTTCAAACTAGGGTGGCAGTGTAGACATACCCTTAATGACTAAATCTATCTCTCTAGCTATCTATCTAATCCAGAGGCACTGAAACCACTGATAAGGAAGAGTTAAATCTGCTTTTGGCTTTTATCTCATGCAGTAGAGGCACATGGTTTTAGCCCCTAAGGTCACAGATTCAAACTTTCCTCTCTCCTGCTGACAACCAGGGCCCATCGGCTTTACATATGAGTCTAGAATCTGGAATTATATTTCTATATGTGGCCCAAAGCAGTACCTCAACCCTAGCAGCCTGCCCACAGCATTTATGTTTGGACCACCCACAGATAGAAAACGCTTTGGGACTGAGATATAAGTGAGTTGGTTTAGTATAGTCTGCCACTATACTATATGGAACCACTGGCCTATTTAGTCATGAAAATTGAATATATCTATACATAGCTATGCGGCTTACCAGTCTGTTTAAAATAAAGTTATCCTTAGCTATTCACGTGCACAGAATAAAAATATATGAAATTTTGTTTTGATTTTTAAAACACGTTTGGCAGATGGTAGTTAGGCAGTTTGCATATGGAAAATGATCCCATAGAATTGTGATTGTTTTTTTTCTAATATCTGTGAAGCAACAACTCTAAAGATTTTAAGACCAAAAGGGACTAGCACTATTGTCTAGAACACGAGTGGGAAACCTGGGGGCCAGATGTGACCCCCAGTTTGACTGGATCTGGCCCCCAAGGCTCAGAGATACCCTCCCCACTCATTGAGGAGCCCGTGAACATAAGAACATAAGAATGGCCATATTAAGTGAGACCAAAGGTCCATCTAGTCCAGAATCCTTTCTGCTGACAGTGACCAATAACAGATGCCCCAGAGGAAGGGAACACAACAGGTAATCACCACATGATCCCTCTCCTGTCATCCATTTCCAAACAAACAGAGGCTAGGAACACCATTCCTACACATCCCGAGTAATAGCCACTGATGGACCTAACCTCCTTGAATCTATCTAGCTCTTTTTTGAACCCTGTTAAAGTTCTAGCCTTCACAACATCCTCTGGCAAGGAGCTCCTCAGGTTGACTGTGCGCTGAGTGAAGAAAAACTTCCTTTTGTTTGTGCTGGCATTCCAGCCCCCTTCCACCCACCCACTCACAGGACTGGTGCACACAAAGTCTAGTAGCCTGGGCCCCTCTAGGCATTGCTGCATGAGGGAAATATGAGGAGTGTCTTTTTCCTTCTCAGTCAGCGGCTTCTCACTTTGCTTCTTATTTGTGTGCAGCCTCCGACTGATTTTTCTGTGGGTTACTAGCCCCCAACTCAAAAAAGATTACTCACCCCTGGTCTAGACTAACCTCTTGACTGGTATGGCAGTTCAGCTATTTCAGAAAGCATAACCTTAATTCAAGAAGAAAAAAATATTTCTTATTCAGTATAATTAATGAAGAGTCAGATTGTATTTGATTATAGTGGAACATCTGAAGTTCCATTTAAGATAATCTTTCTAAGATCTTTAAAATCCACAAGTTTGTTGGATTCCTTTGAAATTTGTGTGCTCCAAAAGAGTTCATGCTGTGACCCAAATTTGAGATCATTTGAGCCAGAAGTTTTGGATATAAACTTTTTTCCAAAAAGTTTGAAAGTGTTGGGGTTTTTTGCATTGAGTTAGAGATAAATCTATTTATGTGATGTGGGTCAAAATAAGCTCAGTTTTTAGAGTTTTACTGCAGGTATTGCAGCACACCCTTTAAATGTTTCAGGGAACCAAACTGAAATGTATTTAAGAAAATGTTCATTTTAAAGGTATGAATGCACCAATATCATAGAATCATAGAATCACAGAACCATAGAGCTGAAAGAGACCTAAGAAGGTCATCAAGTCCAGCCCCCTGCTCTAGACAGGACCAATCCCAACTAAATCAACCCAGCTAGGGCTTTGTCAAGCCGAGACTTAAACCTCTAGGGATGGAGACTCCACTACTTCCCTAGGTAACCCATTCCAGTGCTTCACCACTCTCCTAGTGAAATAGTTTTTCCTAATATCCAACCTGGACCTCTCCCACCACAACTTGAGACCATTGCTCCTTGTTCTGCCATCTGTTACTACTGAGAACAGCCTTTCTCCATCCTCTTTGGAACCTCCCTTCAGGAAGTTGAAGGCTGCTATCAAATCCCCCCTCACTCTTCGCTTCTGCAGACTAAACAGACCCAACTCTCTCAGCCTCTCCTCATAAGTCATATGCTCCAGCCTCCTAATCATTTTGGTTGCCCTCCACTGGACCCTCTCCAATGCGTCCACATCCTTTTTGTAGTGGGAGCCCCAGAACTGGACACAGTACTCCAGCTGTAGCCTCACCAGAGCCTAATAAAGGGAAATAATCACATCTCAGGATCTGCTGGCAATGTTCCTCTTAATGCAACCTAATATGCCATTAGCCTTCTTGGCTACAAGGGCACACTGTTGACTCATATCCAGCTTCTCATCCACTGTAACCTCCAGGTCCTTTTCTGCAGAACTACTACTTAGCTGGTTGGTCCCCAGCCTGTAACAATGCTTGGGATTCTTCCATCCCAAGTGTAGGACTCTGCATTTGTCCTTGTTGAACCTCATCATATTTCCTGTGGCCCAATCTTCCAATTTGTCTAAGTCACTCTGGACCGTATCTCTGCCCTCAAGCATATCTAGCTCTCCCCCTAGCTTAGTGTCATCTGCAAACTTCCTGAGGGTGCAATCCATTCCCTCATCCAGGTCATTAATAAAGATATTGAACAAAACCGGTCCTAGAACTGAACCTTGGGGCACTCCGCTAGAAACTGACCGCCATCCTGATAACGATCCATTGATCACTATCTGCTGGGCCCAGCCTTCTAGCCATCTATCTATCCATCTTACCGTCCATTTATCCAATCCACATTCTCTTAACTTTCTGGAACGAATATTGTGGGAGACCGTATCAAAAACCTTGCTAAAGTCAAGGTATACCACATCCACTGACTTTCCCAGGTCCACAGAGCCAGTTACCTCATCATAGAAGCTAATCAGATTGGTCAGGCATGACTTGCCCTTTGTGAATCCATGCTGACTATTCCTGATCACTTTCCTCACATCCAAGTGCCTCAAAATGGATTCCTTAAGGATCCCTTCCATGATTTTTCCAGGGACTGAAGGAAGACTGACTGGCCTATAGTTCCCTGGATTGTCCTTCTTCCCTTTTTTGAAGATGGGCACTACATTTGCCTTTTTGCAATCATCCGGGATCTCTCCCGATCTCCACGACTTTTCAAAGTTAATTGCCAACGGCTCCTCTATGACATTTGCCATCTCCCTCAGTACCCTCGGATGCATTGAGTCCGGAGCCATGGATTTGTGTACGTTTAGCTTTTCTAAATAGTTTCTAACCTGTTTTTGACCCACCAAGGGCTGTCCATCTTCATCCCATCTTGCATCATTTAGCGCATTAGTCCGGGAGCCGACCTTGTCTGTGAATATAGAGGCAAAGAAAGCATTGAGTACTTCAGGTTTCCCCACATCATCTGTCACTAGGTTACCTCCATCATCCAATAGGGGCCCCACACTCTCTATGATCACCTTCTTCTTGTTAACATGCTTGTAGAAATCTTTCTTGTTATCCTTCACATCCTTTGCCAGTCGCAATTCCTGATAACCCCATGGCATTCTCGAGCTATACATTTATACCGCTCCATGGTCATTTGTCCAAGTTTCTACTTTTTGTAAGCTTCCTTTTTGTGCTTAAGTTCACCAAGGATTTCCCCTGTAAGCCAATCTGCTCTCCTACCATGCTTGCCTCTCTTGCTATGCATTGGGATGGTTTCTTTCTGTGCCTTCAATAAGCCTTCTTTAAAATACTGCCAGCTGTCCTGGACACCTTTCCCCTTCATGTTAGCATCCCAGGAGATTCTGCCCATCAGATCTCTGAGGGAGTCAAAATCTGCTTTTCTGAAGTCCAAGGTGTGTATTTTACTACTCTCTTTTCTTCCTTTGGTCAGGATCCTGAAATTTACCATCTCATGATCACTACTTCCGAGGTTGTCACCCACCTCTACTTCCCCTATTAGTTATTCCCTGTTTGTGAGCAGAAGGTCAAGCTGCACCCGGCCCCTGGTCAGATCCTTCAGCATTTGTACCAAGAAGTTATCCCCAACATTCTCCAAAAACTTCCTGGATGGCTTGTGCACTGCCACATTGGTTTCCCAACAGATGTCAGGGTGATTAAAGTCCTCCATGAGAACCAGGGCCTGAAATCTGGAAGCTTTTCTCAGTTGTCTGAAAAAAGCCTCATGTACCTCATCCACCTGATTCGGTGGCCTGTAGTAGACACCAGCCACAGCATCACTGCTGTTGTTTGCACCTCTAAACTTAACCCATAGACTCTCAACAGGTTTTTCTCCCTCTATATACTGGAGTTCAGAGCAATCATAGTGCTCTCTTACATATAGGGCAACTCCTCCCTCTTTTCTCCCCTGCCTGTTCTTCCTGAACAGTCTATACTCTTCCATGACAGTGCTCCAGTCATGCGAGCCATCCCACCAAGTCTCTGTTATCCCAATTAAGTCATATTTCTTGTGCCAGGGCCACCAGTTCTTCATGTTTGTTGTTTTTTGCATTAGTGTACAAACACCTCAGGTAACCAGTTGATTGCCCTATCTTCTCCATTCGAATCAGGGGTCCTCCTTTCTTGCTCGTTCCTCTTTGCATGTCTTCCCGGTATCCGACTTTCACATTCCCCTCACGATTTTGGTCACTGTCCCCAAATGAATCTAGTTTAAAGACCTCCTCACTAGGTTTGCAAGCCTGCTCATAAAAATGCTTCTTCCTCTCTTGGTTAGGTGGATCCCATCTCTTCCTAACAATCCTTCTGCCCGGAACAGAGTCCCATGTTCAAAAAAACCAAAGCCCTCTTTGCGACACCTGCTGCGCAACCACGCACTGACTTCCTCAATTCGACGATCCCTGCCCAGTCCTTTCCCTTCAGTAGGGAGAATGGACGAGAACACCACTTGCGCTCCGAATTCTTTGATCTTTCTTCCCAGCTCTACATAATCTGCAGTAACCCACTCAAGGTCATTCTTGGCCGTATCGTTAGTTCCCATGTGGAGAAGCAGGAAGGGGTAGTGAGCCGAAGGTTTGATCAGTTTTGTAAGCCTCTCAGTCGCATCCTGAATTCGAGCTCCCGGTAAGCAGGACACCTCTCAAGATTCCAGATCCGGATGGCAGATGGATGGCTCAGTCCCTCTTAGGAGGGAGTCCCTGACCACCACCACCCATCATCTTCTTTTGGGGGTGGTGGTCATGGAACCCCCATCCCTACGACTATGCATCCCAATATAGACAAATGGCTAGAGGGTTTCTATCCCCACAATTTCATATTCATAAGTGTTCTAAAATCTGAATTTCTCTGAATGTGGTTTGCCTCATAAAGGTGCAGGATTGTATTATTTAGGATCAATTGGTTCCTGAATTATAGCCCCAATGCCACAAAAAAAGGGGGGGTTCCTTCTGCTGCCTTGTACTGTTAGACTGGATGGACCACAGACCTTGTTGATACTGATGGCTGTAAACTCAATCCTCAATTATCTTAACTAAAAATAAATTAATGACCATCCTCCTGTACGATAAAAATAATTTTTTATTGAGTGACTGGAAATTGCTTCAATTTGTGTAATATGGTTGGCAATTTTATTTTATGGGAAATGAAATCAAAGTCACTGGGTGACAAATCTGAATGCTTCCTGGGAGGGAAGGAGTTTTTAAGTCACAGAGTAGTGGGGGAATAGGAATTAACACAATTAATATTAAATCAATTAATATTAACATCAAGGGGGAAGGAATACAAACCAAAATAGAGAAAGAATAAGTTAAATAATATTTTGATAAATTAGATGTATTCAAGTTGGCAGGGCTTGATGAAATTCAACTTCAGGGACTAATTAACATAAACTCGGAACCATTAACAATTATCTTTGAGAACTCTTAGAGGATAGGTGAAGTCCCAGAGGAGTAGAAAAAGTAAATATAGTACTGTCTTTAAAAACAAAGCAAAGGGAAACGGGGGAATCATATAGCTCCGCCAGTCTACCTTCAATATCAGAAAAGATATTGGAATACTTTTCAACTCTTTGTAAGCATATTCAGGGTAAAGGGATTATATGGAATAGCCAGCATGGTTTTTTAAAAAACAAATCATGCTAAATGAATCTAATTTCCTATCTTGAATAGATTATTGATATAATAGATAGAAGGGAAACAGTTTTTTACACAATCCCATTTACCAGTCTTATAAGCAAATTAGGGAAATTGGTCTTAATGGAATTCCTATAAAGTGAACGCATAATGGGGAGATGATCATACTCAGAGGCTTTGTCTACACTGCCAGCTTTTGCCAGCAGAGAGTATGCAAGTGAAGTGCTGATTAGCATTTTGTCACACTTCATTTGCATAATCTATTCAAGCCATTCTTGCCCAAAGGGTTTTTGCAAAAACCCCTTGCGCAAAAATGGCTCAAATAGATTATGCAAATGAAGTGTGACAAAATGCTAATCAGCACTTCATTTGCATACTCTCTGCTGGCAAAAGCCAACAGTGTACACTTAGCCAGAGAGTAATTATCAAGGACTCGCTGTCAGAGTGGGAGATTGTATCTGGTGGGCTCCAGCAGGGATCAGTTCTGGGTCCTGTACTATCCAATATTTTCAATAATGACTTGTATACTGGAGTGGGGAGAATGTTTATAAAATATGTGGGTGACCCCAAACTGGGAGGGGCTGCAAACCCATTAGAGGACAGGATCAGAATTCAAAAGAATCTTGAAAAATTGGCTAATTGGTTTGGAGTTCAACAAGATAAAATTCAATAAAATGAGATTCAGCTGAGGTGAAGAGGTTTTCCAAGTTCATCTCATAGCTTCCCATATCAGCATATCTCACCTGGTTGGGGTCCAATTCAAGTCCCATTGAATTCAAAGGGATGTTTCTAAATTGAGTCCAGCTGAAGAAGGATCTGACTCACTGTGCTGGCATTGTATCTAGAGTTGGAATTACACACAGCAGTGTTGCCAACTCTAATGATTTTGTCATGAGTGTCACAATAATTATTGTTTTCCTTAAAGCTCCAGTTCTTGGAGTCAAGTGATATGTGATGATTTCAGCCTTCATTCCTATAGAAACATGAAGTTACTAGCCCTTGTTTAATGTTTCCCTTGTGGCTATAGGGAAAGCTTCAAAATGTGACCCCAGTGCACCTTAAAAACCCCAAAAGCAGAAGACAAAAACAACACTTTTAAACCTAACTAATGTCCTCTGAGTGACTGGATGTGAGAAAATGTTAGTATAAGTGATGAGAGGGTCTAAAGTAATTAAATACAAATGCTCTCTTATCAGCTAACTTATAAGTTAACTTCTTCAAAAAAAAAAAAGACAACCATCCCACCAACCAATCAACCAACCAACCAACCAACCAAGAAACTAGATTTTGTAGGTGCATAAATAGCCCCCGGAATCATGGTTAAATTCCCTGCCCCTCCCAATCTGAAATGGCACCCCTGAGACCTCAGACTAAACTCTGAGATCCTCTCATATTTACAGGTCTCCGTCACAGGTATCTAACTGCAGTATAGACCCACCCATGGGATCATGCTGCCTTCCTGCCTCTCTCCACCAGGAATAATTTCCAGCAATGGAGAACTGCCAGAACATTTTTCTGCTATAGTAAAAAGCAGTGAAAAGCTCCTACAAATCCCTGCTACAAGAGACTTACCTACCTCCTGGTGGAGTCTTTCACTGCCCTGTTTGGGCCCTTTCCCCATATAGATACTGTGGTACGTAGCTTCTCCTAGATCCCACAGCTAAGGCAGATAAAATGTCTATTATCCCTTTCATGGAGCTATAGTATAAAGATGAGAAGTTACTGCTGATGGAAGCCACATTAACTAATACTATTCTTAGTGTTGGTTAATATTTTTCTGTAGAAGGAAGATAACTTGTTGCTTAGAGTAGGTACTTCCTGACTGCTTCCATCCCTATCATCACTCCTTCCTTTTCCATGAAGCCTGTGGGCACACTAAATTTGTACAGCAGGGACAGTGGTAGATCTGTGTGGGCAGTGAAATATCCTGTATATAGCATGTTACCCTTTTTTGTGGCTATGTGGCCACCCAGCTTCCATTTCTTTAGGATTGGAATGGTTATGCTCACCTGTGCTATTCCTAAAAAAAGGGAGCATGCAGGCAAACAACTTCACAGTGCTACAATAGGGTACTATGACACTGAAAAAAAACCACAATACAATTTAACAATGCAGGACTGCACAAAAGTAATACTGATCTATACTAGAACTCAGTTTCCTGGCTTCTGGGAGGATCACGGACCCTGTGATACACACAATAAGTTGGTTTTCTTTGGATAGTTCTTACATGTTTGATAAAGGCCATGATGGTTATAATGTCAGTCTGCTCTCTTCTGGGAACTCCTTTGCAGAGAAGCTGCCTTTTTCAGTATTATTATTTATTTATAAAGTACAATTCCCATGTAGCATAACCCTTTACAATAGCAGGATTGAATAAAGGATCAATAAAAATGCTTTACAAAGTCTTAGGACAAAAAATGTAATATCCACAAAATCGAGTATTCAGCTTGTATTTTGAAAAAGAGCTGCATTGAGAAGACAGTAAAAACTTCATGGGAGGTTTATTTAAAAAATCCACCTTCACTGATGAAATCACATTGAATAGTGGGCTCCACTGAGAAAGTCTTAAGTACAGATCTCATCATCCACATCAGTTTTTCATAGCATGGCAAAATAATTACTCCTGGGAGAATTCTGCTTAAAAATTTAAAATTCTGCTGACAATATTTAAAAATTCTGTACAATTCTGCATATTTGTATATGCAGAATTGTACAGAACATAAACATACCAGTTTCAATTATTCTGGTTTTTTTTTCAAAATACATGTCAACAAGTATGTCTACAACAACAAAGACAAGAAAAAAAAAGTTTCCTCTGAGAGTAGAGAGTTAAACCCCTATTACAACCCAGTTACTCTTTCTATATTATGGTTTTGTTGGTACCTCACTCTGGATGTTTCAAACATGACCAGTAGGCAAAACTGGGTGAAAAACTCAGCACCTCCATTATCAGACACTCACACCACTCTGTCCCAAAGCACAGACAAAGGGCATCATCTGGCCGAGAAAACTGCACCCCTTATCTCCAAGAGTCCATCTGAGGGATGCCCCTAGCTCAGACACCTGCACTCCCTGCACCCCAGGACTTACAGAAAGAAACAGCCTGATACTGGGTCCCAGTCTGAATTTCCTGCATGCCATCTCCTTCTTTCAGGATGCATGGGGAACCATAGCTACCTGGAACCCTCTAGCATCTCCTCTTTCCTCCCCACAGTAGTGTCCTCTATTTGCGAGCTGGAGAGCAGGACTCTGCTGGGTCCAATGGCCTCTTGGGGTGGTCACCTGCTGCACAAATTCTGCAGGGAAAAAAATTTCTGTGCAGAACATTAATTCTGTGCAAATTCTTCATTGTGCAGTGGTGCAGAATTTCACCAGGAATAAATAATGGTAGATTCTCATTTTGAACATGTTTTGAGATCTCTCCAGGCAAAGAATGGGAAGAATTTGTCCAGCACTGACAGTCTCCTTTGCACAGCATCTTTAAATTAATATTGTATTCAGTGTTTATTCAAAGATAATGAACATTTTTTCCATTAAAAGTCAACTGTGGTCTGTGTTAGACCTTTTAGAATGGTCTTTTAGACATTGTGATCCTCCTGTTGTATGTATCTAATTGTTCTTCTTAGAGGTCAGAAATGCACTGAATAGCACTGTCATATTGCTAAGGATGCTTCCAAATTCCTGTGTATCACTTTGAAAGACTCCCACTGACTTTAATGTGCTCTGGATGAGACTTGGTGAGTGTGCTTTATGAGAATCAGTCGTCATGGTGATATAGACCTAAGGGATTCACAACAATAGAAAGGCAGTTAGAATGACAACAAAAATGTATTTCAAGAAACAGAGGCACAATCTATATTAACTTGCACTGGTCTGAATTAGTCAAAGTCAAGACATGTAGCAGCCAGTTAGATCAAAGGTAAGGTCCCAATCCAGCAACAAAACAAAACACAGAGAACACCCTGCCGAACCCCTCTTAAGCATTTGCTTAAATTTGAGTTAGAAAATAATACCTCATACCACTGACATCCATTGTAAATTGTGCTATAGATTTCAGTGGGACCAGCATTTCACCTTCAAAGGATGAAGCATGCAATAAGTACTTTCCTGTATTATACCCTAAGCAAGAGCAGAATTGAACCTATAATGTGGGAAAGTGGTGGTACAGAATTAAATTTGCCTGAGTCACATGTAATTGAGGGGATGATTTGCTAATATCACAGGATGGACATAAAATAGAGCCGGGCTATTTTTTCCCTGCTGATTATGTTGTACAAAATGTCCATCGTAGAACTGGAAATATAGCAAAACTTTTCAGAACTTAGCTGCAAACTTTTCCTGCATTTTTTTTAAATCCACCAATTTTAGGAAGGGATACACCAATTATTAAACAGAGTTCTGAAGTTGTCAGGACTTCTGCCTTCTTCACCTTGTGCTTCAGCTATCTATAACAGGCAGCAACTTTAATTTTTAAGGCCATGCCACCACTAGATAGCAATGCAAGGAAGAGATATACCGTTATGTTTTAGCACCTGGAAATTATTAATTAAATCTAGTTTTGTTTTGTATTTTTCCTAGTTTAATCATTGTACAGCCAGCCTTTGTGCCAGTGATAGATTCAGCAGAGTAACCTTCATCTTGATAAAAGTGAACATAATTTTCCTTTTAGAAAATATTGCTTTCTATGCTTATAATTCTGCAATACACATATTCACAATGGCTGTGTCTACACAGGCCCACTTATTCCGGAAAATCAGCCGCTTT
>CM057845.1:289245781-289270177 GCA_030068395.1 Apalone spinifera
CTCTCATTTGCATCCCTTTTCCGGAAAAGGGGGCCTGTGTAGACGTAGCCGGTAAGTGTAGGATGGGGCTTTACATTTTATTTTTGGTTGATATAAGATGTAATAAGTGCAATCTGCTCTTAGTGGCTTTGGACACTCTATAATGCACTCTTGTATGTTAGGTGTTCACACTGCATGCATACACAGAAATTCATGTAATAGTATTCATGATTCTTTTAAGAAATACAAGTGTAAAACAAAGAAACTATCAAATGTATCAGAGAGGTTGCCATGTTAGTTTGTGTCTACAAAAACAACAAGCAGTCCTGTGGTACTTTAAAGACTGAGGGTATTTTGAAATAACAGCCATTATTTCGAAATAACTTTACTAGCATCTATGCAGCCAAACCATTATTTTGAAATTAAATCGAAATAGCAGAGTGTTTATTTCAATATTGGTAAACCTCATTCTACCAATAACACCAATTTCAAAATTGGCCAATTCGAAATAAGTGCTATGTAGACACTTATTTCAATATAGGGGGCCTCCAGCCCTTCCCAGGGTGTCCTGGTGGCCAGTCTGGCCACAACCAGGAAAACTCCTCTCCTCCCCGCCTTCCCGGGAGCCCTTAAAGGGATAGAGTCTGTTTGGCCCAGATCCAGCAGGTGCTGCCCCGACTCAGTTGCCAGCATGAGCCAGTCAACCAGTGCCAGCCAGCCCTCCACTGCTCCCCAGGAGCAGTCTGCAAGTTCCCAGGATCCTGCCAGGTGCCGGAAAAGGCGGGCACCTTCCTGGTCCAGTGTGGAGCTCATGGACCTCACTGAGGCTTGGGGGGATGCCTCCAACATACATGATCTCCGCACTAGACAGAGGAACGTGGCTGTCTACAGACGGATGGCTGACAGCCTGGCCACCAAAGGCCACATGCGCACCCAGGAGCAGGTGCGCATGAAAATTAAGGAGCTGCGGCAGGCCTATGCCAGGGCCACAGGGGGCAGCTCCAAATCAGAGGCAGACCCAGACCCCTTCCCCTATTATGATGCCCTGAACCGCATCCTGGGAGGCGGGAGGGTCCGTGCCCCCCAGGTGGTCATCGACCCTGATGCAGAGGGCCCTGCCCATGATACCGAGGAGGAGGAGGAGGATGACCAAGAGCTGCAGGAGCCTGGAGGGAGCATGCCGCGCACCCGGGACCCCCGAGCCATCCCAGCAAGCCTGTCGCCGGTGTCATCCGAGGCTGGGGAGGCCATGACTGACCCCTTATGCGGCGGGGGTTGGGGGGGGGAGGAGAGGGAGACCACGGATCACACAGCAGTCTGTGCATCTGCCATGCCAGCCCTGGGCACGTGGCCCCAGCTGGCTGCCACACAGGGGCCTTGGCCTGTTACCCTCATGCTTGTATGTATGAAGACAAATGATGTGCTCCTGACCCCAGGGTGGGACACTGCACAATGCCCTCCCTCCACAAGGCCCCTCTATACAGAGGCAGGGCACATCTCCTCCCTACCCTTCCCACACTATATACAGCACAGGGGTATGAGTGCAGTCCCAGGCCAGGTCCCACTCTTGGGGATAGCAAGACATGCCGAACATGGGCTGTGTGCAAGCACATCGGCTCCGATGGTACGGAGACCTGCCGTCCTCACTGTGCAGAGGGCTAGGCTTCACCCACCTTGTCCCCAGGGGTAACTGATCACTTCTCTGGTTTGTCCACAGCTGCAGCAGCTGCGAGTGCAAGGTGCACCACCTCTCCCAGGACAGCCTCCCGCACCTGGGTCAGCAGGCTCGCCCGGAACCACGAGAAGTACCAGCGGCAGCACCTGGGGATTCTGCAAGGCCAGCACTGCACCCTGGAGCACTGGGTGCATGAAGACCTGCAGCTGCAGTGGGAGAGCAGGTGGGAGCTGCTTGTCCAGCGCCGTGCCATCTCCGATCACCTGCAGAGATTGCTGCCTCCTCCTGCTCCAGCCCCTGCTGCCGCCCCAGCTACCGCTCCTCCTACCACTTCTGCTCCCCTTCCTGCTTCTTTCTCCCCCCCACACCCTCCATACCCGCTCCCCTCTGGGGATGCCGAGGCCCCCGCACCAATAGTGCTGGGAGACAGGAGGGCCACCAAGATCCCCAACCCTGAGCTTCTCCTCCCTCTTCCTTCACTTGCCACCCCCTTCCAGCTCCCTCCTCCCAGGTTTCCCCCTCCCCACTCCCACCGTCTCACCTCCCCTCTCCAACCCTCATTCCCCCCTCACCCCAGTTTTGTTCAATAAACAGAGTTTGTTTTTGTCAACACATGTCTTTATTTAATGGGAAGGGGGGGTCAGTGAAAGGATGTGAAGGTGAAATGAGGCACAAGCCCCCAGTGGGGCAAATCAGGGAGACTTTAGTCCTCCGAGTGGAAGCTCTCCTGCAGGGCCTCCCAGATACGGACAGCCCCCCGATGGGCCTCCCGGCTGGCAGCCATGCAAGGCTGTGCGTACAGGCCCAGCCAAGTAGTCGGCCTCTGCCATCCAGCCCAGCAACAAAACCTCCCCCTTCCTCTCACACAAATTATTCAGCACACAACATGCTGCCGCCACGTGTGGAATATTCCGCTCAGATAGGTCCAGGCGGGTGAGGAGGCATCTAAAACAGGCCTTCAACCAGCCAAACGCCCCTTCCACCACAATGCGGACCCTGCTGAGCTTGGCATTAAAGGCCTGTCAGGAGGGATTAAGGTGTCCCATGTAGGGCTTCATCAGCCAGGGTTGTAGGGGATAGGCCTCATCCCCCACCAGGCACACAGGCATGTCCACGTCCCTGACCCAGATGTAGCGGTCGGGGAAGAAGGTCCTGGCGTGCAGCCTTTGGCACATGGAGGAGTTGCGGTAAACCCATGCGTCATGTGCTTTGCCAGACCAGCCTATGTTAATGTCCACGAACTGGCTCCAATGGTCAGACACAGCCTGCAGGATGACCAAGAAGTATCCCTTCTGGTTGGTGAACAGGGAGGCCTGTTGTTCCAGGGTACAGATGGGGATGTGTGTCCCATCAATTGCCCCCCAGCAGCTGGGGAAGCCCAGGGCACCAAACCCCTCAATCACTGCATCCACATCAGTGAGATGGATGACTCTGTGGAACAGCACTCTGTTTATGGCCTTGACCACCTGCAGAGGGAAACACAAAACCACCAAGAGTCACTGGGGTGCCAGGGTGGCTGAGAGTGTTCCTTCCCCGCCACTGCCCAATGCCCCCACTCCCAGGAACAACCCCCCTGCAATCCTGGCCACTGTGGGCAGTCCATTGTGCGGGTGGGACAGAACAAACCCTCCCATGGATGGGACTTGTACCCCCTGTCCTCTTTTCCCTAGGGCAGCCCATCCCCTCCTTGCACCCCCCCTCCTGGCACATTGGCCAGAGATTTCCATACCTGCATGAGCACTGCTCTGATGGTGGAACTCCCTATACCAAACTGGTTCCCCATGGATCGGTAGCTATCCGGTGTGGAGAGCTTCCAGAGGGTGATGGCCATATGCTTCTGGAGGGGAATGGCAGGCCTCATATGCATGTCCTGTCGCCGCAGAGCAGGGGTGAGCCACTCACAGAGCTCGAAGAAGGTGCCCTTCTTCATCCTGAAGTTCTGGGTCCATTGTTGGTCTCCCCAGTGCTTCAGGATAATGTGGTCCCACCAGTCACTGCTGGTGTCCAGACACCAGATGCGGCGGAGCACGCTGGCATCCAGGACCTGCAGCTGCTCGTCTCCATCCCCCAGGAGAGTCCGGAGGACTGTGTGGGGGTTGGGCTGCAGCAGATACTGCGAGGCAGCCTGCAGAAAGCACAGCAAGGCTTGCAGCAGCATGTCGAAAAGAAGCACCATAGTGCCCCGGGGCAGCTTCGGCTCCATGTTGCAGAGTGCTGTGGTGTCCCGAGGGCAACCAGAGTATGCAGAGGAAAAAATGCTTTGCTGTCCATCAGCGAGGTAGGCAAGCAAGCAGGGAAACCTAAGAACCGGCTGCCCAGGGCGGGTCTTTAAACACAGGCTTCAGATAGCATCAGGCAGCAGCCACACAAGTTAACTCCTGACCTGATGCCCTGCTGGAACCGGTTTCAGCTGCCCTTAAACACGATTCAGCTTCCAATCAGTGTGGACACGCTATTTCGAAATAGCAGAACACTATTTCGAAATGCATTTTGTGTGTAGACGTGTTATTTCAACATATCTTATTTCGAATTAAGCATTTCGAAATAAGATATTTTGAAATAACGCTGTAGTGTAGACATACCCTAAATGATTTATTTGGGCATAACCTTTGTGGGCAAAAACCCACTTTGTCAGATACATTGTCAAATATATGTTATATCTTCAGAACATCAGCATTTCCTGAAGATTGGAAAGTGCCTATAATGGTTCTCTTATTTAATTAGTTAGTCAGTGAATATCCTTGGAATTACAGATCACTTCTCATCTCTGTGCTAAAGAAATTGATAGTCAAATACCAGACATAGTAGCAAACCCCTTAATTTTAACTTTTATAGGTTAGAGCGACAAAACTTCTGTATAGGAACGTTGTGCATATCTCGCTTACTACATTTTTTGGTAAATGTTTAATAACATAGGAGAGCATTGAATATAATTTGTTTAGATTTTCAAAAATGAATTTGATAATGTATGCCATAAAAAATAAACAAGTGAATAATAACAGAACAAGAGCTAAAGTTATCATGGATTACAATTTAAAAAAAAAAATTAGAGGAAACAGCCCTTTAGATTGCAGAGATTTTAGTAGTAGATCCTCCTCCTAATGGAGGGAGCTCCATTAGACTAGTGTCATTTAAAACATGTATTTAAGACCTGGAGGAGAAAACGGACAGCAAGTTAATGAAATCTGCTGATGAGGTTATATTGTTTCTATTAGTAAATTCCACAGAGGACTGAGAGAAACTCCAGACAGACTTAAACGCATTGGGGGATTAAGTAGCTAAATGACAACGGGAAATTTAATCTGGAAAAAATGAAGGTTTTCACTTTGACCCAAGAGTCCTAAACTTCTCATATACCAATGGACTTTAAACTTTCAGTGGCCTAAAAAACCCCAAGGTGTTGTAATGGTTAGTGTGGGGAATTATGAGACCATGGAATAAGGCAATGGTTCCCCATTATATACTGAAAAATATATTATAGTGACATATCATCGGGAACTCATTTGAAATGGCAGGCGAAATTCTCTGCTGGTGTCAATTTCAATTTATACTGGGACTAGTGAGCACTACTAATTTATAGCAGCAGAGAATTTGGCCTATTCAATATAACCATTCACTGAAGCTCTGTTTCCTATACTTTAAAATAGATTTTAATCCATGATAAGACATTGCCTCCTGAGATGGGAAGTGTCAAAAAAATGAAGATGGTTAATGTGTAGAAATGAGACATATTTGTATTAGTTTTCATAACTACTATAGGTTGGACATCTCTGATCTGGGACTAGGGTCTGTCCCGAATCAGGGAATTTGCCAGACTAGAGATGGTTCCCTGCCCCAGCTCCCAGACACTGCCTCTGCCAGTTGTGGTGGGGAGGTGGACAGATTCTCTCTAACTCCTGCCAGGCTGCCTCCTTCGTCACTGACCCTGCTGCTGCTGCCCCAGCTGGATAACCTGCCGGACTCCAGCACCCCGCACTGCCATAAGCTCCAGCCCCACATGACCATGGGCTGCTGATGGCTAGCTCAGACCCTGCTCGGTCCTAGCCCGCAGCAGCTTGCGGCCTCTGTCCCCATGTTTGTGGGCTGTGCTGCCAGGGGACTGCTACTTTCTCCAGCCCCAGACCCGATCCCTCTGCTGCAGGCTGCTGAGAGCCTGGGCCCCTGCTTTGCAGAAGCCCACAGGCTTTGGCCTCATTTCCACAAGCTGTCACCAGCCTGATCCTGCACTACCAGAGGCTGCCCGGACCCAGTCCCAGTGCTGCAGATAGTTGGGCGCTGCCTCCAGCTTCTGCCCCATCCCACTGCTTAAACCCGGCCCCTCTTGGATTGCCCTTCTGCCATTAGGCTACCGGAGTTTTCTGATCAAGGACTGATGTTGTCAGACTGTTGTTGTTGGACCAGAGAATTCCAGTTTTGGGAGCTGCAACCCAGATATGCCCCTCACTGTACCTATGTGGTATTGCCCTGCCTGACTGCAGTTAGATCAAAAGGTGCTGATAAAGAGAAATCAGGAAGGAAGATGATATAATGTCCCAGATATGGGATAGCTTGGAAGAGGAACTCATCAGCCCAAATCTGTTATGCTTCTAAAAACCACACCAAATTTTTTCAGGGGGAAAAGGCACTATGCCATGTTTTTTGGAAAATACAGGGAAGATATCAGCATCCACCTACATTTACATACACACACATGTCCTACAGCTAGAGTTATAATTGCCAGTTCTCATCATTGCTTGGGTTAATCTGGTAGTCAGCTAGACTGAACAAGAGTGGGGGAATCAGGCTGTGTTGGTAATGATCCTATGCTCCAGTGCTGTTGTAGGATGAACTGTAAACCCTCATCCAGCTTTCATAATGATCAGTCTCAATGTAAGTCTATAGATTTCCCTGTGTTATGTTTGCTTGTTAATTACAAACTGGGTTTCTTTTACTAAGAAATTTTTGCAGTTATTTTTAATTTTCTTATTTCATACTTTGTTCTTGGATTTAGGGCAGATGCTTTTGCATTTTAGGGAAGTCAGTCTGCAATCTTCGGCCATCAGGATAATGGATAATGATGTTAGCGGTTTTCTGTTGTTGTTGTTGTTTCCCTCTTTGTGCAAACAGGCTGCTCTGGGCTGGTGCCTTATCTCTTATTTCCTTGCATGCCACACACCTCCTACACACAGAACAACTCAATAATTTCAAGAACAAACCTTCTTACAGAACAGACAACAACAAAACTAAATAATTCAAAGACTTCTAAATTAGTATGAAACATTAAAGTTTAACCTTGCACATTTCATCAAGTAAACTTATCACAAAGGACAAAAGAATTTCATCCTCAAATTCATGTTACCATACATTGTCCCCTTTTAACCCTACAATGACAACATTGGATGGGTCACACTTTATATAATTGTTTTAAGCCAATGCATTGAGAAGCAATTTGGATTTGTGGTTTTAACATTAAATGCACTTTTTTATTTAACAGTACATAAAACACATTATTTTAAGCATTATTTTAATTAATACAATAAAGCTGATTATGGAATGAATCATAGTTAGGAGGACTGATGTCCATCAGGAAGACTAACCTTTGGAAATATTTGTTTGTCTACTATTACTTTTGCATTAGTAGCATTCAGTACTTTTAATTTGTAATTTAGTTTTATTTAAAGAAGTTTAATACACTTCTGGGGAGCCTTTCATTTAGGTTAACCACATTTGGCTCCAAACAAATTTAGACTTTTAGTAGTTTACATTGAAATCGTGTTAGAGCAGTTATATTTTTATTAGGCATTTACTATACATTAACACACTGATCAAGACAACTTTTTATTTTACATGCTTATTTATATTGGTTTGAATCACATATGCTTTAATTAAATTAATTACAAGTGGTTTTAAAATTTATACTCTGATACCTTTTGATCATTAATGAAAACACCGTATAATTATTTTATTAAAATAGTTTTTATTTTTGTTACAATTTTTTTAAGACCCAGCATCTTTCAAGTGCCAGGCATAAGATCCTTCCATGCCCTTCTTGGTGTTCTTATTTGCCATTTTGCCTACTGCTACATTTTGTCCGATGTTTGGGTATAAAACGGAATGAATCTTCTCCTGGTGCTTTCCACTTTGGGATGTCAGTTGATAAATGAACACAAATAAGTTTACATGTGGAAAAAAACTAAAAAGATTACTAATTTGTAGTTCTAAAGTTCCTTA
This sequence comes from Apalone spinifera, assembly GCA_030068395.1. Lineage (NCBI taxonomy): Eukaryota > Metazoa > Chordata > Testudines > Trionychidae > Apalone > Apalone spinifera. The sequence continues at coordinate 289,253,646 of CM057845.1, forward strand.
TTAGTGTTCCTTTTTTAAATGTGCTTTTACATATTGGATTTTTAATTGATTATAATTATTTATAATTAATGTTCAGATTTATTTCAATTTTTTAAAAATATGTAATGTACTTTTTATTAGTTTCTTTTAACTTGTTTCTTTGCCAATTAAATATGCTATACTTTGTTTTCTTCACACCAAAATCACTATTAGGAGATATATAGATATATATATAGGTTTGGGGAAGCTTTTATATTGCTTTAAAACTAGTTATATAGCATTAAACTTTGCATTCTGTGCTGACCCATGATTTAGATACCCTTGAATAACCTTTTTCCAAGTTAAAGGCAGAAAATTTAGTTATTGTTTTCCATATATTTAATTATATACAACACCCTTGTGCACTTAGCTGAGTTTAGTGGCTGGAATTTAGTTAAGATTTGCCTCTTCTTATTGGTTTTGTTTGTTTGTTTGGCTTTTGTTTTTGGGTTTTGGGGGGGGGATTGTTTGTTTGTGTTGAAGGGAGTTGGTTTTTTGTTTTTGCTAACAGACTGGTGTTTCTAGATTTTTACCTTTCTGTATTTAATTAAATGCTTGTTTATTTGTTTGCTTTTTGCTAAATGACGTTTTTTATTTCTTTTGAAAAAGAATCCTCAATAAACATCAATGCTAACAACAGGAAAAACAACAAAAAACATATTTTTTGTTGCAACAGTAAATCCATTCTGAGTTGCTCCTTAGCTGGCACCAGGATTTTTTTTAAATATAGTTTTGAGAGACTTTTATTCAGAAGGTGTCAGGATTTACTGCAGAAGTATCCTAACAGATCCTCACAAATCTCTTGCTCCGTTGATGATGATAACCAGAAGGTTGCTTGCAAGTGTGCTGCTTGCGTGTGTGCTCAATGATGTGGGCTGTGTCGACTTGTGCACTTACCTTTTTCAGAAAAAGTCTTATTCCTCATAGAATGAGGTTTACCACTGTCAGAAAAAGCCTTCCGTTATTTTGACTTTTTGTTGCAATAATGTTATTGCAGTGTGGACGCTAGTATTGTTTTTCCGGAATATTGGCCATTATTCTGGGAAAACACTGCAGTATAGACATACCCTACAACTTAGTCCTAAAGAGAATGGAGGGCACCAAGATTAAATCATGCTTGCTGAGGGGCTCATTGGTAAGATAATATGCATACAGGTCTCCTTGTTACTTTAAGTTTACCTGTTAGCGTTGTTTTGGGCAAAATAAATAAGACTTTGCTTTACAGAAGCTGCTTCTATGTCCGTGGACATTGTTACTGTCCACAAGCAGATGGAAGGAAACTCTAGGTGCCAATCTCATTGGCTCTGCAAGTTATCACAGTTGGCTACCAAAAGGGTACAATTTAGAGATCCAGTCAGGGAATATCTGGGTTGTCCTGCCCGATTCTAAATGAAATTGGATGAGGCATTCAGCTGCTATAGGAAATGGTGCACTCAGAGGACTAGGGAAAGAATCTAAACATGGTCAGCCTAGACCATAAAATTTAGGAGTATAGAAAGACATAGAAAAATGAAAATAATAGTTTTGGTGAAAGATAGACATCTCTAAAAGCTGAAGTCCAATATATAGCCTGATATGAAAATATAAACAAAATGGTGCCCAATGGTGACTTTGTTCACATTTTTTTCTGCCACATGCATAACTTTGACCTTAAGGGACCACCATTAGGTGAGGTAGTAAATCAGTCCATCTGCCAATTCAGCCCTGGCTTTTTATCTCTGCTGAACATGCAAACCATGATGGTGCTCTTATGGTATGGACACTTGTCAACTAAGAACTGGACACAAACTAACTAGCGACAAAAGGGAAACCATATTTAGTCATTATCAACCTGATTAAGATAGGACATGAGGCTCTGGTGGTGTAAACAACTTGCATGCATTTTTTGCTCTCTTGTGATGCATGAATACACTTAACATGGCCTGATAAAAGTAGGTCATACTTGCTAAGAACCTCAAGTTTACCAGGAAAGTTTCCATTTGTAGGATCACCAATACGTTGATTGGAACCAAACATAAAGAAAAAGAATGACATTAAATATGCACTCGAGTTTTTTCCAGTTATCAGTTTCTATTTTTATTTCACTCAGGAGTAAGTTTTCAATTGAACTGTCAGCTAGTGCTGCTCTGCTAGCTGATTTTCATGTAACAGTTACCTTTATGTGATATTGAAGTTTCACGTGCAGGTATTCAGTCTTTCAACTTCCTCCAGCCTCTACTGATGCTCCAACTGGATGGATCAGACAGTAGTGATGGATCAGACAGTACTGATGCTCCAACCAGATGGATCAGACAGTACCGATGTATATGAAGTATTACTGTTAAAAATAAAACAGGACAGAGTACACAGTGCAGGGTACACAGTACAGAACCTGCTTTTCCATGAAGAGCCAGTCTCTTGTGTAGATCTGTAGATCTCTCCATTTGGAAGAGGTTTTGGCACCAGACAAGTGGGAAAAGTATGCTTTTCAGCATCTTTCGATATATTACTTGGAATCTGAAAACAACTAACTTTGAGAAATGACTGTATTTGAACAACATTGTTCTTATCAACAAGTCTAATATCAGGTTCTGATGCCACTGTTGTTATGCTGTGTCCTGTGCTCATCATAAGTTCTTGCTCTTGCTTCACAGCATCTCCAAGGTCATCATTTTCTGCCTGCACAGTCTCTAAATCGAGTGTAGGTTCTGTTGCTTTTACTGTCTCTTACTTATACCACTTTCAAATCTTCACTTCATTTTTATAAAGGGGTTCTTTTAAAACACAGTAACATATTAATTTGTTAAAGGCTATTGGTTATAGAAAATTGTAATTGTATATAGTTTGCTATTAATATTATATAATAATAGTTTGGGGGTGTTATTTACTATATCCCTTATAGCCTTATTTCAAAGTCTTGAAATTTTATCTGCTAACATGCTCTCATTATTAAATTCCTCTAATAACTGCAGCGTCATTATGAATATGAAGATAGGGAAATTTTGCCACATTAGATAAAGATGTTTATTAAACAACAAGAATGAAAAGTTTATTATCACAAAAAAAGCCTTTAAATGTGAATCTAAAACTGGACGAAGAGGTAGCTTATAGCTGAGCCTGATATGGCGAAGAAACACAAGAAAAAACAGGAATGCAAACATTTCCTATGTAGAGATGAACATCTAATTTAAAGGTTAAACTCACTCTCAGACCAAGCAAAATCACTTTACAGTATCAGAATTAATTACAACTTTCAAAATCTCTAAACTAAGCAAAGATGTAATTAGCATTTCATAACGTAGAGTCATTAATCACAGAAGCTACTCCAGTCTCCAGTCATTCAGATGAAATCTCAGATGTGACCAAAAAATTGGCGAAGGCTCAAGGTCCCACAATGATTTAAATCAATTTTTGCAAGTATATATAACTTCTTTTGTTATTTCTGTTATAACTGCGAAGTGTATAAAACATGGAAATAACTTGGTAGAAAAATGTCAAAATTTGAGGCCCATTTGTCTCCCGAGCCTGGGCCAAAGGCGCTCCTAGATCTCCCTCTGATAAAGGCCTGACCCTTCATATTCTACTGCCAGTCTCTGACTCTGCCAGCCTCCAATCAAAGCAACTTTTAGATTGTTTATAATCAAGAAATTTATACACTTATTTCTGTAGCTTCTCCCCCGATAATTCCATTGATTTTGCCATAACACCCATGCAGGCTAGCTCTTTTCCCAATCTTCTCCTTAATGGAAGTATAATCACTAAGGATAATTCAACTCAGGAATACATTCTGCAATAAGTTATGTTTACCCTTTGACTTTCAGTTCCCACACATCTGGTTTTCTCCTAGCCAAGTCTCATCTTCACAAGTCAAAATAAATTTTGCTAACAGTGAAATCAGTGAGTCACTTCTATGGAACCACTTCATTTTCATACCTACTTGAGGAGCCATCAGAAAAGCCACTCTGATTTCAGCTGGGCAGCCAATTTGATCACTCTGATAGCGCTACAATAATTTATTTTTTTGTGATCAGTATCCCTACTTATATGTACATGCCAAAGTGGAGGGGTTTCAGATTTGCTATCTTTGAGCCATTTTAAAAGAAATTCTGTGTAAAAATATCAGTACATGAAATACTATTATGTATTTTTTCTCTTTCAATATAATGGAAAAGAGTTAACACTCTATAAAGTACTGGTTTTGTTTGCTTTCTTATTCCTTCTACTACATGGATTGTTTTGGATTTCTGTCCACTAAAACTTCCAGATCCATTTTCTGGACTTTGCCATGTCATTCACCAAGGATATGAATCATTTGCCTTTAATGTTGGACAAAGTCCTACATGAAATTTGAAAGAGAGTTCTATCCATGTTCTGTCATAGGATTTTATTATCACTCAATCAGATATATAATTTAGTCAGTTGCTGCTTTTCAGCCTTCCCCGTGCCCTTTATCTAACCTGTCGTTTCAGAATGGATCCCACTATAGTGTCCATGAGTCTCATGTATGTAAATATGGAATCTCCTGAATAGCTATGTCAACTGGGGATGGGCTTATTCTCTGTGGGTATGTCTATATGGCAGAGTTTTGTCGAAAAAATGGCAGTTTTCCCAACAAAACCTGAGTTACATCCACACTGCAATCATGGTCTTCTGAAAGTTAATCGAAAGAACAGAGGGGTTTTTCCACCTTTGGTAATCCTCATTCTATGAGAAAGAAGCCTTTTTTCAAGGAGCTCTTTTGGAAAAAGGCGTGTATGGATCAAGTTCTTTCGAAAGAAGAACTTTGCATGTCTCATCATACTTCAACCACCAATACATGTTGATGATGGATTTTGTTTGATAACAATCCAAAGCAGAGTGGACCAATGCATGTTCATTATCATCCTTTGAGTCAGATGCCACCAGGAAAAGGTTGATTTCAGCTGTCCCTATGCCTATTGGCAATAGCTGGATGCTTTAAAGGCCAAGCTATTTCATCCCAAATTCAAATTAACTGCATAACTTAGTGTATCACACTGCAGAGTGTGAGAGAGTTCTTTCAAAAGAAGAGGAAAAAAGGAAAAGCACCGATGCCCTGATGGCCATTCTGTCCATAGTAATCACAGTTTAAATGTGAGATAGCATTCAGTATGGATGCTATCTTTTGAAAAAGCAGATTGCTTTTTTGAGGCGCTTTTGTGTATGGACACTCTCTTTCAGAAGAAGTTTTTTTTTTGGAAGAAGCTTACTGTCTAGACAGTGAAATCAGGCTATGGCCAGTGTCTTCTTATACTCCCATATGAGAGCATAACAGACAGAAAGGCTGCAATCCTCCTTCAGCTCTCTCTTAATTCAAAGTTCATGTTGTCTGGGGATTTCAAAAGCAGAGAATGAGGGTAGGACATGGGCCTCACACTGACTGCAGGGTCTCAAAGAATCAGTTATTGTTAGGCAAGTGACCACTTTTTCTTCACTCTGATTCTGGTGTCACTATGGATCCCATATGAGTGACAGGCAAGCAGTGTCCTTGCCAGGATGGTGAGACTGAGGAGTGCCAGCTGAATCAAACAGAAATTGGGGCAGTTCTGCTGCGTCTGGCCTCAGATCTAATGGCCAGGTCCATTTCATAGTGCTTTACGAACATGAGCAGATTGATCCATGTACCAAGCAGCCTTGCAGATTTCAGTTATAAGCACATAATGGAAATGGGCCAAGGATGATGCCTGACCACTGATAGAATGAGTCTTCATGGTCAGTGTGGATGGTATATCTGCCAGCTGAAATTGCAGTGTGATACACTAAGTTATGCGGTTAATCTGAATTTGGGATGAAATAGCCTGGCCTTTAAAGCATCCAGCTATTGCCAATAGGCATAGGGACAGCTGAAATCAACCTTTTCCTGGTGGCATCTGACTCAAAGGATGAAAATGAACATGCATTGGTCCACTCTGCTTTGGACTGTTATCAAACAAAATCCATCATCAACATGTATTGGTGGTTGAAGCATGACGAAACATACTAATTTTTAGTCTCTCTAGCATGCACATATCTTGTGACACAAGCTGCAACAGTGCCATGTGAATGTATTTTCAGGTAACTTTGTAAGCAAGAAGCAGGCAACACTATCTCCTACAAATTGCAACCAAATTTGTTTGTTTGAGGAATTGGCTGAACAAGAAGTAGAACTGAGTGGACTTGTAGGCTCTAAATTTTTAAATTGTTTTATTTTTGAATGCAGCTAATTTTGTGCATAATTCTGCAGTTGTAAGTTCTACTTTCATGGTGAAAAGATCTTATTGAAATACTTGCATGAGGTGAATTGAAAAATACTATTTATCTTGTTTTGATAGTTCAAACATTTGGAATAAAAATAAAATAAGCACTGTACACTTTATCTTCTGTGTTATAATTGAAATCAATGTATTTGAAAATGTAAAAACCTCTAAAATGTTAAATAAATGATATTCTGTTATTAAACAGCACCATTATTCATGTGATTATTCACAATTAATTTTTAAAATTTCTTGACAATCTAATTTTTACTCATTTCATTCCATGCTTAATTTCACATATAGCCCCTGCCCCCCAACAGTGTTCTGTCCTTCTACTGTTTTGTCCCTTTGATGCAATTTCTTGATTGGGAGTTGGGTTCTTAGTGCATTTCATTTCCCTAGGTAAGGGTCACTCATGTTCTGCCTTAGCTTTTTTTATTTTTGTCCTTGCATGCTTGAACTATTTTTTGTACACCGCCTTAGCAAATTGCTCATGCTTCCACATTTTATAGTACTACTTTTGAATATTCATGTCAGAAAAAAATTCCTAACGCAGCCATATTTTGAGACTTATCACTAAGCCAACTTTTAATTTTTAATATGTGGCCATTTTATATTCTAGCTTTTTATCAAATAATTGTGTGGTACCAAATGTCTTACAAAAATCTAAGTACATACAATTAATACAAATACTTTTATAAATTTGCAATCTTATCAGAAAAAAAGATATCAAGTTAGTCTAACAGATCTATTTTTCCATAAACCCATGTTTGTCATTAATTGTATTATCCTTTTTTAATTTATAGTTGGTTAAGTCTCACATGAACTACTTAATTATCTTGTATGGGAATAATGTTATATTGATAAGCCAATAACTACTCAGGATTTCTTTCCCTTTATGAATAGAAGTGATGAAGCATCACCCCAAGACAAAGGGGAGAACTAGCCCCAAGAAAGCACTGATGGTAGATTTTATTTGTGTTAGCCAGATTGTGAGTGGTGCATCCACTGCCAATCCTGTTGCAGTGTTCCTAGCATAACTCTGAGGCTGTTGTTCCAACTTCTCAATGAAGTGACATTTGGGTATGCCCATCTATCCGGACAAACAACCACCACATGTAAAATAGGGTTTAAATTCTGTAGACTGAGAGTCATCGATTCCCAATGATTGAGTAGTTTCTCCCTTCAGTACAGGGGGTTCCTCTGCCCACAACAGCTTCTGCTAACTCCTGTGGTTGCTTCTTTCAACCCACCAAAATCATCTCCTGTCTTATCAGGATTGAATCATGGTCAACTTGATTTCATCTATACCACAGTTCCATCCACACCCTGCAAAAACATTTGACCCCCCACTCTTTGAGCTGGGTAAATTATATAAACCTTGGTGGACTGTTTATGTTGGGAACTAGTATCTGTAAAGCTAGAAGATATTAATTGTGTCCTCCATGAGGTAGGCACTCTACCTATGCGCAATCAACTGTTCTGAAAGTATGTGTGTGTGTCTGGATTTTCTTTAGTGGTTTTAAACAGAATGAAACAAATTAGGAAAACATCTGGGTATCTTAAACAGCATATACAGCAATAGAGTACCAATATTGTAACCAAGTAGAAATGTATATCCCAATTCAACAAAGCACTCAAGCATGCGCTTAACACTAAATTGAGGCCTCAATGGATGCACAAAAAGAACTTGACTTGACTGGCAGGCTGAAGAGGGAGCTCACTTTTTCTGCTAAAAAAAGTAGAGCTGGACAAACTATTTGTTTTCCACAATGCATTTAATAAATTCAGCTCATTCTCCAGTTTGTGGGTTTATCTGCAGGCAGACTTTGCAATTTCCACATTTGTTCATATACTAAAGAAAAACTAATCAAATGAACAAACTTCAGCCTGTAGGTTGTCCCTGAATTAATCCCTGAGTTGGCTGTGCTGAGCAAATGTTAGTCATCATTCACTATTCACATTGTGGTTGGTCCCTAAGGCACATTGTATTGCTCTGTCCCTGCTTGCATGAGTTAAAATGTTATGTATGAGAGCAGAGTTTGAAATCAGTTGTGATGCAAACATTCACTGAGTTTTATTTTTACACAAGTAGCTCAGAGTGTCTCAGAAGGATGAAATCCTCCTTGAGTTCCCCAGTTCAATGACAGCTGGCAAGCTATACCTTAGAGAGAGAATACTGGTTGGGCCTTAAAAACTAACCAACCCCGTGGACCAAAGCACACTAGCCCTGCCTCTTCTGTTCTTTTGAGGTGATATGTGTCTCTAGGTACATGGAGTCACCCGCATGTACAGAGAATTACTGTTCCTGAATTATGAGAGATAGGAAGAAGATAAGTATTCTAATTTCCAACTACATAAGGGATGGAGACAGTTACAGGAAAGCTTTACTATACAGGTATGTAACAGCAAATGTACTAGTATATGATGTGGAATTATTTTTAGGTGACAAATCTGAGAAATTGTCCCAGATTGAGGTGTCATCAGAGGAGTTTTTGGAACAAATTGATAAACTTAACAGTAACAAGTCACCAGGACCAGATGGCATTTACCCAAAAGTTCTGAAAGAACTTATATGTGAAATTGCGGAACTATTAACTGTAGTTTGTAACCTATCCTTTAAATCAGCTTCTGTACCTAATGACTGGAAGACAGCTAATTTGTTGGGGAAAAGTCAAAATGGTTTCTATAAAGGGAAATCATGCCTTACTAATCTACTAGAGTTCTTTGAGAGGAGTCAACACACATGTGGACAAGGGGAATCTAGTAGCTATAGTGTACTTAGACTTCTAGAAAGCCTTTGACAAGGTTCCTCCCAAAGGCTTTTAAGTAAAGTTGTCGTGGGATAAAAGAGAAGGTCCTCTCATGAATTGATAACTGGTTAAAAAGCAGGAAATAAAGGGTAGGAATAAATGGTAAGTTTTCAGAATGGAGAGAGGTAACTAGTGGGATCCCCCAAGGGTCCATACTGAGACCCATTCTATTCAACCTCCTTATGAATGATCTGGAGAAAGGGGTAAGCAGCAAGGTGACAAAATTTGCAGATGATACCAAACTGCTCAAGATAGTTAAGACCAAAGCAGACTGTGAAGAGCTTAAAAAACATCTCACCAAACTAAGTGATTGGGCAACAAAATGGCAAATGAAATTTAATGTTGATAAATATAAAGTAATGCACATTGGAAAAAATAATCCCACCTATACATACAATATCATGGGGACTAATTTAGCTACAACTATTCAAGAGAGAGATCTTGGAGTCATTGTGGATAGTTCTCTGAAAACATCCACTCGATGTGCAGCAGCAGTCAAAAAAGCAAATAGAATGTTAGGTATAATTTAAAAAGGGATAGGGAATAAAACAAAGAATATCTTATTGCCTCTATATAAAAGCATAGTATGCCCACATCTTAAATACTGCATACAGATGTGGTTGACTCAGCACAAAAAATATTGTCATGGGAAAAAATATTGGTATTTGAAAAGGTGCAGAAAAGGGCACCAAAATGATTAGGGGTTTGGACTGGGTCCCATATGAAGAGAGATTAAAAAGACTAGAAAAGAGGAGACACAGGGGGATATGACAGAGGTCTATAAAATGACTGCATTTTTGCAATCATGACTGGTGTGCAAAAAGTGAATATGGAAAAATTATTTACATGTTCCCATAACATAAGAACTAGCGGTCACCAAATGAAATTAATAGGTAGCAGGTTTAAAACAAATAATAGGAAGTTTTTCTTCACACAGCGCACAGTCAGCCTGTGAAATTCCTTGCCAGAGGAGGTTGTGAAGACCAGGACTTTAACAGAGTTCAAGACAGAACTAGATAAATTCATGGAGGTTAGGTCCATCAAAGGCTATTAGCCAGGATGGGAAGGAATGGTGTCCCTAGCCTGTGGCCGAACCTGGGAATGAGTGACATAAGAGGGATTGCTTGATGATTCCTTGTTCTGTTCATTCCCTCTGGGGCATCTGGTATTGGCCACTGTTGGAATACAGGATACTGGGCTAGATGAGCCCTTGGTCTGATCCAGTATCGCCGTTCTGAATATGTAGCATTATTTACTGGTTTCATAAAACTAAACACCACAGCCCTTTCTGCACTACGTGGAAAATTGAATCTGCCACAGTCGATCTTCCAGAATTCGATTTAGCGGGTCTAATGAAGACAGCTAATTCAAACCGAGAGGTGCCCCTGTAAGCACCAGTAGTCCTACTCCTCATGAGGAGTAAGAGGAGCTGATGGGAGCATTTGCTCCTGTTGACCTTCTGCTGTGTGGATGATGCAAAAATGCAATTTAAGATACATCAACTCCAGCTATGTTAATTACGTAATTAATGTAGCTGGAGTTGCGTATCTTCTCGACTTTCCCCTTTAGTGTAGATCTAGCCTTACTGTCCATAGTAAAAGGCTTCCTTTGTGCCTTTTGTAGAATCAAGTATTAACAGGGACTGCCTTCCTTTACATTTGTAGCAATCACTTGTATATAATTTGGATCACCATATAGTACAGGAAAAAAGCAGATGAGTTTGATACAGTTATCATATTAATATTTATCTTGACGAGTGTAGTTCAGTTTTAACTATTTGGGATTCTACTTTCAAGCACTGACCTGAGACTAAGACATGATTTCTATTCCTGGCTTTGCTGCTGCCTACTGGGTGATCATGTCCAGGGCATGTCATGCTCTGTGCCTCAGTTTCTCCATCTAAAAATGGGGATAATAATGTAGACCTCTTTTGTTAAGCCCCTTGAGACTTCCTTATGAAAAGACCTATATAAGAACTAGATATTATTACTCCTGCCATACTGATAATATTCTCTACTTAACAGAATGAATGAACGTGTAATATGAAATCTACCTAAAGCTCTGTGTTAGAAGATCTTTGCTGAGAAATGGAGTAAAATAAATCTTTACCTGATAGCTATCAGGTTTGCAGATCAGCAATGAGAATTAGTTGTTCCTTTAGCTTGTTTATGCTATTCTTCACTAAGAAAAATCAGGGAAGCGTAGCTAATCCTGCATGCCGAGTGTCAGCAAAACTGGAGACAGATTAGGTCTTACTTTGATCTCACTTATAGCTGAAAATCAGGAGCAACTGTGCTGAAATCAATGGAGTTATGCTAGTGTGAAACTGGAGTAAGTGAGAGGGCAAACTGACACTCATAGGTGAAATCCAGGCCGGTGAACTCAATCGGAGTTTTGCCATTAATACAGTGGGGTCAGGATTTTATTTATAGCGTAAGCAACTCTTCACAAGAGTGTTGGTTCTTATGACCATCGGGGAACAGGAGTGTCATTTATTCTTATGCGCAAGTCGTCCAGCTTCTTCTCTCACCTCTTCTACTTCTAAGCTACAGTAGGTGCACTTAAGTTCTACTGTTTGGAAAGTTTCCATTCCACGTGTTTCCCAGATATATAATGGCAATTCCAATCCACACAGAAAATGCTTCCAAAAAACAATGCAAGATTTAATAGTTCTACCATCAATTAAACCAATTTATCATAAAACAAAAACAAGATTTAACCAGTCGGGCAGGCATTATCCAACCTTTCCTATAGGAAATGAACCATTAGGGGAACCTAGTCACTCAGCCTATCATTATGCTATGTTACTGTTCAGATAGCTACAAACACATTCTATTTCCATTTACATGGTGAAAAAGTATTCTGAGAAAAAGTTTGGAGGGAAGCAACAGGATCAATGAGGTTTAAGATAGAACAAGGTACATATCTGATGATTGTAGATGTAGCATAGAATGGTATTTTTTGGGCTGCACTACAAACTCCCTCATCACTAAACCACTTCCAAATTACAGTATTGTAGATATGTGTGGCCGGGCACCTGAAATCTGCAAAAAGCCTCATTGGAGTTTTACATTTTATTTTCCTTAGCTTACAAGACCCTCGGGACATGGCTCACCCTTTTTCTGTGTATATAGAGCAGAGCACGATTCAGTTCCAAATCTAACATGGGGTTTCGAGCTTTACTGTAAGGGTATGTCTACACTAGCCCCCTAGTTCAAACTAGGGAAGCTCATGTAAGCATTCGAAGTTGCAAATCAAGCCTGGGATTTAAATATCCCGCGCTTGATTTGCATCTTCCCGGCCAGTCACCATTTGTGAAATTTACAAGTCCAGATTAACTGCCCGCATCTACACGCGGCAGGGACCCGATATTTCAAATTAAAGCCCTACATCGATTTACCTGTTATTCCTCCTGTAACTTCGAATGCCTACATTAGCTTCCCTAGTTCGAACTAGGGGGCTAGTGGAGACATACCCTAATGTAAACTTACTACCAGTAATAACTAGGCAAACCTGCTTAGCCCCAATAGCACCATAGCTGCTTCTCTGTAGTTCCTCTGATAGAAGCTGCTCCCCAAATTCCTCAGATGCAGTGTGCGTGTGCGTATTCTGGTGCAGTTGGTACAACATGTCGTGTAATGGAGAGGGAGATGGGAAGGGGAGAGGGAAGGGGGTGAGGTTCTCTTGCTTTTCTTTTTAAATCCCTTCTCCAGGACAGAAGGGATGGATGGTGATGGTTCGGCTGTTGTTACCTGCACGGAGTGTGCCATGCTTGTCTTCCTCCCGGAAGAAAGAACAGCTTTCATCTGCACTAAGTACAAGCTGGTCGCCATTTTGGAAGAAAAAATTAGAGGGCTGGAGGCCCAAGTGTCGACCATACACTTGATCAGAGAGGATGAAGACTTCCTCGATAGAAGGCAGCATTTAATCCTTCAAGCACGGCAGGCGGAAGAGCCGGAGAGGGCAGTATGTGACCAGGAAGAGATCTGGCAGCATGTAACTTCTAGAAGGGGAAAAAGGCCAGCATGGGAATCCCCCAATGCTATAGAGGTAAGTAATCGCTTTCAGGTTCTCTCCACAGGCTCTGCAGCGCTGAATGCTATGGAAGGGATCTCACAAGGAAGAAACCGGAAGGGAACACCATCTACTGGAAGGCATGGGATGCATAGTCCTAGGGATGGGGGTTCCACGGCCACCACCCCCAAAAGAAAACTATGTGTGGTGGTGGTCGGGGACTCCCTCCTAAGAGGGACTGAGCCATCCCTCTGCCGTCTGGATCTGGAATCTCGAGAGGTGTGCTGCTTACCGGGAGCTCGAATTCAGGATGTGACTGAGAGGCTTACCAAACTGATCAAACCCCTTCCTGCTTCTCCACATGGGAACTAACGATTCGGCCAAGAATGATCTTGAGTGAGTTACTGCGGATTATGTAGTGCTGGGAAGAGGGATCCAAAAACTCGGAGCGCTAGTGGTGTTCTCGCCCATCCTCCCTGTTAAAGGGAAAGGACTGGGCAGGGATCGTCGAATTGAGGACATAAATGCGTGGTTGCGCAGGCAGTGTTGCAGAGAGGGCTTTAGTTTCCTCGACCATGGGACACTATTCCGGGCACAAGGATTGTTAGGAAGAGATGGGATCCACCTAACCAAGAGAGGACGGAGCATCTTTGCGGGCAGGCTCGCAAACCTAGTGAGGAGGGCTTTAAACTAGGTTCGTCGGGGGACAGTGACCAAAACCCTGAGGGGAGTGGGAAAGTTGGATACCGGGAAGAAATGCAGAGAGGAACGAGCAAGAAAGGAGGACCCCTGTTTCGAATGGAGAAGATAGGGCAATCAACTGGTTACCTGAGGTGTTTGTACACTAATGCGAGAAGCCTGGGCAACAAACAGGAAGAACTGGAGGCCCTGGCCCAGTCCGAGAAATGTGATTTAATTGGGATAACAGAGAATTGGTGGGATGCCTCGCATGAATGGAGCACCGTCATGGAAGGGTATAGACTGTTCAGGAAGAACAGGCAGGGGAGAAAAGGAGGAGGAGTTGCACTATATGTAAGAGAGCACTTTGATTGCTCTGAACTTCAGTATAAAGAGGGAGAAAAACCTGTTGAGAGTCTATGGATTAAGTTTAAAGGAGTAAACATCAGCAGTGATGTTGTGGTTGGTATCTGCTACAGGCCACCAAATTAGGTGGATGAGGTAGATGAGGCTTACTTCGGAAAACTGAGAGAAGCTTCCGGATCGCAGGCCCTGGTTCGCAGGCTTCCAGATCGAAGGCTAATGGTATATTAGGTTGCATTAAGAGGAGCATTGCCAGCAGATCCAGAGATGTCATTCTATGGTTTTGTGTTAATGGCTCCTCTGCCTTACATTAGGACACACATCCCTCCCACACAACGGCATCCTTCCCTCCGAGTACTGCCTCATGACAGTACCCCCACACTCTAGTGTACTCCCCTTCAGAGAACTCTGTCAACCACCTATACCCACCTTGCCTCAGACACCATACTACCAGTCATCATCTAGCCCCTTACCTCTGCAATCTAACATGGCCACTCATCATAGGCAAGGGAGTGGGTGACCTGTGAGTTTTGCCTGCCCTAGTTGCCTTCCTGTACCCCTAGTATTCCTCAGATCCCATCATGGTCCTCAGCCTGAGACTCCTTAGGCTGGAGCTCCCTTGGCCCACCCTGCCCTTCTGCATCATTGCTCTGTCCATGGTACCCTGCCTAGTAGGCATTTAGGTCCTTCTCCCTCCAGGACTGGAGTGAGAGTGTCTCCAGCCTGACCAGACATCTTTTTTATACTGACCTCTTGGGCTTTGATTGGCTGCTGCAAAGCTTCTCATGATTGTCCCCTAGCTACAGATGTCTCCAAGGGATGTTTTAACCCTTTTTATGCCTGGAGTGGGGTGACTATCCTGGTACAGAGTGTGAGAAAGGTCAATCACAAGTATTTGCTAGTTGAATATACTTTCAGTGCTGCTGAACTATATTTGGAGAAAGCCTGTGAAATTCTTCAAGATGCACTTCAGGAGTCCTTTCTAGCTCATGGCAATATAGTACAAACAATACTTTAAATCTTAGGAATAAGTGGAGAAGCAGCTCTTTCAATTAATAGTAATTAATAATTGAAAGCCTAATCAGATAATTGCATAATCAGAATTTGTTACCCAGTCTTAAACTTTGTGATGTTTGGTGCAAATAAAAATCAGGATGCAAAATACATAATAAAGAACATACAATTAACTATACCAAAGGATGAATGATATAGACATAACTTTTATAATGTGTGTTCACTCTTTACAAATGGCCTCATTAGGGTTCCATTTCATACAAAAGACATTGAGTCTTGGTGAAATGTGCTCAGTTTATAAGTAACTTTTTTTTCTTCTTCTCTCCCAGCTATGCCACCTTAGCCTAAAGATGAGAGTCAAACTGGTTTCTGAACATCTTCTGTGCATCCTATAATTGGCTTCTACAAGCAAAATCTGACCCTCAGTGATGTATGTGCAGCTTAATTTCTCATCCCATTTCTACGGGAGCCATGAGATAAAATTTCCAGAGGACTTCTGTTGAAGAAGTAGAACTAGGGTACTCATTCTTAGTTGCGTGGGCTTTCCAGTGCTGACAACAAAAAGAACAACAAGAAATTTATTTTGTCACTGGCCTAAGCAGTTATTGTATTTTGTGTTGACATTGACAGCACCATGATAAACAACAAGGAATTAACTCCATATTGTGGGCAGAGGAAACCATATCCCCTTGCCATCTCTGGGCATGCTCCAAATGGGGCCTCAGTATAAAACATCTTCATCATTGGAGATTTTTAAGAACAGATTACACAAACATCTATTAGGGACAGGAACGGAATCAGGTCTTCATAGTCCCAATGAACTCTCTAAAACATAGGCTTTTAAATAAGATTATATATAAATATATAAGGGAGAAATGCCCTATCTGTCACCTATATGCCTAATATTATCCATTTTAATTTTCAATTTTGAAAGTGGTACACTTAGTGAGCAATGCATGGTAGGTACTTCACTCTAAAATAAGAAGACGTGACCAAATTCCGTGAGGTTTAACTGTTAATTCGAACTAAGGGGTTTATCTCGGAATCATGCTTCTTTGCCGCATGTAGATGCGGGCAGTTATTCCGGGCTAGTCAATTTCCAAAATCGCGACCGGCTGGGAACATTCTAATGAAGCATGGGATATTTAAATTCCGCGCTTCGTTTGCAATTTCGGTCACCCTCATTAGCCTCGCTAGTTTGAATTAGGGGGCTAGTGTAGACGTACTCTCAGAGTCTTTAGAATCATTAGGCATAACATTGCACCTGTATGTTGTTTGCTTACTAAAAATAGAAAATTATTACGTTTGATTTCACAATTTTCTTTTTTTATTTTTATGCCAATTGTGCACATAAGAACATAAGAAAGGCTGTACCGGGTCAGACCAAAGGTCCATCTAGCCC
>CM057845.1:289273531-289289663 GCA_030068395.1 Apalone spinifera
AGGTAACAACAGCCAAACCATCACCATCCATCCCTGCTGTCCTGGAGAAGGGATATAAAAAGAAAGGCAAGAGAACCTCACCCCCTTCTCTCTCCCCTTCCCAACTCCCTCTCTAAACTCCCTGTTAGCACTCACCTGTTCACAAACTCCTTGGTCGCTTGCCCAAGGAGCCTTATAAAGCCGTGGACTGCCTGAAAGTCCCTCCCCCTACCAAGGCTCAGCCAATCAGCAGAGGCTTCTAGAATTCAAACTTTAATTAGAAGCCAACACTTTCCACTTGCCAATCACAGCCAATCAGAGCATCTGCCAATCACAGCCAATCACAACACATACTCCATGAAGGGGAGGGGGAGGGCAAAGGGGAAGTGGAAAAAAAAAGCCTCATTCACAAACAGGGGAAAAAACAAACAAACAAAAAAAGAACAGACACCAACCCTCACTCACAAACACAAGCTCAGCACACAGCAAGAAAGCCCCAAACACAACACGCCCTTCCCTCAAGGGTCTGGTATCTGCTTCTCCTCTACCTGGAGAACTCCTTCTCTAAAGCCTCACTCAAAAACACAGAGAAGGAAAAAAAAAAAAAACCACCACACACCAAGAAACACAAGCTCAGCACACAGTAAGAAAGGCCCAACAACAACACACACTTCCCTCAAGAGTCCTGTATCTACTTCTCGTTTACCTGGAGAACTCCCTCTCTAAACTCCGTGTTAGCACTCACCTGTTCGCAAGCTCCTTGGTCGCTTATAAAGCCCTGGACTTTATAAGGGTTAGGGTGTGTCAACACAGCAAAGTTATTTCGGACTGACGACTGTTATTCCAAAATAACTATGTGAGTGTCTACACAGCAATTCCATTATTTCAAAATAATTTTGAAATAACGGACGGCTTATTCTGATTTCTGTAAGCCTCATTCTATGAAGAATAACTCCTATTCCGAAATAACTATGTTGGAAAAGGGGCTGTGTAAACGCTCCACTTCTGCTATTTTGAAATAGCCCCTCACCAGAGCCATTCTAAATTATTTCTCCTGGGGCTCTAAATCGAAATAGCACATCCACATTAGGGAAGCCTGCTTCTGACTAATTTTGAGGCTTCCCTGCAGTGTAGACATGCTATTTTAAAATAAGCTATTTCAGAATAACTATTCAAGAATAGTTTATTACAAAATAACTGTGCAGTGTAGATGTAGCCTTGCAGCCCTGTACTACCCTACACCCTGTGCTGTTATTGCTGTCTCTCCTGGAGAGTAGATTGTGAAATTACAGTCTGGTCCTCAGTTTTATTCAGTTAAAATTCTTATCTCCTGCAGTGGGCACTTGTCTGAGTGACAGTGCAGCGAAACCTGCAAAAATTCCCTTTTATTCAAAATTTTGACCAGAAAATTTGACTCACCATCCCAGTGTACAACCTCATTGCAGCCCCTTTGTCTCCTTGTCCTCTGGACTTCAATGGTCTATGTAGTAACTTGGCCCTCTAGTTAAGTCATTAATGAGAGTTCAAACTTTTCAGGGTCTCTATGCCATGTCTACACTAGGAAACTATTTCAAAATTACTAAATTTGACTTAAGAATTCCTGATTTAACAGATTTAAACTTGTGTGTCCTCACCATGGGAAAGCATGAAAATTAGTCTGAGACAAGCTCTATTTACATGGATGTGCTACCTCAGACTTAAAGCCCCAGGAAGCACTCTGGAGAGATGCAGGAGGCCTCCCATGGTACATCTACACAACAGCATTGTTTCAGAATAATTGACGTTATTCTGAAATAACCAAGAGCACATCTACATTGTAAGCCATTATTTCAAAATAATGTCAATTTGGAGGACTTCTTACTCTGACTCCTGTAAACCTCATTTTACGAGGAGTAAGGGAAGTCAGAGGAAAAGTGTTCTTCCTTCAACTTCCTGGTGTGTAGACAGTGCCAAAAGAGAAATTATGCTATTTCAACTTAAGCTATACAATTGTTGTAGTGCACATCATTAGTGATCTACAACCCATCCTAGACAATGATCTCTCACTTTCACAGGCCTTGGAAGGCAAGCCAGTCCTCGCCCACAGACAACCCACCAACCTGAAGCATATTCTCACTAGCAACTATACACCGCACCATAATAACTCTAACTCAGGAACCAATCCATGCAACAAACCTCGGTACCAACTCTGCCCACATATAAACTCCAGTAACACTATCACAGGACCTAACCAGATCAGCCATACAGTCACTGGTTCATTCTCCTGCACATCTACTAACGTAATATATGCCATCATGTGCCAACAATGCCCCTCTGCTATATCCATTGGCCAAACTGGACAGTCCCTACGTAAAAGAATGAATGGATACAAATCATATATTAGGAATGGCAATATACAAAAACCTGTAGGGGAACACTTCAATTTCCCTGGACACACAATTGCAGATCTAAAGGTAGCCATCCTGCAGCAAAAAAACTTCAAGACCAGACTTCAAAGAGACACTGCTGAGCTACAGTTCATCTTCAAGTTGACACAATCAACTCAAGATTAAACAAAGACAGTGAATGGCTAGCTAACTACAGAAGCAGCTTCTCCTCTCTTGCTATTCACACCTCCAGATCAGTTACTAGAAGTGGGCCTCATCTTCCCTGACTGGATCCACCTTGTCATCTCCAGCCTGATTCTGGCCTGCATATTTATACCTACCTCTGGAAATTTCCACTACATGCATCTGATGAAGTGGGTCTTTGCCCACGAAAGCTTATGCTCCAACACGTCGGTTAGTCTATAAGGTGCCACAGGACTTCTCGCTGCTTTTGCAGATTCAGACTTACACGGCTACCTCTCTGATACTCAACAATTGTTGTAGTTCAAGTTGCATGGCTTAATTCAACTTCAGCCCTGCTGTGTAGATGTACTCCCAGGGGCCAATTAGTTTGAATTAGCAGCACCAGAGCATCCGCACTAACATTATTTTGGACTTATATGTTTGGAATTAATATTATTCCTGATGAAAAGCAGAAAAGTCTAGAGTTCGAATTCTGTGGTTCCTTATTCTGAAATAACAGGCTTGGTAGTGTGGATGCACCGCTTACTAATTCAAACTTGGAGGGGGGGAGTTATTTCAGACTAAGCCCTAATGTAGACCAGGGCTCTGTCCAAAATAAACAAAGCTCAAAATCTTTGGCCCAGTCTCAACTGGGCATAGTCTTTCATCCCAAGGAATCTGCCTTCTTATCTCTATCTCAAACACTCTGTTGTCCAGCATCCAGCCTTTCCATGCTCCTGTTAGCCCATCCATGGGCTTTTCTGGAGTGCTCACTTTTCTGTCTGAGCAGCCAGTCCCATAGCCCTCTGGCTCCTCCATCTTTTCCGCTGTCCTCTCTAATGAGCTCTCTCCAGCTGGGTTCTTTTCACCTAGGGTTCAACACCCAACACAGATGTGTTGGGACAAAACAAACTGAACCTCCTAATCATAAAGCCCTCAACTCATTTCTTCTATTGCCAAGATCTCAGTTTGCTTCTCTGTTGCATTTCAGGTGTAATATCATCGTTGCTGTAGTGCCTAGAAGCCACATTCAAGATCAGACTCCATAGCTGCAGGTATACTCGTGAAACCTTTCCCACTTTTGCAATTCTTCACCAAAGACTATGTCTAGACTGCAGAGCTTTTCTAGGATATTGGAGATATCCTGGAAAACCTCTGCTATGTCCAAGGAATGTGTCTGCTTTTTCGGAACTGTTTCTGAAAAAGCAGACGTGTTCTTTTGGCATCCCTGTATTCCTCTCGGTGAGAAGAATAAGAGATGTTCTGAAAGAGGAGTTTTTCCCAAAATTTGGCCCCATGTAGAGGGGCCTCCTTCGGAAAAAAAAGCCTCTCAGAAAAAAACCATAAAACAATACACAAATTGCAGTTCGCAATTTGCATATCTTTTTCCAACTTTTCTCTGCAGCGTAGATGTAGCCAAAATGTTGTACTTAAAGAATTTCATGGGACCTTCTTCAGGGGGATAAGGCAAAATGCCACATTTATGGTAATACTAGCCAATAGCCCGTCATAAAACGGGATTTTCGGGTCTCTCCTCCATGTCCGTCTCTCTCTCTCTCCTCCTCCTCCTGCCTTCCCCCTCTCTCTCTCAGCTCTCCTCTGCCTCCTGCCTCTCTCTCCATCTCTCTTTCTCTTCTCCCCCTCTTGCCTCTCACTCGGGGGACCGCGGAGCCCAAACAGCTGTTTGGGCTTCGCGCTCCCCATGCGGGGGCAAGCAGCGCAAACGGTTGTTTGGGCTTCACGCTCTCCATGCAGCACAGGGACCGCAGAGCCCAACAGCCTCTTGTGCCACTTGCTCCCCCGCGGTGGCCCAGATGAACGGAGCAGAAGTCAGCTGAGCACCATGGCAGGAGGGAAAGGGGGGCAGGACGGTGACGTACACTGCTGGGCCCCGCCCCCTGGCCATGTACATCAGCGACCCACCCCCCTTCCGCTCCCAATGAGGCACTCGGCTGACTTCTGCGCCACTCAGCATGGGGGTGCTGCATGGGGAACACGGCCTTCAAACGACCACTTGCACCCCTTGCTCCCCCACGGCAGCCCAGCTGAGCGGCACAGAAGTCAGCCAAGCACCATGGCGGGAGGCAACAGTGCCCCCCAGAGGCAAGACTGTAATGCTACAGCGTTACAGAGTCACAGACATGGGGCTACTATTTATATGATACCATTATTGTATTATATGCACATAACGTACTATAATCATGCAAACACACATACACATACACACACACACAGACACTCTGTCTTGTTGTCTGGCCAGGTGAGTTAGATGAGGGAGAGGAAGTGAGGAGCTGGGCTTCTGTCAGTCTGGACAGATGCTCCAATGTTGACAAGATGATATCTGGGGCCCCATGCAAGACACCCACATTTATAGGAGCTTCCCTCTCATGTAAATCTATGTACTTTACTTGTGTCAGTTAGCTCTTAATTAGATCTGTGCTGCCTTCTTCTGAGAGTTAATCCCAGTGCTACTATTTGCATTTTCAAAGCGGGTATTTGGTTTTTAGTCCTAGTTTGCTTCAAAAGTGGGTGCTTACTTCTAACTCCAAGCCATCCATATGTCTGATCTTTTCACAATAAGTCCCTTTGACAGTGTCTTGAGGTGTTTGGGTTTGGCATCTATTCTTCCCATTTTTAACTGTTGCAACTGTTAATTCTTCCAAGTTGTTACCTTCCTTTGAATGACCATGAAGGTGCTTGCCTTCTGCGCCTCATTCTTTCACATCTCATTCATCAAGAACAGAACCACTTTCAGTTCAAAGGGGTAAGATCTATTCTGTTTCTAGGACAAAGACAGTTCATTTACCTTGATTATTCCTAAGTACTATAACATTATAAAAAGACCAAATACAAACTTTCTATAAAGCATTATAAGGCTTACATACAGTTTCCATAAGATGTTATAATAAAAGGTTTCTATAAGACATTATAAGATTATCTACACAGGCACTGAAGATACAACTAAGACCTTTCCTAGAGAGCTTGCAGTCTGTCAGACAAATATATTTTCGTGGGCTAGATTCACAAAAGGAACTTAGTCATTGTGAAGAAGAAGAGAGACCTCAAAAAGGAATTCAAAAAATCCAGTGTAGCATGCAGCTTCTCCCCTAAACTAGCTAACACAAGCTGCCAAACCAAAAGGTGTGTGTTATGCCATGTCCCTCTCTTAGAGATAGGTGCCTAAATCCAGCCTACAGGGATGGGCTTCTCTCTGTTAGGATTCTCAGTTGCAAGCCTTCTCTAGGCATTGGATGCTGTACCTCCCACCTAACTTTTAGCCCAGTAGTGAAGGTACTCACTTGGAATGTGAGAGAGCCCTAGTTCAAGTCTCCTCTTCATCTAAGGGGGAGAGCAGATTTAAACAGGAATTTGTATACAGATGTCCTAACAAGGAACATAAAGAGGTCACCAGGCTCATCTTTGCCAGCTCCAACCACTATATCTGGGATGTATAAAACTTCTGAATGCGTTCTTATTCCATAAGCTGCTTTTAACCTTTCTAATTGCCATCACACTATTAAATAAACAAGTATTTAGTTACTGAGTTACTAAGAACCTGAAAATAGAAAATCAACCATTTACTTTAATTAAAACAGAGCTTGACCATTGCGTCCTGCTGCAGAGGAAAACTAAACCTCTTCTCCCGCTCTCCGCATCTGTGACAATCTGACTTAGGGAGAGCTCTTAGATACTGCAGAGAATTCTTTTCAAGGTGTCTGGCTGATGGCTCTTGGAAACATGTTCATATGTAATTTCATATGTAACATGCTCAGGAAGTAATTTCCAACTATCTAGTGTCTCATCTTCCATTTGGGGACAATTTATACTTTCATGTCAGTGTCAGTGCAATGGGTACCTGCATGGCCCCACAATATGCCAACATTCTTACGGCTGACCTACAACAATGTTTTCTCAGCTCCCATCCTCCAGCATTCATCTACTACATATGCTACATTGATGACATCTTCATCATATGGACCTATGAGAAGGATGCCTTTGAAGAATTCCACTTGTATGTCAACAACTTTTCACCCCACTCTCAATCTCAGCCTGGAACAATCCACACAACAGATCCACTTCTGGGCCCTAAGTACAAATAAATAATGGTCACATAAACACCACACTACACCAGAAATCTACTGAACACTATTCTTACCTACATGCCTCTAGCTTCCATCCAGCACATCACACAATCTGTTGTTTATAGCCAAGCTCTACGATTCAACCATATATGCTCCAATCCCTCAGACACAGATTGTTCATTATGTGAATAAGTACTTTTTATTTTTTGTTTTAAATCTGCTACCTATTAATTTAAGTAACCCCTGTTTTTTTTTCTTATGTGAACAAGTAAATAATACATCATATTTAGTTTCTCCACACCATTTACAATTTTATAGGCCTCTATGAAATCCCTTCTTAGTCATATCTTTTCCAAGCTAAAAAGTTCCAGCCTTTTAACTCTCTCCTCTAACAGAAGCTATACCATATCTTTAATATTTTGTTGCCTTTCTCTGTATGCTTTCCAATTCTAATTTTTGAGGTGGAGTTACTAGATGTACACACAGTATTCGAGGCCTGGGCATTTCATGGATTTATATGCAGTAGACTTCCGATAATCCAGAATCTTTGGGACCTAGATGGTGCCAGATTATTGGATATACCAGACTATCAGGAGGTACTATAAACTGGTTGGTTACAGTATATACTGTATATACTGTATATCAAGTGTTTTTAACCCTTTTTATTGAACATACTGTATACAGTATACTGTAATGTTTTCGTTTTTTTAACCCTTTTTTACCCTTTTCGCTCGGTTAAGCTGCTGCCATTGCTGCCTTGTGACTCGTTTTTTGCCGAAGCTCACTCACTAGGCTCTTGCCATTTTGATGCTGGACTATCAGGAGTGCCGTACAATTGGATGTCGGACTATTGGAGTTTTACTGTAGTGGCATTATGCTATTTTTCTCTCTTAATATCTATCATTTTTCTAATGGTTCCTAATATTTTGTTAGCTTTTTTGACTGCTGCTGTATATTTAGTGGATGTTTTCAGAGAGCTATCAACATTGACGCCACAAACTCTTTCTTGAAAGGTAACAGCTAATTTAGATCCCATCATTTTATTTGTAGAGTTGGGATTATGTTTTCAAGTATGTATTATCTGGCAATTATCAACACTGAATTTCATCAGTTTAATGGAAACCTTTTGTAACTTTTCACAGTAAATTTGGACTTAATTATATTGAGTAATTTTGTATCTCCTGCAAATTTTGCCACCGTATTGTTTACCCTTTTCCTCATAATTTATGAATGTGTTGAACAGCGCTTGTCCAAGGTATAGATCCCTGTGTAACACCATAGTTTTCCCCTCTCCATTCTGAAAACTGACCATTTTTTCCTATACCTTTGTTTCCTGTTTTTTAACTAGTTACCGATCCATGAGAGGACTTTCTTTCTTATCCTATGAGAGCTTACTTTGTGTAAGAGCCTTTGCTGAAGGACCTGATCAAAGCTTTCTGAAAGTCTAAGTATACTATATCTACTGGATCACCCTTGTCCGCATATTTTAACCCACTTTGAACAATTCAAATAAATTGCTAAGGCATTACAAAATCCCCATTGGTTCTTCCTGCTACAAATTATTTTCATTTACATATCTATAATTCAGTTCTTTTACAATCAGTCTGCCTGGCACTGAATTTAGGCTTACTGGCCTATAACTGCCAAAATCACTTCTGGACTTTTTTTTTAAAATGGTGTCATATTAGCTATCCTCTACTTATTGGTACAGTAGCTGAATTAAATTATAGGTTTTTGTAGTGACTGAAGACATTTCTTCTCTGTCAGCCTCAGAGTGAAGCCAGTCTGTGGCATTGCACCACCTAGTGGCTGACAGGCAATTAACAGGAAATTAGCCCTGTGTGTGTCAATAAAGAATCTAGGGCGCAGGCCCTGGGTAGGAAGAAACAATTAGCAGTCTTTAGCCCACCTCCCAAGCTAGAGAAGACATCAAATGCAGTCAGTCTTAAACCCTCTGGCAGGGCAGGTCAAGGCATCGAACAAAGAATCTAAGGTGTAAACAAAGGGTTAGCACCTTGCAAACAGTCTAGGAAGCTGGCAGGGATTTAGCACTCAGCAGTCTAAGGGAATGACAGTGAGTAGGCACCCAGCAAACAGTCCAGGACTGGCAAAGGTTGAGTACTCAGCAGGCAATCTAGGCAGGAATGAACACTACCACAGTCTGTGTCCTCGCTCTACTGGATGACAGACAAATACAGACCTCTTGTCCTGGGGAGTACTGCCACCTCAGGAGTCTGCTGCATCCCAGTCCAGGGCCCTAGCAGTGGCAGAATGGCCTGCCACTAAGTCAGTGGGAAATCCCAATAAAACACACTGATCATGGTTCAGACACCCCAGCAGCTAGATTGTAGTTGACTATACCAGAGCTTCTTCCGACTCTCCCCTTCAAATGTACCTGAACCCTGGGGTCATCTTCCCTCTCCTGAGGGTATACTGCCAGCAGTAATCTCAGCAGCTGGGTATATCTGGTAATCATGGTCCCTGGGAGGTATCCTCAGGGAAGAAGTCTTGTGCAGGTTCTAGTTCCAACAGTGGGCTGGAAGCATCTACCTCGCTCAGCAGCTCCTGCCTAACTAAATGGTAGGCCCTATCTCTTATACTTCTGCTTCTTATGCCACCTTTCATTCCCAGTGTGATGGACTAGATCTTTTGGATTATGCACACTGGGGAGTGTCTGGTTCTCTCTCACATTCAGCCTTTGAGGAAGACCACACATCTTTGCTACTCCACCCAAAAATAGAGAGGCCCTGCTATTCATCAATCCTTGTAGGGCTGTTCAAAGTCCTGTGACTCACGGTTCAATAAAGACTGAAAGGTACTACAGGATTCCTCATTATTTTTGCAGATACAGACTAAGATAGCTACCCTTCTGAGATGGTTCAAGAAAAGTTCTTATAAGGCTGGTAATGGTATTTTCCTATTGTGTCTCACCTCTGGGGTCTGTCTATATAACATGTCCACTTTCCCTGCCATGTTGCAGCTAATGAAGACCCTGAAGTCCTCAGTCTTGTTATGCATTAGAACCACAGCATATGCACATCCTCACACTGCAGCACATGCTCAACTGCTCTGTAGAGTGGTGCGTAAAACAAGTGCATGGCTGCATGAGATAGCTACTGTAACCCCAATCATCATCTAAATAAAATATACTGGGGAGATGTTACACTATACTATGTACTTGGAAAAGATCTGTGATGCCTTTAAATTCACCATTCTATCCCTTAAATCTATCATGAACTTTAACCATTTCGCATGAAGCACAGATGATCCTGAAGAGAAGCATTCAGCAAG
Organism: Apalone spinifera; assembly: GCA_030068395.1. NCBI lineage: Eukaryota > Metazoa > Chordata > Testudines > Trionychidae > Apalone > Apalone spinifera. The sequence goes on from CM057845.1 coordinate 289,283,433, forward strand.
TTTGAAATTATCTGAAAAGCTGAAAATATTTTCTAACGATAGATCCAATTCAAAGAGTTACAAGCTTCAGATGAGAATTGTTTGCAATACTTAACCTGACTCTACTGGCTGCATTACTCAGCTTCACCAAGCAAATCCCATTTGACTAGTTTATTGGATATGTTCACTCACGGAGACTTTTTTTATGTGGACAGTTTTTGACTCTTTTCTCTCAGGCTAAGCGGAAGGTATGATTCCACTGCAAATGAAGGAGGGAATTGTAGCATAGGTAGTGTGGTAGCCCAGACTAGCAACCAAAGTATATACATAGGGTTCTTGGCACGTACAAACCTAAGCCACTAGGTGTTCACTATTCTTGTTACCCAGGTTAGCTAGATTAATGCTGCCTGTGCTAAATCTACACCTTCACTTTGCATTGAAAACATATTCTGAGAGGTAGCAGAACCACTTGGAAGAGAAAGATAGGTCTGATGTCAGGATTAGCAGTAATGTCATCATGGAGCTGATCTATTGACAAGCAGGCTACGAAGGAATTGGGTAGGGAGGCAGAGAGTGAATCAAGGATTACAGCAGCTAGGGAAAGATATTGCCAAAATGAGAAGAGAAGTTTAACAAGCTAAGCCTCTTCATTGCACAGCCCAACTGTGAAGGATGAGGTGGATGAAGGGCAAATGGGAACTACATTGACTACCATCATTCTGTATTATACAAATCATTAACACCAATGGTGCACTAGAAGCAGAACCTCAGGGGACTTGGTGAAACCCTATGAGAGGGGAAATAAAACTGCAGAGAGGGAGGCAGAGAGCTGATGGAGGTTAAATGGGGCAGAAAACTGAGGAAATGGGATAGAGGCAAATACTGAAGAATCCTAGTGAGAGAACTGAGGGAGATTACCAGCACCTCACCTCAGTTTTATGGGTAGAAATAACAGATGGAAGCTTCAAGGGGGGAGGAAATTGGGGGCCTACAGTGAAGGACTGAAAGAAAAATATAGATGAGAATTGAGTAGAGATGGTGGGGACGAGATTGGAAAATTGGTGGTTGGGACACAAGACGGAAATGATAGAGGATGGAGAGAGAGATTGTATGGCTGTGGAAGAGAGGCGAATGTGAGGAGAAAGGAAGGAGACTAGAAAGGTGAATTGGAAATAAAATACGGCACAAAGAAAAGGGGAGGAAATGGATCTTAAAAGATGGCATGTGGAGTAGCCTCGGGATGTGGGAGAAGACCTGAGAGACCTGGCTATGAGAAAGGAGAGACAGAAAGAGAAAGGAGTAGGGTGAGAGAAAACATTCAACCAGTAAGCAAACCAAGACACCCAACTGCAGGACTTATTAATTGTATTTATCTGGGCTCCTCCTAAATTTAAATAGAGCCTTTGGTAAGAAAGGGGCTTTACAGTCATGTAAAGCCAACAAACCTAGATTGTTGGCAAGTGAGATTGAACCAGGGACCTTTTAGCTAAGGCTGTAGAGCAGACTTCACTAATCTCCCTCTCAGTGGTCTCAGTGTATCTAGTTTACTGATGGAAGACCATTTCTCATGGAAGGACATATCTACATGAGCACTTACTGTATGTACTACAGTTACTGAATATCAACAGTCCTCCAGCATGCTGTGCATGAGATCTCTTTGTGGAACCTGTTGATTTTGCTCAAAGTTCCCATTGAGATATTGCAGTTTGAAATAGCAGTAGGTCAAAGAGCACTGGGGAACCTCAGTGTTCACAACAGGGTCCAAGCAGCCAGTTAGTAAGCATTCCCTAGGAGAGTCACATTAGCCTGCTGTACAGTAAGTCCTCGTGTAGAGAAGGCCTAAATAATGACAATACTGACATCAGCATAAAGTTATATGAGAGCCATCTGACCAGGTGGCTGAGTTGAATTTTTGTCTTAAACCCAAGAGGATTAACATGAATTAAATTTGAGACTGAGGAGACAAAGTAAGAGAAGGGCTGCAGAGTAACTGGTGGATATTTACCAAACCAAGAAGACGGGCAGTGAGGCTGTAGGGGTAACAAAGGAGAGGGGTTCTTCCCATTGTCATGCCAGGGGAAAGAAAGGGGTAGAGACCGTGGTTCCTTACAGGTGAGCAGAGTGTAATGGTTCCTACACTCTGGATATTTATATTTTAATTAAATAATAAGTAGATACACAGAGGTGGCTTGAGAGCCAAGATGCTGGCAGGAGTAAGCTTTGAAGCAAGGCCAAGGAGTTTGAAATTGCTGGAAATTGAGAAATGAAGCCAATGCAAGGGTTTTCTGGCCTGTGGCGAGGGTAGCATGCTTAGAGATACAGGAATGGAAGATAACTTTAGCTGATGAATAGGCCAGAGCAGGGAGAGAAGACAGGTGTGAATGCTAAAGAGGAGGCAATGTTATTTCTCCAATAGGTGATTTATAGTCCACAGCAATTCCTTATTGTGCCATTTGCCCACAGAACATTATTACACTAGAACTGAAGCGCCTCACTTCCAAGTGTGTGATCTATCAACCACAAGACTCCGCTGCCCATTTTAAGAAAAATTCACAATAAAGTGCCTCACAAACATGGACTTTGGGTCAAGAAGACAGAATTTGGAAACATATTTTTCCTTTGTAGTGTAGGTGCAACAGACAGGTAGACATCTATGGACTCTAGTGAATCTAGAGATCACTTTTGTTCAATATCTTCATCAACAATTTAGATAACGGCATAGATAGTACCATTCTGGGAGGGGTAGAAGGTTCCTTAGAGGATTGGGTTAGGATACAAAATGATCTGGACAAATCGGAGAAATATTTTTTAAATAGGATGAAGTTCAATAACTTTTGCAAAGTACTTTGGTTAGGAAGAAGCAATTAGATTCACACATAGAAAATGTGAACTGACTGTCTAGGAAGGAGTACAGCAAAAAGGAATCTAGGGATCATAATGAACCACAAGATAAATATGAGTTAAAGGAGTGACACTGTTGAAAAAAAAAAGCAAACATCAGGAGTGTTATGAGCAAGACACAAGAAGTAATTCTTCTGCTCTACTCTGTGCTGATTAGACCTCAATTGGTGTAGTGTGTCCAGATCTGGGTACTACATTTCAGGACAGTTGTGGAGAAACTAGAGAAGGTCCAGAGAAAAGCAACAAAAATTATTAAAGGTCTAGAAAACATGGCCTATGAGGAAAGACTAAAAGAATTGGGCTTGTTTAGTTTGGAAAAGAGAAGACTGAGAGGGGACATAGCAGCTTGCAAATATCTAAAAGTGTACAAGGGGGAAGGAGAAAAAATATTTTCCTTAACTTCTGATAAGACAAGAGGCAATGGACTTAAATTTAAGCAAGGGAGGTTTAGTTTGGACATTAGGAAAAACTTCCTAAGTGTCATGGTGGTTAAATACTGGAATAAATTGCCATTGGAATCACCATCATTGGAGATATTTAAGTGCACCGGGCTACTGGCTATTCTAGTGTCTCCCTGTCCATGTTTATATGTTTGTCTTTTTTTCACACACACACAAAAGGAACAGAATTGCCAATTTAGCCAGCTCTATTGCTTATCTAATTCAGTGCTTCGCTTACACCTTTGAAAACCGGAGCATGGAGAAGTCATTGATTTCATATTAGACTATCAGACTGTAAGCTCTTCAGCGCAACACATATACCTTATTGTACTGTGCAGAGCAGTAGGTACTGTTATGGCGCTATATTAATAAATAATAATGACTGCCACATGGGCATGTGTGGATTTTGCATACTGATACTTGTGAAAATATCTACTATAGTGCTGAGTCAAGTGCCATGGAGCCCTTTTTTTCATATCTGGACCTTGACACAGTTCCCCTTTCTTTTGACTGTTGCAATATACTATAGTTGAGGGAATCTTTGGGTAGATTGATCAGAAACATCAGTGCACTACCTGGTGGTCTGTTTACATAGTTCTACTTCACAGTGGGAGAATACTCCAAAGAGTTCAGTCTTTGAATTTGTGTCCAGGTAAATGTTAAGTATTAATTTGACTTATAGCCCTCTATGGTTGGACTCCTGGGCTATGTCTACCCAGCAGTCTTATTTTAGAATAACTGACATTATTCCAAAAGAACATAGTCTGTGTCTACAAACAAGCAGTTATTTCAACACAATGTCAAAATAATGGTGAGCTAGAGGACTTCATACTCCAACTCCTGTAACCCTCATTATATGAGGAGTAAGGGAAGTTGGGAGAAGAGTGTTCTGTATTGAAATAACTGCTGCATAGCCAGTGCCAAAAGTCAACTTAAGTTATACAATTAGTGTAGCTCAAGTTGTGTAGCTTATTTCGAGTTTAGCCCTGCTGTGTAAATATGTCCCCTGTTATCTTAGACCATGGGTATACTACAAACTTTGATTGATGCAAGTTACATCATTGTATAGCTGTTGAGCATTATATATTGTTTATGCACATGCATACCTAGCTGCTTGTGTTGGTGTTGCATACACTCACAAGAATGTAATCCAACGGTGTCACTCACTGCCACCTACTGCAATGCCTTTTGGGAGATTTGTTCAGAATGTGTTTTGGGGAAAACATGAGTTATGAAGTGATTTCTAGGAGCTAGTGTTCAAATTTCCAGCATGCAATTTTCCCCATCACATACTGACACCATATCTCATCATTTCTATACCTTTTAGAAAATCCTGCAACCCTACATAGTACTTTTTTGCATCTGACAGAAGCATAGATATCAAAGAGCTCTGCTCTGTTCTTAGGAACATTGTCAAAGTAGGACATACAATCCTCCTGTATTTGCAGACCTGATGGAAGATCTGTGACAATGAGGAAACTGTCATGTCACTCAAGGACATATCATTGCTAAGGGACAAAGCAAAAACAAAAAAACAAAAATAATTCAAAGTTGCAGGTAACATTCACAACACAGCTGTTGACATGGAGCAATTAAATTAACACTGTTTGGTGAGATTATAAGAGAAAGCAGTTTTGGGATTATGATTTGTGGCCTATGTTCCTGGATCTTCATGCTTAGTTTGCCCCTAGCCCTCCAATACAGGGACAACAGAACGAGAGTTCCCCTGACAATTTAGAATGACTTGTGCTCACATTCTAGAAGCTTGCATTGCCAGATTGTTTCCTGTCAGTGGGAAATCATTTTGGAGGTGAAAAATACACAGTGGGTGCCATTATCATGCTAGTATATAGGGCTGTTATTCATATCTGCTATACAGAACTGTGATGCTCAGCAATGTGTAGGACATAGTATATGGATCTGCAGCAACTGAGTTTCCAAACTATAGGGGGGGTTACAGCACACATACCTCTATTTTGGCCCCAGACCACCTTGCCATATAGTAACTAAAGAGAAAAAAGTTCTTTCTATTAGAAAGATAAGGTGGGTGAGGACCAACTTCTGTTGGTAAGAGAGGGAAGATTTCAAGTTTACACTGAGTCCTCTTTCAAGTCTGGAGAAACTACTCAGATTGTCATTGTCAAATACAAGATGGAAGAGTTTGTTTAGCATAAGTAATGAACATATTTCAAGGCATCTTCAAGAAAAAGAGGCCTTTTAACACCCCTCCAGTCCTAGGAGGGGAAAGAAGGGAAGGCAGTTGCTGTGTGTGGGAGTGTTGTTAGTGGGTTACAGATTGCTATAATAAGTCATAAATCCAAGGTTTCTATTCTATACTATGATATTTAGTGTCTTGCAAAGTTTTGAGTTTAAGCTCCCAGACTTATCTTTTGAAAGTGGTGTGCAGGTTTCCTTTGAGTATGGTGACTGATGATCAGATGCAGAGTGGTCAGTCTATAAAAAGTGTTCACCCACAGGTGACATGGTGTCTTTATCATTAATCATTTTCCCATGTGAGTTCATTAGAGAATGTTGTTAGTGATAGTTTGGTTTCACCCACATAGTTGTTATTGGGGCATGTAACACATTGGATGAAGTATACCACACACTGTCATACACACCTATGAATCTTGAAAGGTGTGAGGTGGGGATTGCTGATCAGTGTGGCAGTGGAGATACAGCTGCATATTTTCCATCTGTTGTTCTGGAAGGTCTAGTGCTGATTTGAGTTGGTGAGTCCTGAGCTGTGGTGAGCTTGCTTCTGATGATGAACTTGCAAAGGTTTGGGTGTGTTTGAAGGCCAAAAGAGGGTTCAGGAAAGATTTATTTCATGGTGGAGTCCCCACTGAGTATCAATTATAGTTGTTTGATGATACTACATAAGGGCTACGTCTAGACTGGCATGATTTTC
>CM057845.1:289289763-289303919 GCA_030068395.1 Apalone spinifera
AAATTCAAGTGGCCAGTGTAGACAGCTGGCAAATTTTTGTGCAAAAGCAGCTGCGTTTGCGCAAAAACTTGCCAGTCTAGACTCAGCCACGGGGTCCATTGCAAGGTGATATGTGACAAGTAGGGGTGTGTGGTCAGAAGGGTTTTTATTTCTATATTGAAGTAGGCTCTCACTGGATATTTGAGTGGCCTGTTCAATGATATGATTTACTTCTGTGGTGGAGTGTCCTTCTTTGGTGAAGGCAGATATGCGTGTCTTGAGGTGTATACCCCAGACTTCCTCCTCAGAGGATGTTCTATTGTATCCGAGAGCCTGGCTGCACATAACAGATTTCTTGGAGTGCTTGAGGTAATTATTGTATCTGTGAAGTGTGGTGTGGTGATTCATGGGTTTCTTCTATAGAGTTGTCTGTAGGGTTTCATTGTCAAAGTTGATTGTGGTATCCAGGAAGATGATGGTGGTGCAAGAGTATTCCAGGCAGAGTGGTTGTTGAAGTTACCTAGTACCCCTAGCTGTTCCCGTGGTTTAGACAAAGTGTTTGTGGCTGAATGTAAAATTGTTATGGGTGAGGGCAAAATAGGTGAGTTTTGCTATGTGTTTATGGTGGATGTGTGAGGGTTCTGTTCTGTGGTTATGCAACCATTGGTTTATCATAAGTATCATTGTGATCTGGTCAGAGAAGGTGACTTGCAGCTGTAAGAACACAAGGCTGTTCAGAAAGCTACATGCAGGAATTTTCTTTCCCTGGGCAGAGGATTAACACTGGCAATATCAACATTCCAATAGTGATTCTGGGGTACTTGGCTCATGAAATCATGCACAAGCTACCTCAAGAGCTCCAAGAAAATATTCACCTATAATCTCAGCATATGCAGAATGACTGTTGACAGAATGAAGGGATGCTGGCAGTGTATACTTACAAGACAGGATGTCAGAAAGAAAAATATCCCAATGGTTGTAACTGCTTGCTGTGTCCTACAGAATATCTGTAAGAGGTTCTTTCCAGCAGGGTTTGGTAGAGCAGCTGTGTGTAGAGCTTGAACAGCCAGACACTAGGACTACCAGAATAGCTCAAGGGGGAGCTATGTGTTTGAGGGTAGCTTTGAAAGAGAATGTAAATAGTCAGACAGAGTGAGTTTCTGTAGGGCTGAAGCTTTTGGTTTTACTAGGGACTTGTATTATAATAATAACTATTACATTTGTTTTACAGAAGTCATGGTTTAAGTGGTGCTTGCTGTATATTTGTAAATAGATTCATGTTTTCATGAACATACAAGTTCTATCGTGGTCTACATTTACAAATAGTGGTGTGGTTTGACTATCATTCTGCACGTCACAATATATGTTTTTGAAGAAATAAAGATCATTTAAATTTTGAAGTATAGAAATTTGTTGAATCACAGAAACAGTGAGAAAGAACAATGTGCAAAAAGCAAAACAAAACAAAAAACTTCAACTGACCGGGCAATGATAATGGTACTTTGCATGTGGAAAAGCAACAAATATTTCTGTGCATTTCAGTTCACGAATGTAGTCCATTGTGTCTACACATACACTAACCATGGTTTTCACAGATCAGTGTATGTGAAGCTGGGGTTTTGCTTTCTATCCTCTGCCATGGAGTGGCCCATGGAATATTGGGAATATTGTGGCCCATGGAATATTGGGAAGGTATAAGGAGCTGCAACTATGGACTTCTCTAAGTAATGGTGAAGTGTCTTGAGATTTTTGGAACTGAAAGCCAACCAGAATCTGCAACATTTGTGTTTGCTACCTCAAAAGACCTATTATGTTCTTGTGTATCTCCCTCTTCTTTTCCATCCTTTCTCCTGTACACTCATTCACTGTCTATGTTGTTTGCCATGTTGGCCCTCTAGACCCTTCATTTATGGTCCTATACAAAACTGTGTTGAAACATCATATGGAACATGTGCTCTCAGCTCTCTTCTTTCTCCTCCTCCTCATGGCCAGGCATTCTGTGGGTCACAAAAGGGCACCCTCCCAAGGCCACAATGGCAGCAACTGCTGATAAGACCAGACAGATACAAATCTTTATGGGACATTCATGGCACCTCTGCACCTTAGGCTATGAACAGGTATTCCATAAATGAGATCATGTTATTCAGTAGTGACATGAGAAATCTTCAAGGTACTTTTTCTGCTTTGCTCACATACTGAGAAACATATAGTACTTTTAATAAATCCACAGATGTGTCACTAGAAAGGCTTTGATAATTCATATTGTATCATACCAGTTTACTTAGCTTTTGGAAATTATCCCAAATCAACTCCGGCAAAGACTAAAGATAAATGCATCTTCAAAAATGTAAATGTGCTGTGTAGCTGGAAAAAATCTGGTAGAATTTATTTCACTTTGAAAGCAACATTTAATGATGATCCTCATGACACTTCATATTCCTTTTGCTTTATTATGATATTTTAAGTTTCAGAATTATTAACTAGATAGCATGGTGCTGAATGGAAGAGATCAACACAAGAACTTTGGATGCTAATAGAAAACTTACCTAAATTCTTGGAGCCACTTGGATCTGGCCACTTTGGATTGAAGATCTCATGAGATCAGTCTTTCTTGTGAGATATCTAGTGTTACATACATGCCTGTTGAAGTAAAAAATAAAGCAATAAGAGCCTCTTGTGGCACTCAGACATAACATCTGGAGTACTAATGTAAAAAAAAGAATTCTCTGCTACTATTTGCTAATCATTTTTGAAAAAAATTGTTCTCTAGTTGTAGCTGTACCTCCTTTTTGTTTTCTTTCAGAGCACATTTGTAAGATGCAGTGGGATATGCTGCATCAGGTCCTGAATGTACAACACTTTGCAAGAGTAAACCTATTCCAAGGAGACTCCATCACAAGTTCCTTAGTGCAGCGGTTAACATTGCGCCTGATAAAATGCTAATGTCCAGTAACAGTGCTGTTACCAAACAATCCTATTACAATGCTGCAATTCTAGTCTCCATGTTCCTGATCCAAGGCATGTAATGAGGTGGAATGGGGAATGTCCACACAAGTTGGATTGAGGCATTACTTTCTCAGTTGTAAGCATAGAGAGCCAAATTTGTCACTAGTGTAATTCTCATAGTCTTCAGTTGAGTTTTACCAGGAATGAATTTTGTCCATCTCCACCTACCTTGCTACAGATTTAAACTAAAGAAAACGTACTCTTCTCATGACACTACAGTATTCAGTTAGAATGAAGTCCTGTTCATCTTAAGAACAGTGGCCATGAAGATTTCCTTTATGCTGGGCTCAGATCTTCTCAGCTGTGAGCTAATGGATAGGTAAGAGGGTAATTCACCCTCTAGGTCCTCATTCCCTTAGTTCAAATGGCCAATGCAGCTTTGTAAGGTGGACATCTCCATAAGAAGTTAGACTAAGATTAACTAATCCCCTGGGCAGTATCAGCTACAAAGGAGTAGAATTCAGAGCAGTGATACAGTGGTCCCACCTATCATTACAAATCCTCATCTGGTTCCAAGCCTGAAATTTGACACTGTTTAATAATTATGTATTCAGAAAGTGGCATTTCATTGTCATTGTTACTGTCATTCAAAATATTGCCCAAAAAGAATACATAACGTTAACTGAAAATATACAAGCTTCTTTTTTTCTTTTTTCACCTTTTGATTCAATCACCTAAATAACATGAATATAAAACACGCTCCATTTCAAGATGACAAAGTGGAAAGTAAATGTAATGAATCTTTCAAGTGAATCTGAGGCTGTCACTTGAAAGGAACTTTCTTTACCTTCAGCATTGCAAAAAGAGAACCTCATTGTTATACAAAAAGGTAACAAACTGTATGATATAGAGAATGATCAAAGCAGGGGGAAAATATAGTTCATTATATTTTCAGCAACATCAGCAGGGGGTTCCATCCTTCTGCAGAAGGAGGGTTAACATTTTTCAGGTGTCTTATCATCAGTGATTCAGGTCATTTGCTCATCCATTTTGTTCATTTTCAAAGATTCTGTGTGAATATGTGTTTGTGTAGTTACTGGAATGTAGAGGAAGCAAGCTATTTTTAAGTATTTCTACTATATTTCTTCTTTTTGAAAGGATTTGGGTGGTTTATTATCCTTTTGTGTCCTGCCATGACACGTTCATCTCACAGAGAAGTTCATCCAGGCCATGGATTTATTCTCTTTCAGTAACATTCTGTTTGTTGCATGGAATAAAGTAAGCACAATTGTCAACATAGGTTTTGAGAGGATTTTCTTTGGGGACTGCTGCTTCCTGTCCATACTGCAATTTTTATTGTACATTTCACTCTTATTTATAGGTTTTTGTTATTTCTTTTTAAAAATATGTGTGTGCATGCGTCTTTGTGGTTTGCCAGCTCCCACACTCCATCAGAATAAACAGTCACCTCTACTTGTAAAATATTAGGGTCAAAAAAGTGTTTAGTATCTGAACAGCTCTCATCTGGAGGTTGAAAGGAACACATGCCGCCTGACTTATGTAAGGCAGCAACCATGTTAAAGGATGTTATGTTTCTGTTTTTCAATATGAACATTCTTCTAGTTATGTATACAAGTCTGTCTCTCTTTTGAAATAGATTACCCATTTGTGTATAACTTAATTCTCTCAAGCAACTAAATCTTAGGACCAAGTGCACAAATATATTATGCATACATCTATATTCTTGTTTATTTCTACCTTCTATTTCTTTCCCTCACCTCTGCCATATGTTCTTTCTTAATGCTCCTTTTGTCTCATTCTCAGTTCTATGCTATTTTTCATGCTCTGTATCTGTGCAAATTAAAATGTAAGCTCTTTCTGAAAGAGAGCTTGTCTTCGTAAATGTATATAATGCACCTTGTATTCCTAGGGTGAGAAATATACATCAGCCCGGAGTGATTAGTAAAAGCTCTATGTAAGGTTTGACAAACTATTTCTATTCAAAGTGTCCTCTTTAGTTGTTCATGTTCAGTTTTACTTGTTTCCCCAGCTTTCATCTATTGGGAAATATTTAGTCTCTAATCCAGTTCTGGACATTACATTTCAAGAAAGATGTGGAGAAATTAGAGAAGGTCCAGAGAAAAGCAACACAAATTATTAAAGGCCTAGAAAACATGACTTATGAGGGAAGACTGGAAATATTTGGTTGGTTTAGTTTAGAAAAGAGAAGACTGAGAGGGGACATGATAGCAGTTTTCAATAATCTAAAAGGGTATTACAAAGAGGACAGAAAAAATTGTTCTCCTTGACCTCTGATGATAGGCTTTAAATTGGCAATGACCTTAAATTGCAGCAAGGAAGGTTTAGGATCGATATTAGGAAAAAATTCCTAACTGTCAGGGAGGTTAACACTGGAATAAATTGCCTAGGGAAGTTGTGAAATCTCCATAACTGGAGATATTTAAGAGCAGGTTAGATAGACATCTGTCAGGGATGATCTACATGGTGCTTGGTCCTGCCATGAGAGCAGGGGACTGGACTTGATGACCTCTCAAGGTCTCTTCCAGTTCTAGTATTCTATTCTATGATTGGCACTATAGAGAATTTAATAATAGCAGGCAAATCCAAAAATAAATCTTTATCTAATCTCGATTCTGCAATATCATTCCTGGAAAGCTTTCTCATAGAAATCATATTTCTATAAATGATATTTCAGGACATACATTTCTGCTTTATGACCATGCCTATTTCAGTCATTTTCCCTTTTGTGATGACAAACCTGGACAACTGAATGTTGAATAAGTGATGTAAAGGTAATAGAAGATGAATGCCCAAAATAAGGCAGCAATGTATTTCAATCCAATTGTAACTGTCTACCATTCTCACCATTCATACCATATCACTATTTATTTGAAACCCTGCTTGTGTTTATTTTTCACAGCAAGTTTGAGCGGTGGTATTCATTCACATATTTAAGATTCTGCATCTCTTTGCTGTTTATATCACTATTCTACTTGCAACCTTTTTCCTCTTCACTTTGAAAAAGCCTCCCACCTAGTTCCCTACTTTATATATTTTTTCTAGTCTCGTCTTCATAGATTCTGCCACCACAAGATTTATTTTTATATTGTATTTTATGTATTCAAATAAGACACATTCACTCACAAATCCTCTTGAGACACCACTGATACAGGTTAATATATATTATTATCATAAAAACATAAGGATAGCATACTGGATCAGACCAAAGATCCATTTAACCCAGGGTCCTGTCATCTGACAGTGGTCAATGAACAGAGAATGAACAGAACAAGTAATCATCCCCTGTCACCCATTCCTAGCTGCTGATAAACAGAGGCTAGGGATACCATCCCATCCATCCTCCATGAATGTATCTTTTTGTAACCCCCTTTTTCCTCCCTGGGTTACTCAGGAGCAGGTCACACTTACAGGTGTGCCTGGGAGCCTGATGGTTTTAACATAAAAGGAGATCCTGAGTACCACAGTGGTGATATTGTTTATTTGGGGATTCCCTATTCACTGCCTTGCAGCAGTCCCTTGCTCATAAAGAATATACAATGGTGATGCCTCCACCTGGCTGGCCCTGTACACACTTAATGGTGTGCCTTGGGAGCCTCCAGGAATAAAATTAGTCCAGAAATAATCTGAATCTAACCCCAGGACAACAATTATAAATAATATACATTTAACTTATTACATTAGAATGAACACACCTTTACTTAACAACTTAAAGAAACAGGGTTAACCGACTAACAGTGAATAAAATCAATTAACAAAGTACACAGAAGTAATAGGAACTTATCTAGCTGGCATTTGCACTGCACCATTTATCCCACTCCAAAGTGTGCACTCCTCTGGACTCAGAGTCCCAGACACTTGCGTGTGTGGGCATGCTTGAAGATCTTCAGGAGCTTCTCTTTAGGTTGTGTATGTGTTAGTCCAAGCTATGCAGCCAGCTGCAAACTCCCTCTGCCACTGGAGCAGGTGCCACCAAATGCTAGCAGTTCTGGTTCCCTGGGTTGAACACTGTCATGGTCATGAGGGATGGCCAGCAGCCTGGGGACTAACGGGCTAACTGTGTCCTTGTTTCCTAGCCTGGTAGCGGTCAGCCAATAGAAATGCAGATAAGGATTTCAAACTGAGACGAAAGAATTTTGGGGTTTTTTCTCCTTTGTCTCTGAGCCAGTTTGCTCTCCAGGTACTGAGAGGGACAGAGGACATGTCTCTCTCCAAGAAAAGACTCTTCACCATCTATAAGTAGGGCAAAGCCTAGATAAATCTATCAGGTTTTATTGTTTTCTAGTCTGGGAATTTGGATCTAAGGTCTGTGTGTTAGAAATGGTTTTTTTTTCTCCCTTCTGTAACTAAGTCCTGAGCCCATGGGAATCCCCCATAAGTTTATTAATTTGTGACTCTTACCAGCTAGTCACCTTAATCATGTTTGCCACTATAATCTTGTTTTGGTAATAAAAGGTTATTTTCTTTTTCTAAGTAACCGGTATTGGTTCATTTTTGTGTCCTGGAAGGTCTGTGTATATAACTATCTGCCTGACAGAGAGGCAGCCACAACAGACTGCAATTTGTATTTTCTCTTTTCTTTTTCAAGCTCTTTGGGGAAAAGAGCTTGGGGGAGCCATAGTGTTGGTTTCAAGTGTCCACCCCTGTTTGTGGGTGCAAAAGCACTTGATGGTGACAGCGGATTTTATCCCCAAAATCTAGGTTTTTAAGATTTTTGGGGGAAGTTTTATATCAAAACCTGGAAAGATAAGGTTTTGGGGTTGCTTTTGCGGGCCCCCACTTCTGCATTCATTGTGTCAGAATGGGGAATCAGCCTTGATAGATACGCTGCCTCTCTTTGGACCCAGAGTTAGTCTATATCTCTGAGGTCTGTCCCAGGCAACACTTTCCCAAAGAGTCCATTTACTTACAGCCACCTCCTATGTGCTGGATGTCGTGTAGTCCTTCTGAGCAATAGGCACAGCAAGAGTCTTGCCCCTCTAGGGCAATCAGCTGCCTCAGAAGCAGCCTGCTAGATCCAAGTCCCAAAGAATCTCAGTCCCAGGCTGTAGCTGCAACATACTAGCTCCTCCACAGCAGTCTGGCTCCTCTGACCCAAAATGGAGAATCCCATACTCGGAGATCCTCTCTCCACATGCCCAGACAAGCTTTCTCTTCCTAGTTTCCTCAAGGGCTCATGGGAGTTGTAGTCCCTAGGGCTAGATTGCAGCACACAGGATCCTTCCAGAAGAAGTCAGAGGCACTTTTAGTAAGGGGACTACGTGTTTTTTTCAAAACCTGTTGTATTCTTGGCATTCACAACTTAATCTGGCAAAGAGTTTCACAGATTGGCTTTGTGTGGTATGAAGAAATACTTTTTTTTATTTATTTTAAACCAGCTGCATACTAATTTAATCTGGTTCCCCCTAGTTCCTGTGATATCAAAAGGAGTAAATAGTGCTTCGTTTTCTACAGAATAAATGAAAACACAGAGAAAATCTCTGGGAACAACTCTTAGCAAATGGGTGAGGGAATGCCTGGATTCACACAGAAAGTTTAAACCGAACAACCAAAATAAAGAAAAATAACCTGATCATTTTTCCCTCTAGTCACAATACATGCTCAGCTGTACGTCAAGGTCCAGTTCACTCCCATATACAATATTTCTTATACACATCGTAATTCTGAACCCTGCATCTGCTCTCTCCAGCCCTTTTCTTAGAAATCCCCAAAAAGGAAGATTTTTGGGGGTATCTATAGCCAAATCAGATGATAGCACTGTATCCCCATTGGTTCTTCTGGTTCCCAGCCAACACTCTTGCTAGCTACCTGAGTTAAACCCCTTGGTCACCGGATGCTGGCCAGCACTCCTCCTGTCCATCACAGCCTCCAACCCCTATGCTTAGATTTCCATATCACTTTGTATCCTCCACTTATATTGGAGACAGCTCAAGTGATTATTTATGTTACTCAAACATTCTCTTCTGTTTAAAATCTTTCATTTAAATACATTTATCCTAACATGTCCAATGCTCTCATTTCTGTTGTGTTCCTGCTCTAATTTTGAATCTGTACCTACTTCAGATGAAGTCAATGGAAGTTTTGTTATTAGTCCCACTGAGAACAGGCCCTTAGATTGTAAGTTCCAAAAGGCAGGAGCTTTGGGTCTGTGCCTCTTCTGCCCTGCACGTGGTGTAGTCATAAATTCACTTTGCAAAGGAGTTATAAAATGATGCTAAGTCAGAAAAATAATGATTTATACCCAATTTGCATTGACATAAATGACCATTCAAGGATTCTGGTAAAAGGAAAATTTGATTAATAGATTCTAAGGCTAGGAGTTCTTCAAAATAATTCCATGAGCATATCTTTTGGGGAATAAACCCCACCATACACACTTTATTTAAAAATTTCCTTGATAACTTGGATCCATTGTCTATTAACAGTTAGTAGAAAATGTGCAGCTTCATCTCCCAGCCACTGAATCGTGTGGTACCACTTTAAAAACTAACAAAACATGTAGATCATATCATGAGCATTTGTGGGCACAGCCCACTTCTTCAGATGACCAGAGTGTTGGATGTCAAGGACCAAAATAAATAGGGGAGAAGGATTTGGTCCTTCTAGAATTTGACTAGAAATTCAGATGTATTGAAAATCAATATTAATGGGCTATCAAGCGTCTCTGCCTACTCTTTTAAACTTTTGCATGCAAGTATCCAGACCTGCTGATTTTAAAATGTCCAATTTTAGTAAAAGCTATTTAACATCCTTCTGAAATAATAGTTGAATGGAAGTATCATTATACTATATTGCTACATCTATATTTTTCACAAGTATTTATTGAACACTTCTGTCTTTCCTGAATTATTATAATTCCACAAATTTCACCTAACAGCGGACCAATACCAGTATAATGATTCTTTTTATTCATAATAGTATTAACATTTTCTTTTTCTTTTTCTTTTTCTTAATTCTGTTTGTGGTAGGTTTCTTTTCATGTCCTTTTGCTTTCCTTATAAGTTTTCTGCAGTTCTGATTTATGTTAATTACTAACAATTTCTCCTACTATTTATTTATACATTTACATATAAATAATTATTTATGGTTGTCCTTACCTTTTTCTTAAACAGTTTTCAGTTACCAATCATATATGTGTGTCTGAAATTGATTTAGCTATGTGAAATGGTGAGGGGGGATTATTTTGAAGAACCAAGTATACATTTACTACATTTTTATATTATAAATATAATCAGCACGATCACATATCTAAACTACCATCTATTTAGATCACATATCTAAACTACCATCTATTTTTAGTTTTGCGAGCCATTCAACTTCATCTGTCAAAATGAGGTATAATATAGAATTCCTCCATTTTGGATGCAACCATTTTTGGGTTAGGAAACTGGTTTATAATATTTAGTAATTCAAATGATGTTTTAGTACTGCCAGCATGAGACCTCTAGCATATATCAGTTTGACATTTTTCTCTGCTTGTCATTTTTAATTTGCATTTTTGGCACATGCACACTTCTAATATGTCCCTATATGGATGACAGTGAAAAATAGAAGGTGCTCTGTCAAGTGGCTATTTACAGTTAAAGTCATATCAAATAAACATGCATATTTCATAGGATACAAATGAGACTTTTTTAACAGTTTGTTTCATAGAAATGTAGGACTGGAAGAGATCTTATAGATGATCCAGTCCAGTCCCTGCAATGAGTTAAGTATTATCTAGATCATCCCTAACAGGTGTGTAACTAACCACCAGGCCCTATCAGAGGAAAGGCCAGGAAGGCCATTTGGCCCAGACCTCAGGAGACAAAGGGCCCTCAAATTTTGAAAGTCATAATTAATTCTGTTACTGTAAAGTGATTTTGCTTGGTCAGAGGGTGAGTTTAAATTAGATGTTTATCTCTGCATAAGAGATTTTCATATTCCATTTCTTCTTATGTGCCTACATATACAATAACCATATGAGGCTCAGCTGTAAGCTACCCCTTTGTCCAGTTTTAGTTTCACCTTTAAAGGCTTTTTTGTGATAATAAAATTTTAATTCTGCTTATTTAATAAACTTTATAGATAATCTGGCAATTGCCCCATGTTCATATTCATATTAATGCAGCAGTTATTGGAGGAATTTAATAATGGGAATTTAATAATGTTAGCAGATGGAATTTCAAGACTTTGAAATAAGGCTATAATGGCTGTAGTAAATAAAACCCCAAAACCGTTATTATATCATTATCATTGTGAAATATATGCAATTAATTTTTTATAACCAATAGCCATTAGCAAATTAATTTATTATGTGTTACTGTGTTTTAAAAGAACCCATTTATAAAAATGAAGCACAAAGTTGAAAGGGGTGCAAGTAAGAGATGCCAAAAGCAACAGAGTGAAGCAGCAGTTAAGATTTTAAAGCCAATAACATCATTTCTCACACAAAGAATGCGTCAGCCATTAGACGGTGACCATACTGATAGTGACACTTCCAGTTCGGATGATGAAAACTTTGTACCCACAAATGACATTTCAATGCCACTATCTCAAAATGAGGAGGTCATTAATCAAGACACAGAAATGCCAACTGTAGCACCTGATGCAGAATTTATGCTTTATTTAGAAACTGTGCAGGCAGAAAATGAGGACTTCAGATGCTAGGCAGTCAGAGCAAGAAATTATGACTAGCACAGGACACAGTATAACAGCAGTGGCATGGGAACATGATATTGGACTTGTTGATAAGAACAAAGTTGCTCAAATTCAGTTGTTTCTCAATCATGCTTTCCCCAGTCATCTGCAAACAAAAACTCTTCCAAATGGAGAGATCTACACAAGAGACTGGCTTTGCTGCATTATGGAAAAGCAGGTTCTGTAGTGTGTACCCTGTTTCATTTTTAACTGTAATATTTCAAATGCACCAGTACTGTCTGATCCATCCAGTCTGAGCATCAGGAAAGGTTGGAGGAAATTGAAAGACTGAATATCGCCTTGTGAAACGTCAGTATCACATAAAGATAACTATGTTACATGGAAATCAGCTAGTACAGCAGCACTAGCTGACAGTTCAATTGAAAACTTGCTCCTGAGTGAAATAAACACAGAAATTGATAACTGGAAAAAACTCTTTAAGTACATATTGAACATCAGGTTTTTTTCTTTCTGAATGGGGATTTGTTTGTTTGGTTCCAGAAAACATATCAGTGACTCTACAAAAGGAAACTTTCTTGATATACTTGAGCTTCTTAGCACACATGACCCACTTTATCAGGCCAGGTTAAGTGTGCCCATGAATCACAAGAGAGCAGAAAATGCATGCAAGCCCATTATCATTCTACCAGAATACAAAACGAGTTTATTGAGCTGTGTGGGACCTTTGTGCAAACAATAATTCCTGAAGAGATAGGACATGCAAAGTACTTTTCAATTATTATTGAGGCAACTCCTGACTGTTCTCATAAAGAACAGATGACCTTAGTTGTTCAATATGTTAAACTTGTAAGAAGTTCAAAGGTTTTAATTTGAGAATGGTTCATTGTGTTTGATAATTTCATGAAAAAAGGAGGAAAAGAAATTGCCACCATGAATTAGAAATTCTGGAAGGCTTCAAATTAAATTTGCAACTCTGCAGTGCCCAAGCCTATGACAATGAATCCAGTATGTCTGGGAAATACAATGGTGTAAAAGCAGTCCATCTTGAGCAAAATCCTAAATGTATTTTCTCCAATTGTGGCAACCATACAGTAAATCTTGTCAGAGTTGATTGCACTGAATCATGCAAGGTAGCAATCACATACTTGGGAACAACCCAGCAATTGTACAACCTCTTCAGTAGCAGTCCTTGAAAGTGGGAAATTCAGAAGCAGCATCTGCCTGTCTCCCTTCAGGGCATGTCAACAATGAGATGGTCAGCACAAACTGATGGAGTTAAACCAGTGTGACAGCCTGAGAGCAGGGGGCTGCAGAAGCCTAATGGAAGGCAGATATGTGGGGAGCTGGCTATGTGGTTTTATATTCCCAGTATAGGCTGCCAGAGACTGCAGCCTAGCCAGTTCAACACCTGAACCCCCTGTGTCATCAGCCTGAAGGGAAGGCTAATTAGAACACTTGTGGCCACTTAAGGCTAATGGGTGCATCATAAAAAACCCTCCCTCAAGCAAGGCTTGGGGGGAAGGAATGGAGGGATGGACCAGAAGAGAGGCAAAAGAGAACAGAATAGCGCAGCGCAGCACTAGAGGCTGACCCTAGGCAGCCGGCAATGAAGCCTGTCCCAAGGCATCGGGAGGAGATACTCAGGAAGAGTTGGGGAAGTGGCCCAGGGAGGGGCTGCTGTTCAGTGGAGCAAAGGTCCAGCCTCACGACCCACTCGGGTTTACCCCCCCATAAGTCCCTAGGCCAGAACCCAGAGCTAGTGGGTGGGACTGGGTTCCCCGCAACCCTTGTCCGACTGGTGGGCTGCCAGCAAGAAACAGAAGAGGCCCTGTGGGCTAATGGAGGGACTGACTTCCCATACCTTGGACTTGCCTGTGATGAAAAGGGCTCTGATAGTTGGGAACCTTTGCCTTCGTGGCAGTGATAGGGACACCGTGAGCCTCTGAGGCACACAAAAAAAGACCCGCCAGGAAGCGCAGGACCCAGGGAGTTAGCCCCAACTGGACACACCAGTTGTACATCATATGGACTCTGTGAGAAAGGTTTTAAGTGAGTTTGAATCTCTTACTCTCACAGCAGAGGCTCACGTTGGGCTTAACTCAATTCAGAAGTATATATCCAAATTTGAATTCATTTTCATGTTGTCCATGTGGATGAAGCTGCTAAAAATGATCCACGAAACTTACATTGTACTTGAAGCATACAATCCTCCATTAGATGTTGAGAGGGATAACATTGAATGACTTCTTAAAGATACTCAAAAGATTCGTGATCAATGAGACACAATCCTTTCTGAGTCCAAAACAATAACACACGGTATTGACATTTCATATAATTTTCCACCAAACACAACCTAACATCTCAATCTGATGCAGAAAGGAACTATCAAGTCAATGTTGTTGGAATTTTGTTGTTGTTGTTATAATTGACTCCATCAAATCCGGTCTTACATGCTAATTTGAGTAACTGGAAATTTGTATCCTTTTTGGATTTCTTTGGGAGCTGAGGGTATGTCTACACTAGCTCATTAGTTCGAGCTAGGTAGGCAAATG
>CM057845.1:289348769-289359788 GCA_030068395.1 Apalone spinifera
AGTCTAGACACAGCCTAGGAGGGTAGTGAAGCACTGGAATGGGTTACCTAGGGAGGGAGTGGAGTCTCCATCCCTACAGGTGTTTAAGTCTCGGCTTGACCAAGCCCTGGCTGGGTTGATTTAGTTGGGATTGGTCCTGCCTAGAGCAAGGGGCTCGACTTGATGACCTTCTGAGGTCTCTTCCAGCTCTATGGTTCTATGATTCCTCCTTGTGACACCCTTTTAGATACCTGAAAACCTCTATCGTGTCCCCTCTCAGTTTTCTCCTTTTCAAACTAAACAAGCCCAATTCTTTCAGTCTCCCTTCATAGGTCATGTTCTCTAGATCTTTAATCATTCTTGTTGCTCTTCTCTGGACCTTCTCTAATTTTTCCACATCTTTCTTGAAATGTGGTGCCCAGAACGAGACACAATACTCCAATTGAGGCCTAATCAGCACAGAGTAGAGCAGAAGAATGACTTATCTTGTCTTCCTCACAATATTCCTGTTAATGCATCTTAGAATCATGTTTGCCCTTTTTTTTTTTTTTTTTTTTTTTTGAAACAGCGTCACACTGTTGACTCATATTTAGCTTGTGGTCCACTATGACTCTTAGATCCCTTTCTGCAGTACTCCTTCCTAGATAATCACTTCCCATTCTGTATGTGTGAAACTGATTATTCCTTCCTAAGTGGAGTTCTTTGAATTTATCCTTACTAAACTTCATCCTATTTACCTCAGATTTTGGTATGATTTTCTTCTTGTTTTTCTTTTTTTCTTTTTGAAAGCAAATTAAGTGTTTGAGGTTGACTAACTTGCTAAGTCTGTTAAATATTAGTGTCTTGTTTAATACAGCCACCTCTTTGCTGGCCTCTTGTTTGTGTCATCACACGCCTCAACTCCATTCAGCAACTGTGACTAAAGTCATTTCCCTCTGTCATTTGCTCAATCATGTGTAGCCTCAGAATGGGACCAGTAGAAACTGGATCCATAGCTTACTCTACATTATGCTCTTGACAGTGGAGCTGACATGGTATGCAGAAGCAATATGTTGCACTCCCTGAAGAGGTGTAGCAGCTGGTGCCTTCCACCAGGGCTCATGGTAATTATTCTCGGGTAGAATTCCTCCTGGAGTTCTGGATACTGCTTTGTTCTGCATACAATCTGTGCATCAAAGGAGAGATGTATGTAACCCACTTGCCTAACAGGGAGATCTCTCTTTACCAGATCTGTTGCAGGGGGCAGGGGAGTATTAGGAGTGACTTGCATCTAGCTCACTGTTGCTAGGCAGATTTAACATTCCACCTGCAGAAGTTTCTGGAATTGGGTGTGGTACTTTTGGTTATGCTTCTTGACTGTTGTGGGGATCAGACTCCATGAGGGTAATCATTACATTTCAAGAATAGAATGGAGCTTGTTCCTGAAGTTTGGGCAGCAGGTTAGTGTTGTTGTTAACCCTTCAGTAGAGAAGCATGACCCGTGTTAATTATAGAAAGTGGAAACTGGAAGGAAACATTAATTTCTTTTATTTTAACTGTATATTTTCAGTGTTTGAGTTTTAGCCAAACTGTTTTAACTAAATTGTTTCAATTAGTATGATTCACATACTTTTCTTTAAATGGGATAATCGTCATTTATATTTTGTGGTACTCAGTTTTGTCTCAGGTTTTTTTGTAAGTCTATATACTTGAGTGGTAGATTAATCAGATAGCTGACTAGCTCACAGTGATTTCAGCAGCAGCCGCAAAAGAAGAGTCTGCATGTATTCTGACAATTTCTACAAGCAAGTGAAGGGCAGATATTTAGTTTTGATGCAGCAAACTATATAGAATTAGTGATCAAAGACTAACTGAGGCTCTGGTGAATTCAACCTAAGATTTTATGAACAATGAGTTTCTTCTCACAGTGCTTCTGTGGGGACTGACCTGCTTAGATTTAATTTGTTTTTTATTTATATGTATGTATGTATAACCGTGAAGATAGCATATGTGGATTATAAAGTAGCCATGTTAGGTTATAAAAATTAAATTATTATTTTCCTTTGGTACATTTCTTTATCATCACATTTTATGAAGTTGGTATTTAATTAAGTTAAAGCCTTTTGTTCTTTAGAGGACTTGAATGTGGGGAGATTGACTCTGTGCGATCCTCCCTGGAAGCCCTTAGGCCTGGTTTACACTGGAAGGGAAAGTCAACATACATTACACAATGCCAGATACATAAATTGCCAGCTGGAGTTGACGTATCTTAAATCCTTGTGCACACTGCGGGAGTGCAACAGGAGTACACACTCCCGCCAGCTTCCCATACTTCTCACAGAATTGAGGAGTATCCGACACCAGTGGGGAGCTGCCCTCAGCGTTTGATACAGAGGTCTACTCTAGACTTGCAAAATCGAACCCTATTAGATCGACCTCCAGAGGGGAATGTACACATGGCCTTAGTGACTGAATTCTGTTCCAGCTGCTTTTCTATGGGAGTTAGGTTTTTCTGAGCACTGGAGAAGAACAATGAAGTGAACTCTAGCCCACCATAAAGGTTATATGTGCACTTGAAGTGTGACAGTTGTGCAATTAGTAGGAGTAGTAGTAGTACTAGTAGTAGTAATAGTATGCACTTATTACAGAAATGCACCTTTACAAAAGTCATTGGCTAGTTTGAAGGAAGAATTCTTCCATCAACCCAGTGCTGGCTACTCCGAGGGGTAGGTCAGCATAGCTACATCTCATGGGTATGGGTTTTCACACCTTCAACATCTTTGACAAATGTAGTAAGGCCAACATAAGTTTTCATCGGAGATCAGCCCTAAGACACAAAGGAGCCTACTATTACTAATCATTGTAAGCATTGTACTTCATAGTTGTAAGCATTGTACTTCATAGTGCTTGCTGAAATGGGTTTTAAGTTTCCTTTTTATCCTCTCTCAGTTTTGGGTCTTTTGTTACACATGAAACAATGTCTTTGTCCTCTTCCACCAATCACCCATTATTTATTTAACATCCTTTCAAAGATCTTACCTCTTCAGAAGCTATTATGCTTCTGCAAAAATGACAGCTTTAACTCCTGGGCTTCAGAACATCTCTCCATTTTCTTGAGGAAGACTTTCCTGAGCACATCTTTCAGAGATCTTTCACTGTTTATTTTCACAAACTCTTTCAGAATGCAAAAATAAAATAAAATAAAATCAGTTTTGTTATCTAAGAGATACCAAACCATTTGACAAAATATGCCTATGTTACAAATAGATAAGCAAGGAATCATTACAGTGATCTTTGGATTAGACACTTTGGAAGCAATATCTAATCTTAGAAAGTAAATGACAAAGGAATCCAAAATGACACAAATGAATTGATTTTCATACAGTGATATCAGCATGGGACTTTAGCCAAGTGATAACATCAGAAGTCAATTTACAACTTTAAAAATAACTTGTCTTGGTATCAAAACACTAGAGGTTTAGGAGTTATACAAAGTGAGCTGGGAGGAGTGGTGTGTGTGGGGGGGGAAGGTAGGGGGTTCTGCTATTTTTTTACAGTGTGGAACAAATTCAGAATAAAGTTCAAAATCAAAATGCATCTAATAGTAATTATAATCCTTAGTGAGTAAAACACATTGAAAAAGTATGGGGAAGTCAAGGGAACTCTCTTAATCAGGAAGAGTTCCCAAGCACTAAGATTTAACATCCCTGGAAAATGGAATTAACAACCCATTAACATGCTTAACTAATCCAATCGGAGTGCTTCTGGCATCCTTCCTCTAATTGAGCAATGCCACCCTTTGCAAGTACAGCCGTTGATTTCAAGAGGACTATTTGTTCAAACACTTTTGCAGGTGAGTAACTGTACTCCCAAGACCAATACTCTTGATTTTAGTATATAAGTTAGGCCAAGTCTACACTACATACCGATAATAGTATGACTACATCACTCAGTGGTGTGAAAAATCCAGACCCCTGTATGACACAGTTATGCAGACCTAAACTTCCCATATCCCTCAGATAGACAGGGCTATGTTTCTGGGAAAGCTTCTCCCTTTGTCATTGCTATCACCTCTCAGGGAGGTGGATTAACTATCTCAACAGAAGAAACTCTCCCGTTGGAATAGGAGGCTCTCTACTTCACTACTGTGACATAGATACATTAGTACAATTGTGCCAGTGCAGTACTTTAGGTATAGACCTGCCCTTTCCCAATGCATAAGTGTACACAGAGGAGGGTCAAAGACTAGGACTGTACATTTGTGAGAATCTCAAATAGTAGCAAGATGTCATGCCACCCCCAAATTAACGTGTCTGTGTATTTTGTTAGATTTCCCTCCTCTGTATCATTTTTGGTCTGAGGATCTATGGATAAACCTACATAAGAAACCCTCCACCCCCGCAGCAGCGAGTTTCAGAGACCAGGTCTGCAGATGAGACCTAATGAGGCTCATGTTATGGTGCTAAATATCTGCATGTATGTTTCAGCTCAAGCTGGAATTTGTGCCCTGAAGCCCAAAAGAAGAAGAGGGAGTTCAGAGCCCAATATCCAGTCCAAGACTTCCATGGGAAGTCTACATGGATATTTTTAGCATCAGAGCACAAGTCCAAGTCTCTAGACTTATGCTCCGAGACTTGTTGCCATGGGCATTTTTTTGCTGTGCAGGTATATCCTATGTGTGGGGACTGAAGATAGATGGACTATTGCTTATTGGAAAACAGATGAAGTCATATTTCTACTAATCCTCATTATTCTTGAGATTTCTGGGCAGTTCCAATAACTTTCTATTCTTCATGACTGGAAAGGTGGGGGAAAGAAGCAAAGTTTACCTACCAAACAAATCATGGGGGTGTGTGATGAGGTATATAGACCCCCTGCTGACCAGGAAGGGTTAGAGTTAGGCCTAGAGGCCCAATTAGCTTCTCCCAGTTACAGCTGTGTAAGATGTCAGACTTGAAAGGAAGAGATAAAAGAGAGAAGATCAGATCAGTGATTGCTGACTGAGAGAGGGAGTAGACAACTTGAGGCAGCCCTGTGAAGAAATGAGAGGCTGTCTTAAAGATGCCTGGAAGGAAAGATCAGCTGGGGATGGAGCTTAGTGAGAGATTCCTCACAGTAGGCCTCCACAGGAGCGTTATTTTGAAATAACATCAGTTATTCCAAAATAAAGAGTGCATCTACACAGCAAGCCATTATTTCGAAATAAAGGTGAGCTGGTGGACTTCTTACTCTGACTCCTATAACGTTCATTTCACATAGAGTAAGGGAAGTCAAAGGAAGAGTGTTCTTCCTTTGACTTCTTGCTGGGTAGACAGCACCAAAATCTGAATTAAGCTATTTTGACTTCAGCTACGCAATTGAAGTTACATAGCTTAATTCGACTTTTACCTGCTGTGTAGACGTGCCCTAAGTGACACAGCTACCTTGGATAGGTAAGTCTGGTGAAGACATTTTTGTTTCCTTTGTTCCTCAACTAATGTGGCTTCCTTTTTGTTTTGGCACATATATAAGAGTCACCCATGGAAGAGGCTGTGAGAAAGGTCTAGATGCAGGCCATGGTAGGAAGAAGCTCAGGGATATACAGAAGAGGCTCTGAGCAAACAGAACTCACCTATTTCATAGAAAGTCCCTAAACTGGAACGCAGAGTAGACGGTGGGCCTGGGTTCCCCTCATAGCCCATGTAGAAGACAAAGGCTGGCAAGTCCAAAAGTCTAAATTTGGGTTAAATCTCCACCATTATGCCACCAGATGAGTGATATATTGGACATAGGTTTTCCCAGAGGGAACAGACTAAAAGAGACCTGGCTGCACAACCAGGTTATCGGAAGATGCAGAGTCAGAGTAGCTTTCTGTAGGGGGAGGCAAAGGCACAGGAGAACTTCTACACTATGCCTAGTCACAAAGAATTGTGCCTACGGTGAATCTGCTTACAAGGTACCTTTCCCTTTTCCTGGGTTTTATTATAATGGTGGTGGGGATGGGGGGGAGAAGAGGCTTGGTTTGAAGATTTTTTTAATATAAATCTAAGATTTATTTAATATAAATCAAATTATATTATGTAGAGTACCAAGATATATCAGAAAAGAGCAGCATGAGATTCAGTTTTTAAAAATGTCAGTGAATATATTTTGGGAAAGAAGCAATCCACAAATATTCAACTAGAAGCTGAAATCTAGAATGCTGAAGAAGAACAGGATGTAGTAGAGACAGCAAATTGGACATTTTTTGCCTTGTGATTTGGCCCGCAAAGGGAAATCACTGAGAAGGGAGCTAATATTAATACACCTGAAATATTGCATGTAGTAATGGAAACCAAAATGTCAGATAAATATTGACAAAGTTGTATGCAAAGTGATTACATCTAATTCTACCCATGTATTTTGGAATTAAATTAATAGAGAAAATGTAGCCAGGGTGTTTTTACCAGGGAGATCTATTAAGCTTTGAAACTGCATCTTAAGAGAAGTAGTGAAAGCTTTTTGCATTGGACATTTGCTTCAAGACTGAACATGTACTACAGGGAACAATCTGGCAATGGAAGGAAGATGAACTAACTGGTCTCTTCCATTGCAAGTTTCCAAGAAGTTATTATAACCTTGTCCTAGGTAGTAAGATACAACTCTCATATGGTTGGTTTACTTCCAAAATATCAGTTTATAAATGTGAAAGGGAGACAAGTTCATAAATTAAGAACAAAGTCAATGTAAATCAATATAGCTCCATTAAGTCCATGTCTCATTTACAGCAGGAGAGTATCTGGCCAAAAATATCATTTGTTTTCACCCGGCCTTTGAAGAGGGGTAAGTGGATAGAGATATTGGCCAATGAATGAAAGTGGTAGTGTGTGCCAGTCTGATATAACAGTGAAGTGATTACATTCAATTTGTTTTGGAAAATGAAGAGTTTTTCTTTAAAATTAGCAAAGTAGTATGAGCTTATTAAATATCATCCTATCTAATTACTTTGTACATTCAATGTACCATAAAGACAATGTAGAGAAATTTAAGATCGCAATTTTGATAGCATAACATACAGTGACATATAGAGTGCATTTTGACAGCATGTAAAACAGGAGATGTAATACTTGAAATTTTACCCCAGATTAAATACTACTAAATTAATTACCAAGTCAAATTAAGAACCATCAAGTATTCATCAACAAGATTTTCATTTTCATTAATCTGTCTGATCATGTAGTCAGATCATCAACCAAGTTGACTGGTAACATCAAATATGATAGGGATACATAAATTAAAAATAAAGTGAACCCCTTTTTAACCATGGTATGTCAAAATGATGATAACCAGCAGCATTGCACTGTCTGCAATGGCTCACAATCGTAAGTGCCAATCTTAGGGTAGATTGTCAAAAAGCAGGGCAGAAACCCCAAACTGGTTGTATGTTCTATAATTCGATTTCAGCAACCCAGTAACAACTGTGATCTCCTGAAGCATTATAATCATCTTACCATGGAGTCACAGACAGTCCCCTTGGGCCAGTCCCCTTGGGCCACCCAGCCAAGATGGACTATATGATAGATGGTCACTTTACACTAAAATCACAATCCTCAGGTTATTCCCAGTCCCCAAGAACCAGTCACTTGCCCTAGGCCATTTGTACTCAGAAGTCAAACTAAAAATGCCTGCAGTTAATTCTGTAATCAATTAACTGAAGATTTATTAACCAAGGAAAGAGGCTAAAACATACACATACACATTTTTAGTCTTAGATTTTAAAAGACAATATAAGATTTTCTATTAGGCAGCTCTACGTGTCTTTTAGGGCTGACCTATGCAAAGTCACTTGGGGATCTCTTGCTTATAGAGAGGAACCTTTGTCCTTGAAAGTCCAGACAGCATAAAGATCCCAGTTTCAGAGTGTCAGGGATTTTTATCTCCTTTACCTCATTATTTATGTTGATGGGATGAGCTCATATGCAGAGCTCCCCTTCCTTGAGGGAGTAAGGAATGCATTTGTCCTTCCATGCTACACAATGCTTCATTTGATTTCAGTGGCCATCCTGTGCACAGAATAAGCACTGTAATGATTCTTTACATTGTAACCCACCAAACAGGAAAACACTCAATTTAAACTTATGCTATGGATACAGCTAAGTAGCAAAAGCACCATACAATCGTTCTCTAAAATCTAAACACATTCTTATAACATTTGTATCTATTTTAAATATACCACAGGTAAATCAGACTTGTTTCTATCTGTTCATTTGTCAGCATTCAGTAAGGGTGCGGGCCTTGGTAGGAGCCGATACCTGATCTGCCACCAATGCACATACATTTTACTCAACTCAAGGATTACTGAATTATTTAACAAATCCAAGGAATACAGGCATTGCCACGGTGGAATAGAATCAAGGTTAATTCCATCCAGTATCTTGTCTTCAGTAGTGGAAGGTATAAAAACCCCAAAGCAAACAGGGTTAGGGTTAAGGTTAGGGTAGCAACCCTAGGGTGGGCTAATCATGCCTCCCCAGCCTCTATCATCAGGTCTCACCTGATCTCTAATTAGATTAGGGTGCCAGTGGTAATAACTCAGACCATTAGACCACAAGGCACAGTAGGGAAGGCACCAACATTACAAGCCAGCCAAAGTCCTGATCTCTAATAGTTAAAGATTAGAGATCTTTAACTATTGCATTGGTTTACTCTCCCTTCTGAACTGTTTGTTGTCATTTATTAAGATAACTCAGGATATTTTGGATATTCATATAACTGTCCCATCCCTTTTCAGGTCATGTTAAATTCTTGGTTTCAACAACACCCTGTGGTAACAAGTTCTACAGATTAATCACATGACGTGTGAAAAATTATTTTGTTCGTTCACTTATGATTTCCCACTTTTTAATATAATACAATGTGCCCTTAAGACCTTTTAATTTTCATCATGCACATGAATTAATGCAGTCAAGAAAGTTCTCACGTATTCATAATAGAAAACAGAACAAAAATATTGTTTACTAGGTTTAATTTTTCAAATTTTAACATGAAAATTGAAAATATTAAAGGTCAGCTGCCAACCTGAGGAGCGTTTTACTCCACCTTTAGTGGTTCTTGATATATCTGGGGAAACATGGTAGGTTTCTTATTTTACTGAATGTCAGCCTTGTGTTTCCAAGCATAGTATCCACTTTTTTCATAAGTTTCTGTTAGAGATTATATATTAGTATGTGGCTGATGCTAACTATACTAAGATCACATGCTAATAGTCCAGTACTGCTAAAATATGGGCATGCAGGTATTGTCATAGCTTGTGAAACTAATGGTCCATACAGCTCAATATCCTGTCTCTGGCAATGATGTATGTGTGATGCTTCAAAAGAAGCCACAAAATACTGCATCATGGTCAACTACTATACTGTACTACTATATTATACACTAATTACTGTATACCTATAAGGGAAGTTTCTTCCTGCAATCAGGTAATTAATCAGGTATCTAAACACTTCTAGTTTTATATCCCTTACAAATTGTAATTCTAGGTAGGTGTAATTGGTTAAGTCATCTAAACGGCCACTCCTTTTTTTACTGCAGCCTTCCAATCTTGCTTGCAATTACAGCCAGTCCCAGAGTTGCAAACGGTCGATTTACGACCGTTCACAGTTACGACCAAAGCTGTCGTAAATGGCTGATCCAGAGTTACGAACACAATCCGCGCTTATGAACAGCGCGGTCATGTGTAACTCTGCGGGGTCCGACTTACAAACAATCCGAGATACGACCAATTGCTTGGTCCGTAACTGGTTCGTAAGTTGGGAAGAGTCTGTACATCTGCCTATTTGCTGAAGCATGGTTGTATCAAATCTGAACTCCCAGATTCCTCCTAATCCTATCCCTCGTGTCTAATCCCTGACAATACTTCATCTCTCACCACTGTTTGAACAGGTTCTGAAAAACCAGATCTCCCACCACATTCTCTTATGTCCAATTTGCTTTTTTCATACATCATCTAGGATTGCCAGAGATGTTCTGGTTTTTTTACACTCTGGGAAGTGTGCTAGGCAGTGCTACCCCCTCCCACATTCCTCAAAAGAGACCCTGAAAAGTTGAAAACCTATAAGCAATTCTTTTTCTGTTCTGGTGTCTCTCTGTAACTTTCTCTGACCAGGGACCCTCCTATAATCCTCTGAAATGGATATACCAGATAGTGGACAATTGCCACAGAATATACTGAAACAGGGCTAGTCAGACTGAGGCTCAGGAGCGACAAGAGGCTCTTCAATATGTCTCCTATATCTCTTTGCAGCACATGACATTAAAATGCTGTGTGATTCAATTATTAGATAAGCAGGATGTTTTTACAATTGTATAAATCAGCTGTAACCTAGCCAGTCATTTTTCCATGATAATTTTATATAGATATAAAATCTGTAATGTGAGTATGTAAAAGAAACAATTAATTCACACTACTCTGGCTCTTTGGGGTAATTTGATCACTAATTTGCCTCCTAAAACTCTGAGATCTGAGTGTCACTTTCCTAGAGTATCCCAGTAAACCAAGGATTAGGCTATATGAATCCAAAGTACGGTAGTTTGATGAAACACTCATCCATTTGCCCTGTTTTGGGGTGACGATCCCTCCTGTGCACTGCAAGAATTTAGTAGGAGAATAGCTGACGTTATCTGGTGGCCTTGCTACAAGAGGAATTCTCCAGTCTTCACTTTGACCCTCAACCTCTATTCTGAATAAGAAAAAAATATATCTCCATCTTGAGTTGAATGCTGCAAATCCTAAGCATGCTCATTGAAAACAAGGGTTTCCAAAATGATGCCCTGGAAAAGAGCCAGGTATGTGTGTGTATGGACTGGCAGAATCACAGCTCTGAGGTAAATGACAACAATGAGCACATGCTAGACTGGTGGGTACTGGGCATGTGCAGTAAGCAGGCCCTGTCAGAGAATGACAGAGGCCTGGGCCACTTTGTTTAGAGGCCAGAGCCCAGGCCTAGCCCCAAGCCCCCAACTTATCTAAGTTCTCATCCACAGTATCATACTACAGTAAAACTCCATTGGTCCAGCAGCTGATGATCCAGCACTCCTGATGGT
>CM057845.1:289379981-289390669 GCA_030068395.1 Apalone spinifera
CTCTGTGCACTCTAATGCGCATGCTAATAAATTGAAGAAATTCATTTCTTCCATCATATATTTTTCTATTTAGTTAATTTATTTTTACCCTTTTTTGTGTGTGTGGGAGGAGTTTCCAGAGGAAATAATCAGCTGACAGCCTGATAAAAATGTAAAAGAGAAAATTATGTATATTAATCTGGGATTAAATATTTAATGCTTATCTAATGTGTTACCTCTTCAAAAAAGGGTCCCACGGAAGGCAATGGGAGTCTCTGCATTGACAGTGCAGTTCTTCTCTGAACTGTAACTCTAAATGGCACATCCTTGCTACAGAGAGTGTATTCACTATCACATCATAGTACATTTTACTTCTGTTGGCCTTGAAACACTAGTAAAGTAATATAGATTCTGTTCTGCCAGCTGCAGTACCACAAAGACTGTTAACTAATTTCCAATTCAGGGCATCTTCTGCCTCATTCACAACCATGAAGCTCCCCTGAAGAAAGGGGGGGTTGCATAAGTGTAAGAGAAGGCAGAATTTAGCCCCAAAGAGTCTTTATTAGGGGTTGTGATACACAAGGGAAGGGAAGCACACAGTTTGATATCCAACTGCTTGCTTTGCAGTACTGTCAGTTAGAAACCTGACCTAATTTTCATCCTCATTTTACTTGTAAACTTGAGCAAATCTGGTATTTGATTACTGAAGCACAATGAACATTAATCTCTCTGATGCCATTTTTACAGTTACTTTTCAAAGTAGAATCATGCATTAACTAATTAATCACAGACCAACGAATCAAATCCATCTATTATATTTATAGAGTGCCTATCACTGCAGTATGTAGGTGCCAATTATAGCTGGCCAAAATTTTCCATTGAAACTGTTTTGACAAAAAATTGCATTTTCAACTAAATGAAACTTTTCATGAGATATATCTGCATCCTGTGGAAAAGTTCAGCATTTTGTCAAAAAAAAATGGATTGCCTCAAAACCAAACTATTTTGACCCTGGAATGCTTCTAGGGTGATTCATGGGTGTAGTTGGGAGCCTCATGCTCCTAATCTCCTCTACAAGCCAGGCTCCCATGCTTCATACGAATCACTTCAGCCATGCAACAGCCATGATGCACCACCTCTCTTCAGCAAGGGAGACTGTGGTGCATCATGGGAGATGTAGTCCAGCCAGAGAGCTGACAGCCCTCAAGAATTCCTTCACTGATTGAATTTTGGGGGTGGGTAGGTACAAGCCCACCTATATCTGAAGCCCCCTCTGCCAGCCAAAAGAGAGGAGCTATGTAGGGATCAATCAAGTCTGGGGGACAATTAATGGCAAACAGGTTGAGGAGTGAGGGTTATGGGGCCTTAAACAGGGAACCTGAGAGGGATGCTGAGAAATGAGCTCCTTCCCCTATTATAGTCCTAGCATCTGAAGCTCTGGTATCAGTGCTCTGACTCCAGCTCTGACCTTCAGTTTGAGTCCTGGGTCCTGCTTCCTGCTCTAACTCATAGGCGTGCCCATACCCACCCCAGGGGGACAGTAGGAATGAGGCACCTGCACAACAACTATCACAAAAGGCAACATTTCTTTTCTAACTCTTGTGCCAATATCCAACCTTTTATCCAGAACAGTTTATTATTCTTTCTGTTTGCTCAGGGTAAGGTAATATTGCTGTATAATGCCACCGAGCAGTTAGTGGGAAGTCATAAGGAACTCCTCCTTTGCATGTCTGATATAACAGCTGTACATAATTGATCAAGGGCTGCCAGTGAGTTGCTTCCTAGACTCATAAAAAAATGTACCAAAAAAGACTTAGTGGGGGAAGGACAAGGACAAGTGTCAAGCTCTGGCTCTACCTTCCTTCCCTCCCTTCTCCTGCCACAGACCAGCCACAGAACTCATTAGTAGTGATGAGAATGTATGTAACCCCCTTACAAAGGTATTGCAGATTACTGTTCCCTCTTGCACAACAAGGGTGTGTCTAGACTACAGGGTTTTGTCAACAAAAGTGGACAAAAGTGGACTTTTGTTGACAAAACTACCTGCGTCTACACTACCGCCGAGTTCTGTTGACATAATGGCGACAGAACTCGGCAGTTTTGTCAACGGCGGTAAACCTCATTCTACGAGGAATAATGCCTTTTGTCGACAGAGTTCTGTCGACAGAAGGCGTTATTGCATTTACACTGTCCTTTGGGTCTACACTCTCATGTCGACAAAGCGGCTTGCTTTGTCGACAGAACTGGATGTAGTCTAGACGCTTTTTGTCGACAGAAGCTTTGTCAACAGTATCTGTTGACAAAACCTCTGTCGACAAAAGCCTGTAGTCTAGACGTACCCCCAGAGACGAGGGGAGGAATTCTGCCTCAATTAAGCAGAATATCTCCAGATGATCCTCTGGGACAGTACAGCTACATGTCACCTCTTACCAGGTTTGTGCCTTATATGTACAATCTAACCCTTAATATTGTAAAAGAACAGTTGAGTTCTGGCTGTGAAATGATCAGATTGCCTCTACAAAAATCTAAAATCTCAGCATGCAGGTGGATTTGGAAACAGAGGTTTTCCTGCACATAGATATTTCTGCCATGAGACTCCAGTGTTTTTACCACACTGCACCTTTACATTGTCAAGGAGTCAGTGCAGTGGTGATGAAAGCCGGAGTTGGTGTTAAAACATGAAGGATGATATACAGACTAACTGTCTGTTCTAATGACTGAATAGATTTACTTTGAAATGATCTGTGCTTTTTTTCATAAATTTATGTTTGCATGAGATGCAGTATGCCAAATGGCAGCATTAGTATGCACGTGTAATGGGTATTTTCAGTCCATGCATTATATGATTTGTACTCTCAAACAGTTTTAAATAACAGTTGACTGTGGTGTTCTGGAAGCATTCCAAGTAGATGAATAATCCTTTGATTTACTATTTGTACATATATTTTTGCATCTGTCATAATTAACCTGTCAATCTACCTCTGCCTACTAAAAAACCCCGATGCTTTATATTGCGAACAATGCACAACAATAAAACCTAGAAATTTAGAGAGAAAAGGCCTGATTCTGTTCACTATGCCCTGGTCTACACTAGGGAGTTATTTCGAAATAACCTAACTTATTTCAAAATAATAAGCGGAGCGCCCACACTATCAAGCCGGTTATTTCAAAATAATAGACTGGTTACTTTGAAATCTGTACTCCTCCTTTCCTTGCAGAATAAGCTTATTTTGAAATAATTATTTCAGGAATTATTATTTCATATTTCATTATTTTGAAATAATTTCCTAGTGTAGACATGCTCTAGAAGTTTTGCCACAGACTTCAAGGGAGTAGGCCTGAGACCTAGTAATGGAGTCCTTTCATACTTATATTCTAATTCTCAGTAATGAATTTAAAGCAGTATGATTTTTAGTCCACTTGTCTTGTGTGGTTTCCTGGCTGGACTATCAATCCACGTAGCAGAAGAATAAAATAAAACTGATGTGTTTATTGCAATCACTGAAATAAACAATTAGATTTCACTAGAGGGAAACTATTGAACAGAAAATGAGGTTCATTTTTATGTTTGTTCAGGGTGTGATTTTAAGTAAGCCTATAAATCCTTATATCAGAAAAGTATGAAACTCTGTCTGAAATGAGATCTCAAGATCTAGTTAATTAAGCCTCCTGCTATAGATGGTCCCATAGCAAAGAAGACATGAAATAAAACAGATTGCCCTAGAATTAAAGTATTGTGAGCAAACTGAGGTGACTACAGAGTATGTATGCACAGCTCTTATAATATTTGTCCTTTTAAAATGTTACAGCACCTTAATCAGTGAAAGGTAAAATGCCTCCCTCCACAGCCTCAGACATGGAGAAGTATTGTCTGGGCCAGCAGAGAAAATAAATCCCTTTAAGGATTGCAATACCCTCTCTTCGCTAGGCATTCAACTTCTGGCTTGAGGGAGAGGGTTAAGTGGCTGACTGGTAGGACAGAATGCTGCAGCATAAACAGGGGAGATGGCGGGATCACTGGGCCCCTGGGCAATGAGGATTTCTTGCTCCATGCTCCAGGAAGGGGTGGAGCCTTGGGCAGAAGGGTTGGGGCAGCCAGACCTCAGCGCAGTCCAGATGGCACAGTGCCCCTCACCCAACCCACTAGCCCTCAGAGCTAACCACAGTACTCTGTGAAAAAGTAGAAGGGGGCTCCAGAGGTGGATTGAGTAAATGGGCTTCTTTTTTGTGTACTCATTCCCCTTGACACCTACCATTTGTTGAGTGAGCATCAAATTAACTACATTACACTCTTTTATCTAAGTTAATATGTAAATACTCATATCTGATACAACTTCCCCCAAACCCTTATTTAGTAGTATGAACATTCATATAACAAATAGTGATAGCCATGTGATGAGTATAATTATACCTGCCCCTGTTTACCTTTGACAACTTTAAGCATATAATGCAGGTGCTTTTAATTTAAACAGGTATTTTTTGCAGCAATTGTAACCGCAAATTCACTTATTCAGCAACTTCTGAGGGAATGGAGTGAAAGGGACCCATGACCTCAAGCACATTTTATGTAGCTTGGAAGAAGAAGGGAGAGGAGAGATAGTACTATTTTATACTCAGGATATTCATTAGATAGCCACATTCCTTGTGCAGCTGCAACACTCTTAGCTAGCCTTGACAAGCAGAAAAGAAGGGGAAGGGTAGCAATCTTTATCTATCAGAGAAAAGGAATAGTGCTTGCCTGTGCCATACTCCCCTATTACCACAGTAATGGTTATCCAGGTCGTTATTCAACATTTACATACCCCAACAGTGATTCTACAGCAATTGCCCCCTTTGCCCTTCCCTGTCTGTGGGCCTGAACATAAATCTGTTTGGCATAACTGGAGAGTTTAAGCTCTCCTGCTTAGCAGTGTTAATCTGTTCTGGGGGCAACATTCTGGGAGTAAAGAAGGGATCCCAACAACCGTACTGGGACCAACTTAACTGAGTGGTGCAGTGGAGAACTGTTATCAGCCCTCTGCCAGGTGGTGTGGATTACAGAAGGATGTGCCTCACAGGATGAGCTATTGCCAGATAGTTCTCAGATGTTACTTAATAAAGTAGCAGCTTAGTTAAACTGCAGTCCTGGTGTCTTTTGCTGGACACCACAGGAAAGAGGACAATATTGACTAGAAAATAATCCCATTAATACATTTTGTATTTTTTTGTTATCATATATATATTTGTCCAGATCTTCTGCACATATAAACTCCATTGATGTAACTCCATTGATTTCAACCTGAGAGGTAACTACCCTGATTTACGTTGTTAGGTTTGGACCATTGGGAGGGAAGAAAATTAAATAAAGCTTGAAGGGCATAGACACAGTTTAAATATCTCATAAAGTACTTATTCTCACTGATTTAAAGATCTGTAATAAGCATTGCCCTCCCTTCTGAGGCATTAAATATCCAATAAATAACAGAAGGTCCAACTTCAGGCCTTTATTTTTTTTAATCATCATTGATATTTGATCTGAGAGGTCAATAAACCATTCACATTTTGATAATCCAAAGTATATAGAGTTTTCACTGTACATCCTTAATTTAGATGCAAAGAAGTCTGAGGCAGAAAAGTCCAGGTATAAATTCTGCCTTTGACTAAGAACAATTTCATATTTTTCACTTGAATGTCTTTACAAACATGGGAATATAAGAATTTTCCTGCTATTTAAAAACTTTTCCTTTTAGTGTTCAATATGGCTTTTTCTTATGCATTCCCTGTCAAAAGGGGAGATGAATGCAGCAATAACAGTAGAGAACAAGGTTGATTGGTTGGAAGATTTTGGAATTCTCTGTATAAGATGTTCTAAAAATTATGGCTCCACAGAGAGGGAGCTTAAAATCTTTCATTGGCACCAAATGGAGTCCACGGTCACATGAGCATGTAAAGTTACTGGTAAAAGATGGAGTCTTGGATCATATCCCTTATGACATGTGCTTACATGGTTGGCTGAATCATGAAGGAGGCCGCTAGCACCTTGCTGTCATCTGCAGCAAGCACCTGCTGGATGGGATGATTTTTTTCAATGGCCCATTCTGAGAGTGGAATGTTCTTAAATGGGCCACCCATAGCTGCTTAGCTCTAATGTAAATTATCGGGGGGGTATCACCCAGATATTCACCATATGTTTGAGATATAAAAACATAGCCAATATTAATAATTTTGGATACAAAAATAATGCATTTCGTATAAACAGGATAATCACACTTAACCATTCATACATTTTCTATTGATACTTTACATGACACACTTTGTAGAAGATTTACAGTAATTGTGTAACAGTGCTATCAATATACCTGATCATTTTTCTTATATATCCCATCACATATATCAACACAAAGAACATAGAGAACCTAGCATAGGCATACCTTCACCACACAATATATCAGACTATGCACAGGTTACTAACAAAAAGACAGAAGTTGGGAGAAGGGGAGGAGGATGCTTCAAAGTCAATCAAAAGTCTCAGTACATCCAGCAAAATCAGCACTACTAGCAAAGCTGTCTCATCTGTCAAAAGTGCCCTCTGCGTAGGAGGTGGAGCTAATTATCTCAGCAACTCCAGCAGTATGTGTGATGGCAGTGTTAATGGCTGGCCACCAACCAGAAGTTGATGAATCAAAACTGTAGAGAATCAGTATACCCAGTTTATTGTGTAACCTTTCTTAATGCTATCATTTAACCTCTTTGCTTTAGTTTACCCATCTGCGTTGGGTAATGACTTTATTTTTTTAGTATGGTTTAGGATCCTTTTAAAAATGCCACACACGTGCCAATATGATTATATTCCAGTGGAATGTTATATCTTTTGAATAGGTGACTCATTTGTTGTACTTTGGTTATAAAGATATCTTCTGCATGGTGACTTGCAGAAATAGTGGATGCAGTGCACATTGATTTGAGTCTATAACATAACCATTTCCCCGCCCACAATTTTCCCTCTAGATTCAAATTAATTCTATTTTGATCGGAATAATTCATTTTGGCTTCATTGTTTGATAATATTTGAGTTCAGATTTTCATGATGTACCAAGTACTTATATTCTGTAGCCTTGCAAATTTAGCTCCAAGAGCTGTTTCTGATTTTTAGAGTGATGATATTCAAAACCTGTCTTTTTTCCCCGTTGCATGGTGTCTGGCTAATTATTGCTTTAAAAGTAAGATATGTTCATTCAGATGGAAGATTCATTTGGCTAAAACAAGAAAATTCTTATTCTATCAGTTTCATAAACTTCTCACTCTGTAGCCAGAAGGAAATTAAGTCACACATGCGTATGGATGAAAATATTCACCTTGTATATTACTATATTCTTATTCATAATAAGATTAAGAAAATAAACCAAATAGGAATGTGCAATGTGGACGCCCAATAAGATGTATATTCAACTCGAGAGAATATGAGTGTCCACACTAATTACTCCTGTGTGCTTGATTCACCCATGCTGGTATAGCAAGGCATACACTGCACCTGTCTGATGCAGCAGGATTCACTATGCAATAAGGGATTCACCCAGTCTGAGAAGGATAATTAGTGCCTACATTGGTGGACCCATTGCATGCATATCCTGCTGCTCCCCTCCCTGGCTGGTGTAAGCACTTTAGAAGAGGAGCAGTGCCAACACTCTCCAGGTGCCTTTTCCATTCCTAGGGATACCATGCCTTGATTACACTAGCCAATGGTGGTGTAACACAGACTGTATGAAGCCCTACACCAGGGGCGGCCAACCTGCGGCTCATGAGTCACATGCAGCTTGCAAATAAAAAAGATTGTGGCTCCTGACGGAACCAGGATGGAACCAGGATGGAACCCATAACCGCTCAGGTCAGCCGCTCTCATGGCCAGGCCACTGTGAGCCGCATGTGTGCTCATGGCCCATGCTGTTCTGCTCACAGCCCCCAGTTCATTGCGTCTCTGTCTCCTCCCCCTGGCCAGACCCCCGCCCATGAGTATTCTGCCCCAGCACCCACCAGCACCCTGTCTCCTGCCCCCACCAGCACAGTTGGGGCCACATTAGTGAGGCTTGGGGGGTTTCTGAGCAGGTTTTTTTTTTTTGCATCTCACTTGTGTGGCCCCGACTGACTTTTCTGTGGGTCACTGACTCAAAACAGGTTCCCTGCCCCCTCATAAATAAAGACAAGGCTGAAACATTTTGTGTTTGACATATTTTATTTAAAAATGAAACCTGGCCAACAAGCCCACATTTGGGGCCAAGTCCGCATCTGGCGGCAGCATCATAACACTCCTGCACACCCACAGACTCCAAACCTGAGCCTATCGTACAATGGAACCCCGTGTCCTGAGCCTCACACATCCCCAAACTCCTGCACTGCCAAGTCCCCCATCTTCTGCCACAACACTCCTGCACCCTCCACACACTGCAAATCTGCATCCTGAGCCCATCACACTCCCATCCTCCCTGCCTTGAGACCCTCATGCTCCCCAGCCCAAACTCCTACACCCTCACAGCCACAAGCCTGTGGCTTGCTCAGCACCCCAACCCTCCACCAGACCCCAACACTCTCCAGCCTGGAACCCCCTCCCTGAGCCAGCATCCTCTTCTCTACTTCCTCTTGTACCAAAATTCCCTCCCAGACCTTGCACCTCTCACCCTTTCCGAGTGCTTTTTTTATGATTGTATGCCCTGGGGCAGTGTACCGGCACCTATTTTTCCCCGGCACGGTTTTCTTTTTTCTCATAAACTCTCCCCCCTCCCCCCTCCGCCCCTTGGCACATAGCTCTTCGCACTCTAGCCACTGTTATTTTGGCTCTTCGTCTCTAATGGGTTGGCCACCCCTGCCCTACGCCTTTGATTAGGAACCAAACCCACAGTCATCCTGAAGTCACCTGAAATTTGTCCTGCAATGGGAACTCTGCATACAGAACAAAGGCAGCAGCCTCACATGGACCAAGAATAATCTAATGCAAGACTGGCCAAACTCCGAGTCACCTGTGATTGTCTTCAGAAGTTTTGAGAGATGGGCATACCTCTTGGGGTTTGGGATGTCAGCCCTATTGCTGCTGAAGCCCCTAACCCTGGCAGGTGTACCCCACTGTGCTGAAGCCTTGGGGCCCTGCACAAAGCCTGACAACTCTCTTCCCTGTTGGGCAGAAGCTTCTACCACCACACCCCACTTCAAGAGGTATTGAACTTCCCCCTCTCCTCAGTCTGATAGGTGGAAAAAGGGGCCTGGGGGGCTATGCAAGCTGCACTTTAATGGTAAAAGTCACAATCTGATCACCCCTGCTCTGGCAATGGCAGCCATGGAGTAGCTCTGCCAATACTCAGTGCTTGTAAAGGCTCTCTGTTATTTAGCTTGAATTTACCCCTAAATATCTTCTAAGAGCCCAATGAGCAGTGGAAGTGATGGTAATGCTACTAGACAATATTGACCTCCTATGGTTTTGCAAACTCTCTGGTTCAGCACTGGTAAGGTCCTGAGGGTACCAGACTAGAGATGTACAACCTGTATAACGCTATCAGACCATAAGGACACGAGTTGACACCCACCTTCCATAGATAGAAAACAAGGTACAAAGTAATGGAGAATAAGACCCCCCCAAAATAAGGCATACTGATTCTGGTTTCACTTTGGGGGCTTTTGTCAACAAAAATGTTTTTTTCATAGATTTTCGGAAGCACCTAAATAACTTATGAGTTCAGTTATGCAGAAAATAGGTATTTTTCATAGAAAATGTTGACATGGTGGGGAAAAAAATCAACCCTCCAATTTTTTGAAGAAAATTAAATTGAAATTTGGAAATCCTCTGGTGGTGGTTCATAGAAGCTGTAGTTCAGGTGCTTCATGCCCCCACTCTCCTCTCAATATGCCAAGGTGTACCATAGTCCCCCTCCCATCATGGGAGATGTTAAAGGAAATACCTTCTCTAAGATAAAGGATGGTCTATTATACACTGTAAAGGCTATGTTGAATCAGCTTTCATAAAGGGACAGATCCTTATAGGCTGTAAATTGGAGTTGCTTTTCTAAAGTCAAGAGAACTATGTTTATTTATATCAGCTGGGAGCTAGATTAGCTCCAGCTGCGCAAACCATGAAACAGTACTTTATGGGATCACAAACAAAACCATTCAACATTCTTAGAGTTAAACAATGAGTTAGGGCCATGAAGACAAAATATTCTAGTTGTAAATATTATCATTTAACTTGTTCTCAGATGAGCTTATATACAAAGACCCAAAGTCTTCAAGCCTTATTTAGACCATTTATTGAGGGCAACATTCTTGGGATTTATTTTGCAATGAATGAAGTTACTGCAGAAATAGTTCCATGAAAGTTGGCAGGACTGTGTAGAGTTAAATACTATTTTTGGTGACAATGCACAGAAAATCTGGCCCTGGATTTTAGGTGGTCACAAGAAATGTCACAATCTATAGTGTGGCATAACTGTATTTCATAGAGCCCATGAACCACCAGGATCTGCCAAACTCTCGGTTAGACCCCCAAAGGACTCATGATCTTTTGTGTGGTTAAATTACAAGTTGGAATGATTGAGATGAATTCTCTCTGATTGAATTTTATAAATGCATCAATGCCTGGGCCAGAAGTAACTTTTTTCATTAGGAAAAAGAGGGAGGTTCCACCTGGGACAAAATTCTGTAACTGTAAGAACTTTATTTTCATAGAATCATAGAATACTAGGACTGGA
>CM057845.1:289401158-289412855 GCA_030068395.1 Apalone spinifera
CATAGACGGCCGCATTCCTCCATCTAGTGCGGAGATCATAGATGTTGGGGGCATACCTCCCAAACCTGAATAAGATCCATGATCTCCACCCTGGACCAGGAAGGTGCCCACCTTCTCCAGGCCCTGGCAGGCTCCTGGGAGCAGGCAGACTGCTCGTGGAGAGCGGTGGAGGGTTGGCTGCCAGTGGCTTGCTGACTCATGTTTTGGGGCCACTGGGTCGGGGCAGTGACTGCTGGCTCTGGGCTGGCAGGCTTGGAGCTGGCACAGGCACTGTGGCCAGAGTCTACCCCTTTAAGGGCTCCGGGGAGGGTGGGAAAGAGGGAGAGAAGTGTTCTTTGTGGAGGCTGGAGTGGCCACCAGGGCACCCTGGGAAGGCTGGAGGCCCCTTATTTCAAAATAAGTGTCAACGCAGCACTTATTTCGAAATAGCTATTTTGAATTTGGTGTTATTCCTCATAGAATGAGGTTTACCGAATTTGAAATAAGCTCTTTGCTATTTTGATTTTATTTTGAAATTGCAGTTTGGCTGTGTAGATGCTAGGAAAGTTATTTCGAAATAAGGGCTGTTATTTTGAAATAACTTTGCTGTGTAGACATACCCTTCCTTTAAGATTTTGAATCTTTAGAGTGGCAACATTCTGCGTAATGTGATTTTTCCCTCCTTTCGAAAGGATGGCTTTTCCTTTTTCAGTCCGGCTGTCTGGACTATAGTGTGCATTGCTGCCTGCGTATTGTGTGTTTAAGTGAAATATAGTTTGTTTTGCAAAGCAAGCTGCATGGAAAAATGAAACACTGTGCGAGTTAACTCACTGACAGTGCATCATATACATGTATGTTTGATTGTGTGCTCTCTAGTTTATGCTTCCTGGATACAGTTTTTTATTCCCATTACACAATAACTAATGTGACTTTTTGATCAGTGAATGCATTACAGGGAGAATAAACACACATACTCAACACTATAGCAAGAAGAAGGTGAATGGAGAAGTGCTCCCAGTAATCATTTTATCTAGCCACATACTGTGGATGAAAAATCTATATTGTTATCTATAACATTCTTTTACTCTCTCCTGGAATTATGGAGCTTTGTCAAGGATGCAAGTCTTCTGGCTTGAAGATTTTTAGTAGTTGTAGCCAAAATTTTATGATGAGCACTTTGCTCATTGAAAGAGCTTATTGCATAAGCCCAACAACCCTTCATTTTCACATTGGATATGGTAGTTGGGTTTGCAGTTGACAAACTGCAGCAAGTTCATCCATCCCCCATGGAGATCCTGTAAAGGGGGCAGAGTTGCTATTAAAAATCACATAATGTTCACTTTGGGGCATTTCCAGGCAATCATTGGGTGAAATCATAGCCTGACATCCTGGTGTAAACTGGTAACAGAGCTATGC
This sequence comes from Apalone spinifera, assembly GCA_030068395.1. Lineage (NCBI taxonomy): Eukaryota > Metazoa > Chordata > Testudines > Trionychidae > Apalone > Apalone spinifera. Next base: position 289,402,554 of record CM057845.1, read on the forward strand.
CACTCCAAATGAGCTGAGGATCTGCCCAAGTGTATGTAAGGTTGCAGTCATATGTCCCTGCATATGCTTCTATGGAACTTCCTTTCTACAGGCTGCAAAACTTCTGCAGATGCCATCCCAATATTAGTTGCATGTCTCCACCTGGCTATGTACCTCCATGTCCCCCACCCCTCCACCTCCACATTAACTAATACATGGTTATCTACAAAGAGAACCCAGCAGGAAATGTTGCTCGAAGCAACATAATTTCTCCTTGAATTCCTATGACTTACATCCCAGCAAGGGGTAACACTATAGGAGACAAGCTGCTCTCCAGTCCTGACCCTGAGAGCACCTCCTGCCTCAAACTCATTTTGACACAGTTGAAATAACTTCCCCGGGACATCAGGGAAGAAAGAAGGGTGGAGCTACAGTGCCAGCACTTTCATCCTTTCCAAATGGAGTAAAATATATATGCTGAGCTGATTCCCTTCCACAGGCTGAAGAGGAGGGGATAATGAGTCAGTGAAAGTATTTAAAAACCAAATCAAGCTGTTGTGTCAAACTAGTCACACTTGCTGTATAATCTAAATCGTGCCGCACTCTAAATTATCAGACACCTTTCAGAGAATGGGAAGCAGCTGATAAAACCCTCAGAGGAGTTTACCATCCCTCTGCCCATCCATCTGTCCTACCTTCTCTGGCTTTTGGAGTAACAGCTGTCTTCAGTAATTCCATGCCAAAAGAATGTGTGAGTTACTAAAACTAGTATTGTCTCACTTGCATCCTAAAGGTAATTAATCTTTCAACATTTTTTAAAATAAGATAAATCCATTTATTCAATAGGTTGAACAATGAACATGAACTGTAGACTGTTAATTACTTCTATTGTTTCAGTTGTTAAGAAGCAGATATGTCCCAATGGAAAAGAGAAATATTTATCCTGGAGTCTGTATTAGTGTCACATGAAAAGTTTTCTAAATTACATAAAGCATTCATAATTAAGAAATAATGGCAATGTTGCACTGTTTTGAGAGGAAAGAAGAAAGTTCCTCACTGAATAAACTGCAAGGCTGAGTATTTTATCCCAGTGAGAAACATGTTTATTGCAAAGTGGAACAACATAACATCTTCTGCTCTTATACCATAATTAAAATATATATTAAATCATAGTTTTTGAAATAGATCATCTAGCAGTCAAGAAAGTCTATATACAGGTTGAGCCTGTATATAGTTCGGCACTCTCTGGTCTGGCAACATCCATGGCCCGGCATGATTATAGTCAGACAGATGTCCACTTATCATGGGTGTGGCCAACTTTCCCAGGGTCCAATAAAGTTTGTTTAAAGCTACCAGTCCTGGCTCTCAGTGTTCTGTGCTGTTGTTTATCTCTAATTTACCCCTAAATGTCTTCTAAGAGCTCAGTAAGCAGTGGAAGTGTTGGTAATGCTGCTAGACAATATTGACCTTCCATGGTTCAGCAAATTCTCATGATCGACACCAGTCAAGTCCCTAGGGTGCCAGACTAGAGAGACACAACTTGTAGTAGAAAAAGGAGAGCAATGCACAAACGTGTTTCAATGGACATGATGTACCTAATCATAAGATTTAATAATGTAAAAATAACAAGAATCTAGATCCTCACTTCTAACAAATATGTAAAATAGAGAAGATATGATCTCAGAAGATAGCAAGAGCATTGGCTTCTTTGTCACCTTTAAGTAGAGGCAGATCAATCCACTTACCAGATAAGTAAGTACAAGAGTAATAAGCTCTGTTTACATTATATGATAGGGGTAAATTTTATCCAAGTGGCTAGTGAATTTGGATGCATGCAGTGGGCTCTTATTTCTTTTAAGAGAAAATGAATGAATCACAGATAGAGAGTAGCAAATGTCCCTATTCTACTTTGAACAGAATGATTGTAACAGCAAAGCAGCAGAGCTCTGTCTTGCATACAGAGACTAACAGCTACAATTATTCTGATACTGGCCCAGTCCACATTCTCTCTTTCTTCCAACAACAAAACTCAGATTTTACCTCTCTGATACAGGTTTAACACATTCAATTTTTAACCTCTTTCTTGGCATTGGATATCTTATTGATATTGATGCTAGCACTTCACATTTTCAGTACATTTACAGATTATTATCACTAGCAAAGTTTATTGGCTGGTTTAAAAGTACATAATCGAGACTTGCCTCAACATCCATCTAAAGAGCTCCAATGATTAACCCTAGATTACACATCCTGTTCCCTGTTTCATATTGTCCTGTTGTCCTGTTTAGAATATAAACTTCTGAGGGCAGGTGCTATGTCTATAGTGCTCAGCACAGATAGCACTTGGGGGTGTGTCTAGACTACAGGATTTTGTCATCAAAAGTGGACTTTTGTCGACAAAACCATACTTGCGTCTGCACTACCACCGAGTTCTGTTGACATAACATCGACAGAACTCGGCAGTTTTGTTGACGGCAGTAAACCTCATTCTATGAGAAATAACGCCTCTTGTCGACAGAGTTCTGTTGACAGAAGACGTTATTGCATCTACATTGTCCTTTGCGTCTACACTCTCATGTCGACAAAGCAGCTTGCTTGGCAACAGAACTGGATGTAGTCTAGACGCTCTTTGTTGACACAAGTTTTGTCGACAGTATCTGACACTCTTTTCAAATGTCTCTCACCTACTGGCTGTGCTAGTAGGCCTATTGAGCTTCTTTCCATGCTCCTCCATAGAGCTAGTTGTAAACTTTACTCAGGGAACATTTTTCCATCAGCAAATTCCAATATGCTGTAATCAAATTGCCCTATGGAAACATGTCACTTTTGATAAAATTCTGAGAGAAACCAGGCAGTTTTCAGTGGAATCCTCCCAGTAGCAGGTTTCAAAACCTATCTCGATTTCAGTCAGTTTGCCTGCCATACCCTTCAACAGCCCTTGGTTCCCAGCTCTGGGGAGACATTCCAGACAGGCTCCCAGGACTCCTCGCTCCTGGAGAGCCCCATAGGAAATGCTGCTCAAATTCAAAGCCAATGACACCAGTGAGAGGTAGAACCTAAATGAGGTATTGAGAGCTGTTAGTGCTTGCTGTGTAGCTACAGGGCTAGCTTTAAGCAACCAAGAGGGACAAGGGACACAACTGCATTTGACAGGCCTCAGTAAACTCAGAAGACTTGAGAGCTCCTAAACTAAGGTGAATCTTATGAGATAGAATGAGTTCAGTGGAAACTTGTAATTAAGTCCACATTATTGAGGAGAACAACCTAGAGCCAAGGCTAGACTGACATTAAAGTTTTGATTCAGGTCAGATTCACACCACTTTTATACCTCTGTCAATGGATTTGTCCAGGTGCAAATAAAATCAGAACCTGGCTCATAGATACTCATACCTCAATCTCCAGAGGGCTCAGGACTTGTGTACGGAGCTGCCTGGCTGAGGGAGGAGCACTTCTCCCTCAGCGACAGCAGCAGCTGCCTGCTGAGGACAGAGCAACGAGTCTCTCCCAGCTGGGGGAGAGGAAACAAGCCCCAACGGGTTGGGGGAGACTTACTGCTCTGTCCTCAGAAGGGACCTGCTGCTGTAGCTGAGGGAGAAGTTCTCCCCCAGCCAGGTAGCTCCATGTACTGGTCCTGAGCTCCTGGCTGGGTGGGGCTCATTAAGCTGCTCCGGGGCAGTGCTGTCACACAGCTTAGAGGGACCCTTTACCCTTTTTAGCCTTAGCTCTGTCCTTAAATCAGCACGGAGATCCAAAGAGCTTGTTGCCTTGTTTTCAAATGAGCTGCATTCATTCATCCCTGCAATTCTCTTTGCAGCCCTTTTTCTCTAAAAGGAGGTAATGTGGTACAGTGGATAGGGCACTAGACTGGAGAGCTGGACTCTTGGCTACTGACATACTATGTGAACTCAAGCAAGGCCTTTTACCTCCCTACACCTATAGAACCTTCCACCATTTCTCTGTCTTGTCTATTCAGAATTTAAAATATCCAGGGCAGGGGCTGTTTTTTTCTGTATATTTGGGGGTGCTCATTGTAATGCAAATTATAACAGTGTTGAGCTCTATGCAGAGTTTGACCAGGGAAGAAAGACATCAACATTGCAGGGAATCAAACTGAAAAGGAGTGAAGACATTTTTCACATGCAATTTCCTAAATGAGATTCTTTAGTTTCAGACAGATCTAGGACAAGCACCAAGAAACAGCAGGTAACTTGGTTTCATTCATTTGTACTGTTACTATGGGGCTTGCATATTTGCACTCTAACCAGTGCCAAATGAACCCTTGATTTTTTCTTTTAAAAGACTGAGATCCCAGATTTGGAACAAAGGGGAAGGTGACACATTTATTTAATACTTAAGTTAATTTAAACAGGGTAGCATTGATGTGTTGACAGTCATTTTAGGATAGAAGGGATTGTCCAGTATGTCCCCAAGAAAACTAAGAATCACCTAGTAAACGTATCTGTATTCTAGACAATGACTGAGGAGGGTCTGAGAGACATTTTTGGGCATTTTTTTCCAAGGTGAAATGTTCTAGACACTTACTTGTGTATTATTGTTAGGATTTATATTTGATACCATCCAAAAGTGGGCTTGCTTACTTGGAAATGTAGGAAGGTTCTCCTATAGATTTTAACTCGTGCTGTGTCTTCACTGCCATTTTAACCTGAGTTGAGTAATCCAGCTACATACCTTTTCTACACGGAAGATCAGTGATACTCAGACTACCACTCACAAACCACATGTGGCTCTTTAATTTGTTTCCTGCAGCTCTTGCAGTGCGTGATATTAAAACACTGTGCTATTTAATTATTAAACATCAGGACATTTTTACTATGGTTTAACCAATTCAGTTATCCACTTTCATTGTTACTAACTTATTTGTTGTGAGAATAATTTATATAAAAACAAATACTGTCACACTATTTAAATATGTATAACAATATAGTAAATGAAACAATGAATTCTCATTACTGTATCATGGCTTTTTTGGGTAATGTTGATTTGCTAATTTGGATCCTGAAACACAGAGTTCTGAGTATCACTGTTGTAGATATATCCTTAGGCTTTAAAATCTTGGGGTCAAGGCACATCTATTTTGTATGTGTCTGTAAAATGAACAGCACTGAATAAACCAAATAATAAATAAATAATCAGCCCTCACTGCAGCTGATCTGTCTTATCTGTGAATAACATTGCAAATCTGTCGCTCTGACATACTCAAGAAATTACTAATGGAGTAAGTACAGCACAAAGGATATAAAAAAATACAGTACTACAGTGATGATAAATGTGATTGTTTTCATATAATTAGAGTAGATTATAGGCTACAGGTTTGTAGGGACTAGTTTAAGTTTGGATAATAGCTTGGTAGTAAGGAGCATCTTTAATAATGCTAAACTCATAGGCTTCGTCTTCACTGCCAGTTCTTCTGGCAGAAAATAAGCTAATGAGTTAGTGACTTATGCTAATGAGTTCCTCATTAGCATATTTTCTGTTGAAAGAACTGGCAGTGAAGACGTAGCCATAGTGTGACCAGATGAAAGTTTACCAGTATTAACTGGTGATGACAACAGGATAAGAGTGATTTATGTAACATTTACAGAGCTACAATAGGGATTTGCTAAAAGGGAATACAGAAAGCACCTGAACTGATCATTATCGAACATAATTTTTTAGCTAGCTTCTTAGCTCATTTTTCTAATGGTGAATATATGGTGGGAAGGGACATTTGGTGTCAAGTAACTTTATCCCCAAATTACTCAATTTGTAATGGAGACAGAAAGGAAGTAGTCTCCCAGCTCTGCATGACTGTATGACTCTTAGGGTATGTCTATACTGAAATTAAACACTCTTGGCATGGGCCAACCAGCTCAGCTAAAGGGGGATGCTTAATTGTGGTGTAGACATCTGGGACTCGGCTACAGCATGTGCTCTCCGACAATGCCACCTTGCAGGGTTGTAGAGCCTGAGCACCAGCCTGAGCCTAAACATCTACCCAACAAACAAACAGCCCCTTATCCTAAATTAGCTGGCACAGGCCAGCTTCAGGTTTTAATTGCAGTGTAGACATGTCCTTAATATCAGCTCATGAATGGCTCTCCCCCAGCCTTTTAGTTACATTGTGTTCTGTGGGAGAAGCAAAATAATCTTAACAATTGTTGTTTTATTTTTTAAAGAAAGGAAGAATGATGGAGAGGCAGGAGAAAAAGCAGAACACAAGTAGTAAATAATGGTTACTTCGGATACAATCTCCTCTGTCTCTCTCTGGAGAGATTTCATCAAGGATTACATTTTAAGAATGCTCCCCTTCTTTGATGGGGGTGCGGGGCAGGAATCTTTAGGTAAGTTTCAAATCAAATTGTATTTATTAAGATTAGTAGCGAGACTTATCCAAGGAATACTAAAACAACTTATAGGTGGGCAAAGAAATGTAAAGGGTTTGTGAATCCTGTTTGGTTAATTGGATAATGTGTATTTTTATACAAGGGAAAATGTATGTATCTTAGGATACATCTAGACTACATTCCTCTTTCGACAGAGGAATGTAAATGAAGGACTTTGAAATTGCAAATGAAGCACTGATTTACAAATTTTGTGCTTCATTTGCATAATCGCATCTGGTCACTTTTTCGAAAAAGGATTTTTTGAAAGAACAAATGCGGTCTAGACGCGGTTCTTTAAAAAAGAAACACCCTTTTGCAAAAGAACCTGTAAACCTCATTTTTTCAGGCATTAGGGTTCTTTTTAAAAAGTGTTTTTTTCGAAAGAACCATGTCTAGACTGCGTTTTATTCTTCGAAAAATCTTTTTTTGAAAAAGTGATCGGAATCCGTTATACAAATGAAGTGTGAAATTTGAAAATCAGCACTTCATTTGCAATTTTGAAGTCCTTCATTTATATTCCTCTGTCAAAAGTAGAATGTAGTCTAGTCATAGCATTAGTAAAGTCCCACAAAAAGCCATTCACGGTACAGTTTTCAGATGGCCAAATTTAACAAATCTCCAGAATCTTGCATTCAGATTATATTCCTTCACTTTTCTTGTTCTTTATCAAGATTCGCCTCCACCTACTTTCACGAGTATGCAGTCTGATGTCTAATAAGGTAAACTGTTCATGCCTTCAATTACAATATCATTTCAATATCCCATTAAAATTATTATAAGAAAAAGTAAATTTAATCCCCCAATAATAATTCTGCAAACTCCATTTCACTACTGAGTCTGGAGATTTAGTGAGGTCATCATTTTGCAGTAGCAGAAGTCCTGGGGAGGGAGGTTGCTTCTTAATGTTGTTTTTTTCCCTTTTCTTTCTTTCTTATTGCTGAGCTGTGCTTGTTTGTAGAAAGAAAATATTCAGGTTGAACAAAGATGGTCCCTGCAAGTTTGAGTGTGCAAGGATAAGAGAATGAGGCCTAGATTCACAAATGTGCTTAGACACCTGAGTCCCAAATTTGGGTGCTTAATCACAGGTATATTTAGTGAAGGCCTTGAATTTATATACAGCTGATTTTACAAATAAACATTTAAAAGCAAGCATCTGTCAACTTAAGCACTGGAAAAACAGCAAAGTTTTTCATCTTAAGAAAGAAACATGAGTTAGAAGTAACAAATATCTTCTATAAAATATCTGTTTAAAAGATCTTCAAGTGGCTGTCTTGTCACAAACCAATTCTACTAGCCAAATACACAGTGTAAAAGCAGGCTCTTTGCTGGCCAGCCTCATGCGTATAGCCTCCCTAAATAAAGGTCGCGCCCCCCCCCCCCCCCCCCCCCCCCGACGGAAAAACCCTACGCTATGACACGTAAAGATCAAGAACCAAAACTGACATGTAAATTACACCTTAGCTGAGCCATACTTTGCAAGGCAAAAAAAGAGAAATCAGGAAAACTGCCTCATGCCTTCCCCCACATTCCATCACGTATCAGATGGGGTTTCCCCATCTATCACAAAAAAGAGCATGAAAGCACTCTCTATAAAACAGTCACCCTGCCTGTACCAAATTGAGGGCTCCTGAACAAAGATTGGAAGGCAGAATATGAGCCAGGTCCAAGGACTAATCACCTTAAAACCCCCTCCCGCTCACTGAACCAAACAAATTTCCCGTAGAGCGTAACGTATGCCAAACATGTTATTGTTGCTGTTGTGCTTTGTGTGTTTGTTAAATGTAAGTATTGTTATCTAAATTTATTTAGAGGTATTGTTAAGTAGTTGTGTTAATAGTCTTAGATAAATGATTAGCCTCATGAGTAACACTGATATAAATATAACCATTGATAGTCCCTGGACCCTTGTTAACAACTATTGGGATTTAGAAAAAGCCCAGGGAATCCTTCTTTACTTGTATTGCATTTTGCCTATTGTTCATGCTAATAGTTATTTGGCGTCCACGTATGTAAGAAATTGATAAAATAATAAATTACAACTGAAAGCATTTCAATAAAGGTTTAAAACGATATCCAGTTAAAGCTTGTCTATTTCTACACCTCCCTGAGACCTGCCACATTCTCAAACCGACCAACTTCTGTTTTAGACAACAACAGAGAGGTGTTGGAATTACAATTCATCTGCAAGTTCAGTTCTCATGCTAATGGCCTCAATCCTGATGTGGGATGATTGGGACACTGTCAACCTAACATACAATGAAGGTGCAAACAACTCTTTGTGTAGATTCCTGTGTGAGGACGGGTGCTATCTATTTACTTTGATTCTTATCTGCTTTGTTTTAACTACCCAATCTTCAGATGCTCACTGATTCCCAGTTCTGTGTTCTTGTTTTTCCCTTTGACATTTCAATACCTTCTGCTCCTTGTTTCCCGTCCCCTCCTTTATTACTCCCTGCCTCCCTTCTCCCCTATTTATTTTGGGTCTGCACATCCTAAACTCAAAACCCTGATCATCTGAAGAAGTGGGATGTGCCCACGAAAGCTCATGATACCATCTACATGTTTTGTTAGTCTATAACGTGCTACCAGACCATTTGTTGTTTTTTAAGTTTATATCTTCAGAGTCATTAATGGCAAAGAACTTGCTTGTAATGACCAAAACATAAGAATGTATTAAACATTTTTCCTTCAATATGCTTTACAATGCAGTATAACTACACTTGCAACATCTTCCCTATACTGTACAGTTTGTAAAACAAAATAATTACATTGCTGGTCTACAACTAAAGCCTACATTAAGATAATAATGCTCTTTCTTTAATCCTCAAAATTACAAAAGTTTATACTTAAGTATGTAATTTTTGATTCTCCAAGTATATTTTAAAGACTTTCCTTTGGCTTCTTATTTTTAAATAGCAGGCTGTTAAGAGGATTGCTAACAAGGATTTAAACAGACTATTTCTACTGAATTGTGTCTTCCGCTCTGATTGCTCTTTTACAGGAGTAAAAATATGAAACCCAGACTAGAATTTTCCAACAAAGCTGTGTGTTAGATATCACCTGTCCCCAAAGAAGTGGTGTTCCTATGGTATGACCTCTATTCCAAATTATGTTATTGGCCTGACAGTTGAACACAAATAATTTTCAAGATCCTTCTCCTTTGTGTACAGCTGCCACTGAAGAATCCCTTTGATGTAAGACAATTGAAACACAGTTAATCCTTTCTACACCCAATCATCTTAAGGCATCTGACAAATTTTCTTTCCAGGAAGAAATCTGCTCTCATCACTTTTCACCTCTCTCTCTATTACACACACACACACACACACACACACACACACACACCCTTTCAGAGCCTGCATTGGTCCTTAAAGGAAAAAAGTGTGATTGGCAATCTCATGAAATTCACCTAATACCCACTGGGAGGATTTACAGGAAGCCAGCACAGTCAAAAGAATGGACAGCTTGGCCTCCAAGGGATTATAGACCAGGTAACCATGGGATGAGAGTACAGAAAGATTTCCGTGGGCTGGACTCTCTGCTCCAATTTAAAATTTCTCCCCTAAATAGAGGAAACACTAGAAGGAGAGGAGAATGTTGAGTCTATTTGTGATGTCCTTTTATTTCATCGGTACTGAACTGAGAGGTTGAAATCACAACGATGTAAGCACTGATGTTGGTGTTAATACTGCCACTGGGGTGAGCGCTGACATTGAACATAGGTAAAAAGCAGAATATTCTACAACTTGGGTGCCCAAAGCTAGGCACATAAGTCCACATTTGGATGGTTAAAGTAGTAGTCTTTTTTTTCCCAAAAGGTGCTGAGTATTTCTAAACTCTAACAAAATAACCCTTTTTTTTTTCATTTCTCAGAGGGATAGACATGTTAGTCTGTAACTTTAAAAACAACAAGTAGTCCTATGGCATCTTAGAAACTAAG
>CM057845.1:289419085-289429112 GCA_030068395.1 Apalone spinifera
GACAAAAACAAAAATAAACATTGCAAAGTGCAAACGTGTAAAAGCCACCAAAGAAAGGGTGGGAGGGCAAAAAATTTTTTGCTTGAGGTGGCAAAAATCCTAGAGCCGGCCCTGCTAGTTGTAAAGAAGAAGGCGGATTGACAGGAGTAATCAAATCTCAGGGACAAGCAAAAAGAGACAAAGGGACAATACAATAAGATGGGGGAGGGAGGTCTAAAATACTGGTGGGGGACATCTTCCACATTCTGTCCCTTATTACAGCCATGAATGCTTCATTAGCTAGTAATTAACTATTTGTCTTTTTTCTTCTGGATTTTTTTAAGCCTAACTCTCCCATATTTTCAGGGGAGCCACCTGAATAGGGTACTTTAGTTTCATCTCTTAATTCAGTGCTGCAGAATATGGCATGAGTCAGCTTTCTCTCCATGTTTCAAGTTATTTCAAAGCATAGTGATTGCCATTGACCTGACTGACAAGAAGAATGCAAAGAATTACTGTGCAGAATGTGAATATATTTCAGGAATAACAGGGTAATGTGACTGTCATTATTGGGAAATCTAATGATTATATCTGTTTTTTTTCATGAAATCCAAGCTATTGGAGACATGCTATCTCAGCTTTGATTTAAATCAAAATTAAATTTCTATTGTCTATGGGCTGTGAGTAACTTGAAAACTGGGCACCTTACGGGCTCAAACAAGTGGCCAATAAAAGAAAATGAGACTTAAAAACAAACAAACAAACAAACAAACAAACAAATTCATGAGTTATGAACACTTAAGATGGTGGTTCTTGTATCCCACGTATTTCTCATTGTTATTTCTTTGCTTACTTCTCCAGGACCAAATTTCATTTCTTGACCAAGCCTCTTGTACTATAAGCCCGAATACGACCATTATACTCTATCACAGCAGTCCTAATGCCGCATCTACGTGCTGCTTTTGCTGCTAATAATTACCTGCAAAGTGCTACATTTAAATATGCATGCAGCTCAACATGAGAGGAAGGAAACTTGACCTCAGAAGCACACCATTTAAAAGTATATTTTATTGCTCCATTGTAGCCATGATGACATCTTGAAGTGCTGGAGCTGCTGGTTGTTAAAAAGTCATGTTTGTGAACACTGATCTTATCAAGAGATTCTATTTTGTGAGAAAATTTCAAAATCCTACAAACATCAGGTGGGTTCAAAATGTATTCCAATTCCTTTCCCCATCCCTAGTTGGTAATATATTCTTCAAAGCAATTTATATGCAAATATTTATTTGAAAAAGGTAGATGATTGCTGGAATAAACATTCAAACTACACTGCACATGGTACAGCATCACTTCCTAAAAACAAAGGGTTACCAAGCTCTGCTTTCATCTACCCCAGTGGAAAGCAAGATTAGCTTCACTGAATTCACATAAGAGTCAGTTATTCTGACTTTACACTGGTGTATCTGCAAGCAAGTCTCAGCTTAAAGAAAACTAGGTTTTCATATGACTATTTACCTGCCTATATAGTAAAATATCAAATAGATTCCCTACGGCGGCAGAATCAAAGAGAACAAATGGAACCTGCTGAGACTCTGCTGTCAGTAAAAATGCTTTAAACAACAGGCAGCTCCTTAAGAGCAGGACTTTTTTGAGGTTTCTGGTTTTATATTGACTTCCACACCTTTTTTCCCTTCAGCTATATGTAAGTATCTATAACTGAAATAGACTAAATTTAGTGATTAAGTCATGAAGCTGAGGAAAGGAAGTAGTAGGGCATCTCCTAAGGCCTGCTCTACACTACAAAGTTAAGTCACAACTAATAACTTTGAATTACTTCTCAATATGCCTGCAGCAATGAGACCACTGTGTGGTGGGTCTTGCAGCTTGACAAATACTGGAGGGTTGGGCATCCTGTGTTTACAATACTCATGAGAATAGTGCAGTGAGGGGACATCTAGACTGCAAGCTTCTTTCAGAAGCAGCTTTTTTCAGAAAAGATCTTCCGAAAAAATGTCTTTTGAAAAAGAGCATCCACACAGCAAAAGTTCATTGAAAAAACTATCTGCTTTTTCAAAAGATAGAGTCCACACTGAATGGACGCTATCTCTCATTTAAGCTGTGATGGAGCTTACTATGGATGGAGTGGCCATCAGGGCACCTGTGCTTTTTCCTCTTCTTTCGAAAAAACTCCCCCTTCTGCTTCCACACATGCCTTTTTCCAAAAGAGCTTTTTTGGAAAAGGCATTCTTCCTCATCGAATGAGGTTTACCAATGTCAGAAAAACCCCTGTGTTCTTTCGATTTTCTTTCAAAAGAACACAATAGCAGTGTGGACATAAGTAAAGTTTTTTCAGAAAAACGGCTGTTTTCCCGAAAAAACCCTGCAGTTTAGATCCATCCTAAGAGAGACTTGGCGTAACCCTCTCTCCAGGGCAGCCTGCATAGTGAACCCCTTTCCCCAACTACACTTAGAGCAATGAATTAAATGAAGAAAACCAAAAATTAATTAAGGATCCAAGCAGCACCAGGTAAATCTTCTAGTCACATATAAATGATTAATTAAACATGTAGCAGTACAATGGGGTGAGGATTCATATTCTCATCAGAGAAAGAGAGAATGTTAATCCACTTCTAATTTATTTTCCCTTGTTACATAAACCCTCACCTATTATATGTATTCTCTTGATCAGGTATGTGTGTTTTGTGAGATCAGTTACTGAACATGTAATAATATTTTAATAAAAATAAATCATATTTTAAAATAAACACAAGCTAGGACTACAGGTGTATGTTTCTTTCTTTGATGGCAGATTTAATTCTCCCATGCAATATTTTAATGGTTCTTACAAGAGTAAAATTACTTCAGATTTGTACTACTCCTGGAAGATGACTGTGTAGTTGGTGGTGAACTTGAGAGAATTCTAAAATAACCATAAAACTATCAGTAGCTGAATCAAATCCCTGTGGCTTCCTTTGCAGCATGGGATATAAATCATTTGCAATAACCTGTCATTGCAAGGGCATTTGGTATTGGGGTACCTCGGTGCCTCCTGTTCTGCTTGTGGCACAGCAGTTTAGTTTCTTCCAGACGATAATATTTCTGTTTAAACTAATTTGTTGTGTGTGATGCACAGATATTGGGTGGTATCAGTGGCTGAGATATATAGGAAGTCAGACAAGATGATCTAGTGGTCTTTTGGCCTTAAACACTATGAATGACCATATTAAAGGTTCCTGCAGGGCCATAGTTGGAATTGAGAAAAAAGCACAGTTTTCCTGACTTAGCCAGGTCTACAATGCAGGGGAAAGTTTGGTTTAATGTACACAACTCCAGTTACTTAAATAACATAGTTGGAGTTGATGTACCTTAAACTGAGTTTGGCACCATCTCCACAGTGGAAGATCAATGGGAGAAAACACAATGAGTACTAATGCCAACGGTGGCTCCTTCAGCATTCGATTTAGCGAGTCTTTAATAGACCTGCTAAATCAAACTCTGAGAGATCGATCACCAGAGTGTCAATCCTCCAAGAAGTGGAGACATTATCTTAGAATAATAGGATTAGAGAGGGCCACAAGTATTGTCTTGTCTAATCCTATGGCAAGATGCAGGATATGTTGTGTCTTAACCAGAGGTGGGGAATAATTTTAGAAGGGGGGCCACTTCACAAAGGGGCAGGGCCTCGAGAGGAAGGGCAGGGCCAAGACACTTCCCATGTTCCCATGCCCACAGACTCTGATTGTCCTGTGGGTGGAGGAGTGTGTGAAATCTTTGCTCCCCACCTCCTGGTGCCTAGAGAGAATCACCAGCTGTTCTGAAGAGATGGCAGTTTCCTCCAGGTGCTGCATGCCCCTAGAGGTGGGAGGAGACTTTTCACACTCTCTCTGCCCTCAGGCCAATCAGGGCCTGGGAGTGGGGGGAGCGTGTGAAGTCTTTGCCCCTATTCCCACACTGCATCTGTCAGCTGCAGTTCACTCCAAGCGCTGAATGCCACTTGCAGAGCGGTAGGGGGCTTCACATTCTCCTCCCATCCCCAGGTCTTGATTGGCCTGGGAGGCAAGCCAGATCCAGCCCACGGAGGCTCTCTTGCTCATTCCTGATCTAAACCAGCCAAGATAGGTGGCTATCCAACCTCCTTTTGAAAACCACCAGTGAAGGAGTGTTCACAACTTCTCTAATGTTCCATTGTCCTACTGTTCTTACAGTTAGGAAGTTTTTACTGAGATTTAATCTACATCAGCTATGTTGTAGTTTGAACCCATTGCCTCTTGTCCTGCCCTCTGTCTCAAAAGAGAACAATTTTTTCCATCTTTTTTTTATGGCAACCTTTCAAGTATTTGAAGATCACTTTCCTGTTCTCTCTTTATCCTTCAGCCTTTGCTCACATGGGTTACATTACATCCCTTTGATCATCTTTGTCACTCACCACTGGATCCATTCCTGTTTTTCTATATCCTGTCTATTTGTTGGTAACCAAAACTGGGTTGATATTTACAAACACAGGAGTTTCTGTTCACAGTCATTTGGGAAAGTATTTTGATTGGTTTTAATCGGGGGGGCTCATTGTCCCCAAATTTCACTTTGATTCACCCTTTTTATTTGAACCCCCAAACTTGAAATATAAATTGGTTGAAACTTGGTGTATCAAAATCATGCAAAAGTACATGTTTGCAATTGTATTGCTATGATATCATAACAGCCCACTTTCACTCAAAAGATTAATGCACCTGGGTTGAGTTTGAATTTGTAACAAAATCCAAAAACAGGGTTTTGACTTGGCAGTAAACATGCTGCATATGTCTATGAAAATAGATTTTAAACATGCGTCCTGGTTTCTGATTGGACATCATAGATTTGGACTCAAGTGCTGAATTGCATGGATAAGTTATGAATAAAATCTGCTTGAGTTAGAAAAGGGAATCCATAGGAGATTTTCAAAGACACGTATGACAGGTAGGGGCCAAATCCCATGTTTTTGAGAAAATGCCTTCTTAGAAAAATTAGCAATTGATAATGTATGTAGCAAAAAGGCATTTCTACTTCACGTACACTATTATGTCTTATTACATTATACCATGCAACATACCTTGATGCAGCTAATGATTTGTCATTGCAAGTTTTCTAGCCTTATTTGTAGATTAAAAAAGTTTTAAAGTAGAATCGAACTTGTGGATGTTGAAGTGCACAGATCACAGAAAGAGCCAGCAACCTTGTTGCAATATTTGTTTGAAGCCCAACAGTCTTCTGTTTGAAAAGGACCCAAGAAATAAGCAGATCTGGCCTAGACTGGAAACTTTATTACACACCTATATGCTAAAGGACTAGGTTAAATTATGTTTGAGTTAGATATATTTCACAAAATGATGTTTGTTTGAATGGCATCCCATATGCTGATAGGTGTGTTTACAGGATTGATCTTGAAAGTTACTGAGTAAACCCACTAAAGTCAATGGGAGCTGCTCACCTTTTTTTGAGAATCAGTCAATCTCTGTCTCTTTTTTTCTCTTTTTTTTTCAATTAAGAATGCGTAGGATTCAGCTCAACTCATACATAATGAACCTGTAACAAAAAACAAACAAAAAATATCACATAAAGCGTATACAAGATTTTTTGTGGATTTTTATTAATGATGTCCTTAAACATATGTTTTCCCTTCATCTCATCCCTTTTGCTAAACAAACAATCATGGTTAAAAAAAAAAAAGACTCAATCAAGCATAGGACAGCAGTTGTAAAACAAAACTTGTATATTTAAAGGAGATTTAATGGCAAATGTACACAACACTATTACTGTTTTGCTTTTTGAGAGGTGAAATATCCCAATACATATGTTAAAAAAAAGGGCTTGCCAGCTGAATTGTTTAAGATGCACCAGTAAGCTCATTAGGTGATTCAGAAACTTTGTGACTTTGCTATCAGCCTTTATTAGTTGCAGTTGTTGAGTTATAATGTAAAATCACAGCTGAAGAATTCAGCTCACGTCAAAGGTATTTATATGCCTGAGCACTTAGTCATGTAGATAGATTAATCTGTTTGCAAAAAATTAAAATCATGCCTCCAGGAGAAGGACAAAAAAATCCTTCTACATGGTGCACATTGTATATACAAATACATTTCTCTACAAGTTAAATAAAACAAACTTGAGTCAATTATGTATATGTGAGACAACTAATTGATATTTAAAAGAAAATAATCAAATCCCATGACATAGACAGTGTGAAATCATCCTTAATATTTTCCACAATGGGTGAAAATGTAGCAGGATTGTGTGTGATGTGGAAAAAGAGGTTACAGCCAGTTGCTTATCAAACCATACAATTGCATAGACTACCATTTTATGACTTTACTGGAATAAAAAAAAATGTTACTATGATACCGTTGTTTGACACATGGGTTTACATATTTATTTCTCCCAGTCATTGCTTCAGTTTAATTCAAAGTCTATAGTGCACAAAAACAAATGGCTGTTTTGATAGTTCCGCAAGGGCACAGAACAATAAGTGTTAAATATAACATTTAAAGTAAGGTTTGAGTTTAATCAGAACTACACCATAACACTTTCGCATTGCAACTTGCCAAATCATAAAAAATAAGAGGAAAAATTGATCCCTATGAATCAAATATTAAAAGTGGATTTTTGAACTGATCCATACAAAATTAGTTTTCAATACATTAATAGTTTAGCATGAAAGTCTGAGTGCCAATATATTACTTCTGCTTTTAAGTAGTCAACTCAGATCACATTAAAGCCCGTTGCTGTTTTAAATTAACTTTATTAGAATATAAAATATTTTAATAAAAAGTATTGAGTTATGACATTTTGAAGATAGTAATAGCCTATTAAATTTCTCTTTAATCATAAAGGGATCTGCTACTGCAACCTTTTAGCCTGTGATCTTATCAGATCTCTCCTGCAAAACCCAGTGTGGCTTATACTTGGATGGAAGATCTCTGAATAAAGAGCTCAAGCAATGAAAACCCAATTCAAAGAAATCAATGGGATTTTTTCCCATTGACTTCAATGTGGCCAAGATTTTATCACAGTGCATCAGAGATTGAAGATGGTTGTACAAAATGGAGGACACTTTATTTTGAGCCACCACTGAGGGATGTCTACCCTACAAAGTTTTGTCGGAAAAGGCAAAACCCGAGTTACATCTACACTGCAATCACGTTGTTCCGAAATTAAACTGAAAGAACAGAGGAGTTTTTCTGGCATTGCTAATCCTCTTTCTTCTATGAAGAATTCTTTTTCCAAAAGAGCTCTTTCGGAAAAAGGCGTGTGTGGACAGGGAAGAGGGAGTTCTTTCGAAAGAAGAGGAAAGAGGAAAAAGCACGGGTGCCCTGGTGGCCACTCCAGCCATAGTAATCACAGCGTAAATGCGAGATAGCATCCACACTAAATGAATGCTATCTTTCGAAAAAGCAGATCAGTTTTTCTATGTGCTTTTGTGTGTGGACATTCTCTTTCGGAAGAAGTTTTTTCAGAAGAGATCTGCCGAGAAAAGGTTCTTCTGAAAGAAGCCTGCAGTCTAGACATAGCCTGAGAGAATACCTCAACAGGGTGGTGGAGCCATTCTTTTTGGATGATGTTGAAAACAGACCCTAAACACGTGATCATTAAGTTATAGGTGAGAAGCAGTGCTGACAATCCCAGATCACATTATAATCTTCCTAAGTACACTTAATCTACCACTTTGTAGTTTCATGTAGCATTCTCCTTCCCTTCCTTTCCAAAAGTGTTTTGTCATGTTGCTCTCCACTATTAAGCTTTTGTTTGTTCTTTCCTCATCATGTGTGAACGAAAATAATCTCTTTACCTATCAAATGTCTATTCACATCTGAAGAGGCTCCTTCTCATGAATCATCCCACCCACGAAGCTCAATACAGGCAGTGGTGGCTGTGTTCAGATGGCTTTCATTTAGTCCAATATCTGGATGGAAGTAGGATTGAATGGGGGTATAAACATACCGCTTTTAGTCAGACTTCAGCCCTATGAGACGATCCAATTTGCCTAACCTGGTTATGATGTGCAACCAATGTGCATCCATATGTGGAGAAACAAGCATATAAGTGACCACAGAATCATGCTGCTGAAACCAGTCTCCATTTTAGCTGCTTATCTGAACTCAGCCCTCAGATGTGATGGGAAGATTTAGCTCTTAGCAGGGGAGAGTCTCTGTGCCAAAGGAAAGAGTGCCAAATAAAAGTGACAGGCTTGCCCAGGCCCCATCCCACGGTGACATCCGTTCTCTCATGGATGTCTACTGAAGGCATAGTTTCAGCTTCAGTCATAGCTCAGTAATTAGCAGTAATTAGCAGAAGAATGGTAATGCCTTGGGACAGACAAACAGAATTTTAAAAACATGGAAAAGGTGCCTGGGGGATGTCAATTTTAATTACGAGGTCAGCATAATATGTTCTAGGGTAGGAGCATAACATTTAGGTTTCATTGAGAATATTATCACGGAGGATGTGAACAATCTCCCAGAGGGTTTCAATTCTGTTACAATTATTTTGCCTGTTTAGAACAGATGTGGTGCTGTTCTTATAGGTTTCACTCAATATGCTGGAAAACTGTTTATGCAGTTCAGACCAGGATGTTGAAATTCATAAGTGAGAAACACCACCCAGGATGAGTGAGCTCTGAAATGTATAAGAAAATTAATTTGGCATAATCTTTTGAAATGTCAGGCTTCTGTGATGACTACAATGGTTACAAATACTTTCTAGTTTATTTTGAAACAGTGTAGGGAGATCCCAACGAAAAATAGAAATTGTAAAATAGACTGTTGGACATTATTGAAATGAAATCTCCCTATTTTTTTAATTGTGGTTGCAATGTTGCCAGAGGCAAGATACTGATGAGGTGACATGTCACAGCTGAAGAAGCAAATGTATGACAAGTTTCATGTTACTGATTTCCATGCTCCCAAATGCTGCAGTCTTTAATGCTTTAGATTGTTCTGATCCGCTAGTGTTGTCTGGTCTTAGGCACAGCTTGTTTGTGCATTCAGCAAGGCATAAAAGACAATTAAATAGTAATATACAGCTAAATCTGTAAATTTGTAGAAACACCTGAGAGAGTTGAACTCTAAGAAGTGGAAGAGATACATGCTAGCTGCAAAGTCCCATTTTATTTTTGGAGTTCTGGCCTTGTGTCACTGGAAGTTTGTCCATTTGCTTTAAAAGTTTTCAGATTCACATCTATGGGATTATGTCTACATCATGGACTAGAGATTCCAGCTTGAGCTGACATCCTTCTACTAGCTCTCATGAGCTAACTTGCTTAGAAATAGTAGTATAGCTGTGATAGGTGCCATGGCAAGCTGCTCTCAGTATGTATTCACAAGGTGAGGGCAGGTTTGTACTTAGGACAGTTAACCCATGGTGTCACACATCGCTGCCTGTACTACCATGCCTATGCTACTATTTTTAGCTTGCTAGCTCATTTTGGGACACTGCCAGTATGTCTATTTAACCAGGGAATGCCCCAGTTCCGAGTGCAGATGTAGCCTAGCAAAAGTGATCTGTGCAGATCAAATAACTAAATGGATACAAGTTCTCAGTATGAACATCCAAGTATAAGAACCCACATATTTCATTACTTCTTATTTTTGAAGCCTAACATATTAAGGTCATATTCTGTCTCATTACAGTCTAGTATCTTTATTCCATAAATAGTATCTCTGAATTGCTGCTCATGATAAAAGTGGGGAGAATCTGGCTTTAAAAATAGAGTCCAAAACTAGATTTTACAGGTTTTTGCAAGTGTGAGATGGGTGTATTCTGAGATAGAGAGAGAGAGAGAGAGCATGAGAGAGAGAAAGAGAGAGAGAGAGAGAGAGAGAGAGAGAGAGAGATTCTAAGGGGACATGGAATTTAGTAGAAATGAAATTCAACATCCACTTTGAATGCTAATCTATGTTAACTTCAGGATGGAAAACACAACAGTGAAGTAATAATACTTTTCAATGTTATGCTGCCTCTCATGCAAAGATCTCAGCTTGATTAACAAACAGCTAATTTCGCCTCACCACAATTCTAT
>CM057845.1:289429212-289446816 GCA_030068395.1 Apalone spinifera
TCTCTCATCTGCATCCCTTTTCCGGAAAAGGGGGCCTGTGTAGACACAGCCTGAAGAGAAAAAGAAGGACCGACTATTTAGCAATGAGGACAAGACATTTTTTAAGAAACCAGCATCACATGCATAATCTGAATCTCCATTTTAGGTGTCCTAATGATTAATTGGAACATCTGGAAACCCTCCTGTAGGTAACTCAATTTGGTAGTCTGAAGGGGAGTTAAGAATGCTTTCTGCCATGCTACTCATACACAAAAGTCTAGGGACAAACAGATCCCCTTCTGGATCTCCCTGATTTATTACTCGTTTTAACTGTTTTCTAAAATAAGATTATTACTTTCTAATTTAAGGTTGCTCTTGGTTGAGCTCATGTCTAATCCCTTTCTAAATGCCAGCCCAGTGGGATGTGTCAGTGATGGGGTGCTATCTAAGTGAAATTATATGGTGTTGTAACAAGATGATGGAAAGCGACAAAAGGGCATATGTAAACCATTGTAAACCATTTTGTTTAAGGCCAGGTTTTCATCACCTGCTCTCAAATGCTGGGCATGCTCTGTTATCACTTTGACAGGGAATTTGTGGTATGGCCTGTGATTTTCAAATTTAAAGGCTGGTCTAGAACTGTTCACTTCACAGAACTATGTTGCTATGTGTGTCCAAGTAGAAATTGTGCATTTTGAATTCTCTGTTACTTTAATCAAATACCAATGGGGATGTGACTAAAATGTGCCAAATGCTTGCACCTGGTGAATCTTTTCATAATTCAGTTCTCTAGCACGGAGGGGAAATTAAAAATGATTTTATGAGGCCCCAAACTGGAAATGGCAGAGCTTTTGCAGGTCATAGCGGACGTGTAATGGCTGGGTTCTGTGCTGGAATCCTTGCCCAACACCTGCACACAGTGAGCTAGACTCTGACTAGTAAAAAACCTCTTCTTGTGCTACACAGGCAACCTAGAATGTGGCCATTTAGCCACATGAGAGAAATCATGAAGACTTTGGTGAGGGATGAGCAGAATTTAGCTCTACCCATTATAGCCTGGACAGAGTAGCTGAGTTAGCCCAGAATGAAGGGAGGTAACAATTTACTGCTGGCATAGACCATCAGTAAATTACGCACCTCTCATAGTTTGGATCTTGGGAACTATTGTTACTCAGAAATATATGTTTTGTTTCTGAATTGCAGTACCTTTGGTGGCTATTTCATGCTCAACACTTATGCACTACTCCTTACAGCTGTGCATAAAAGTAGGCTTTAGTTAACCCACTGTGACTAACTAAATCAGGTTTAAGAACGTCTCATATGTTGTGTGGCCTTTTAAAGGGTATGATCTTGGAGACAATGGAAAAGCAAACAGAAAGATACTGTACAGAGGAGGACAGTTTCCAGACTGATGCCTAATGTAGAGTAAGTTAAACTTTATCCTGCCTTAAGCCTGTTTATACCCACTCTATTGATGCGTAAAGGATTTCAAGTACTGTGGAACTAGAAGTTGGTGACAGTGGAAGAGCTAATGTATTCTTTAAAATTTGAGAGATCAGTTCAGCCTATTTTCACAGCTCTCCATTCACATAAAAGTTCCTTGCTGGACAAAGAGTGCTAGTAAAACCAGCAAAGCATTTAGAAGCAACTGCATCACTGAAACAATTTGTCATCATCCAATTAACAATCCTGAGACCAGATGATTTCTATAACATTTTCTAAGAGCACACAAATCCTTCATCACAGATACCACAGGCTCCGTGATGATTCAATTTTTTAACAAAAATATGTATTGTTTCTGATTACAGTAATACTTTTGCTAAGAAATATGCAAAAATGTAACAGCCTGTCTTTGCCTTAGTGACTGTAAACCAACTGAGTGTATAACTTTAAACAGGTGGAGAAGACCAACAGACGGGGGAACACAAGAAAACAATTAGACGATACTGGTCTTCAGGGAGAAAAGTAGCCAAAGAAAATCAGCTGCCTAACCATTGCCTTTTTATTTTTTTAGACAATCTAACAGAGAGAGAGTTTTAAGGAGAGGTTTGAAAGAGGACAATGACATGGATTTGCAACAAAGTCCTTTCAGGTACAAGGCAACATGGAAGGATGAGGAAAGGTGCTACATGGAAATTTTACAAAACGGGCAACGAAGAAAGGCAAATGGGAGACTGGTAGGCATTATACAAGAGATGATAAGATCTGGTGTGAATAGGCCAAAAGTGAAGGCAAATAATTTGTGGCTGGTGTAATGGAGAAGGGAGAGTCAGCAGTGGAATAGAAAGAATTAGAGTGAATGGATTTGTGAAGTGTTTGAAAAAGAGAGATTATTTCATTCAGACATTCAGTAGGGCTTGTGGACATTTTTATTTTGGAGGCACGAGAACTAATAGATCTCAGCGTTCAAAATAATGTTTCCATGCCCTAATCTTCTAGTGATTTACTTTATTTTTGCGAAATGGGATGCAGTGTAATTCATTGGAAAAATAGTGTGCATAAGGAGAATTCACAGAACACTATACCACTCTATAAATTCTGTTTTTCACTTCTAGCAACATAAGTTTGGAGTAACATCACACGGTAAACAGTGGTATACATTGGAAACCAAAGGGCCTGATTCTGATACTAACTGTGGTCTTATCTGGTCTAACTGTGTTGGTTCCAATGAAATTGCTACAAGATTATACCAATGTAAGTGAAGGGGATCTGAACTAATAGATTTACATGAAGGTAACAAAGTACAGAATTGAAATCTCTGTTGAGAAAGGAAGGAATCACTCGTTCTCAATGTTAATTCACTCCTTGCCCTTCTAGCAAAAGGAGACAGTGAGGCTACCTCTAGACTGAACTGCTTTTCCGGGATACTAGAATGCTGCATCCGCTTTTTCGGAAAAAATTTCAAAAAAGTATATGTGCGCTTTCACCATCCCCGTAGACCTTGTTTTACAAAGAATAAGGAATGTGTCAAAAGAGCACTTTTTTCCAAAATTTGGTGCCTCTTTCGACAGTAAAGCAGAAAAAGATATGCAATTTGCGTGCCACAAATTGCTTTTCTTTTTCTGACTTACCATTGCAGTGTAGACCTAGCCCAAGAGATGAGTTGATATCAACTCTGGGTGTAAATTTTGTGATATTGACACCTGTCCATTGAGACCTACACTGAGGCCAGATTTGTTTATTCCTCTTAATTTTCTAGTCTCGTGAAAATGGTTTTGTATTTTTTATAAACATCATTTAAGATCTTATAAAGTGAGGAAAGGAGTAGTGGAATGGGTGGGAATGGCTCAAAAGTGCAATAATTAATCTCCTTGGGTGCGTCTATAGCAGGACATAACTCCTGGGTGCGTCCTATAGCAGGACATAACTCAAAATAAGCTATGAAAATTGAGCTACATCAATTGTGTAGCTTATTTCAAAATAGCTTATTTAGAAATTGGGAGCATATAAGCAGCACTTAATTTGAAATAGAGCACTCTTCCTCTGACTTCCCTTACTCCTTGTACAATGAGGGTTACAGGAGTTGGAGTAAGAAGCCTTCTGGTTTCACAGTATTTTGACATTATTTCAAAATAACTGCTGTGTTGATGTGGACTAAGTTATTTCAAAATAATGCTAGTCATAATGAAATAATTTTGTGTAGAAGTACCTCTGTAGACAAACTGAACAAAACTCATTCAGAATAGTGGAGAAGTGCATCTGAAAAGAGCTACATTTTCAAACTGTTATGCAGGGATTTTGTACTGTATTGTGCTGGGATTTAGGCATATGATTAGGGCAGATGTTGGTGAGAGCTACATGCACATCTTTGAAAATTCCCTGTTAAGTGTCTACCATGTGAATCTCCAAACTTTCTGTACTAAGCATAGGAATTTATAGAAAAGGTGTAAATTATAAAAGCACCTGGAAGACAATTACAAAACTGTGCATTTTCTCAGTTTTACACAAAGACTTTTCACAGATAGCAAATCCCCCTACAATGTGTTAAATGTTAGCACCATGGTACCACACCAGATGAATGCCAACACAGCCTTTAACAAACAAAAGGTATTGCAGGAAAACTCTTTTCCTCAAAAAATCACTTTTGTAAAATGACTTCAGATCCCTAAATGAGACGCTACCTCAGCTCTGAAGAATTGGTTTTCAGATGTGAATTCCAGGTCAAAAAAGAAAGGCACCGTTTCAAAATAAAAATAAAATTAAAAAACAGCCAACCAGAGAAAAAACATCTATCTTATGTTATTCCATATTGCACAGCAGGCATTTTAAAGCCTTTTCTCATGAAGAAACTGGAACAATGTCTACTATAGGTACTAACAATCAGTTTTCTCATTTATCTCTGAGGCGACGTCTAGATTACAGGCTTCTTTCGGAAGAAGCTTTTTTCGGAAAAGATCTTCCGAAAAAAACTTCTGAAAGAGAGCATCCACACTGCCAAAGAGAGTGTCCAGACTGAATGTATGCTCTCTCGCATGTAAGCTGTGATTGCTATGGATGGAATGGCCACCAGGGCACCTGTGCTTTTTCCTCTTTCCTCTTCTTCCGAAAGATCTCCCTGTTCCCCATCCTCACACACCTTTTTGTGAAAGAGTACTTTCACAAAAAAGGCTTCTTCCTCATAGAATGAGGATTACCAATGCTGGAAAAACACCTCCATTCTTTCGATTTTCTTGCAGAAGAATGCAATTTCAGTGTGGACGTTCCTCAAGTTTTGTCAGAAAAACAGCTGTTTTTCCAACAAAACTCTGTAGTATAGACATAACCTAAATGTTAGACAAAAAATGTGACAAATTGACTTTAATCTGAAACGTTAATGTAAGTAAAGCAGCAGTTGTCTGTGCATCAGGCACTATTCTACCCATTTTTATATAAATCTTAAAATAATTTTGTCTATAAAATAACGGTGAAGAGATTAATCCAATTTGAAATAATGAACAGGTGGCAGGTAATTTCTCATCCCACAGTACAAATCTGGTTTAAACTAGTTTTGAATGAAAGGATTAATTTAAAAAAAATGTGAGGCCTCCAAAAGAAGAAAAGGAAAACACATTAAAATGGCTGTACATGTCAAAGCTCTGTGGAAGGTTTCAGGTCCAGCTAGGGGGGCTAACAATTGCTGGATCCCTGGGCAAGATGGAGGGGGAAGCTTCACACTCCTGGAAGGGGCAGGGCCTTATGCAGAAGGGATGGAGCTGGTGGCAGCTATCCCCTTGGATAGTGACATGCCCCAGCCAGCCCTTAGCATCACCCCAGAGTGTGCCCCCTGGGGCTCCAGCAGCGATTTAAAGAGCTAGGGGCAGCAGCAACATCTGGGAGCCTCAGACCTTTCTGAATCACTGGTTCCAGCAGCAGGTGCCCCCTGTGCTCCCCATTGTTGGTGTCCCTGAGTCCAGCTATACCCTTTTTCTGATTTCTACCCAGGACCTAGGCATTCTAGGACACATAGCTCTACGGATACAGCTCCTAGCACAATGGGATCCTGGTCTATACGAACACAACTTATAATAATTCAGATCTGTAAGTATCACAACAAGGAATGCCAGGAAAGGGAAGCAGAATTTGAAAACTCCATTTTGCTATGTGCAGTGACCTTCACTTGTGTTCTTCTTTGGAAGCTTTGGAATCCTTCAGTAGCTATTGATTACAATGGCTCCTATTTCATTTAGTATTCCAAGGCACTCCCCCTTTTAAAATCAGTAGTTTCCTTTAAGATTTGTGTACAATCAGAGCTCTCAGCAACTCTTAAAAAACTTTGTGCAAGGAAAACGATCTCACCCACTTTGTCACAAAAATTTCTTAGATCAAGCAAAGGCCTGAGTCCAGAAAGAGTGGGATCACTCTACAGGAAACAAAACAGTTCTTGACACAAAGAATATTTTTCCATAGAACCGGATTTTGTCTCAGTCAAAATGAGTAAAGGGAGGGGGGCAACCAGCCAAACCCTCTGTTCACAGCAGACAAGTGACTGAAGAGTAGAGCTGAAATGCTGTGGAAAGGTAACCACTATCTTGCACGTTTGCAGACAAGTCATTTCGTCAAAATGTGTTCCTTTATCCTGGTGTTCTGGCTCAACAGGGAAATGCTTTGCAGTTTATTAGACTCCTGTCTCTCCTATGAGACATGGAATATTACAGGTCTTGTCTGTTTAATGCAGTTTCAATATTTCCTCTTGGGAGAAGATCTATTTTCACTCCCTCAAGTGAGCAGAATTTGAAATCAGTTCTGATTAGTGCTCTCCCTTTTTCATCCTTGTTCAATTAGTGGAAAGTACTGAAGCTGTGAATTACCCATCACCCAAGCCTTTCTGGCATGTTTACAAAAGCAAATGGACTATATTATAAGAATAGTGAATACGAAAATGGAGCTATTCATTAATAATTTTTACAACAGCTTTGTGCAAATAGTTGGGAAATAAACAGTCTCAGTGATTTCTCCTTGTAATATATGGTTTGTTTTTGCATCCCATCATACAACCACTCAGTAAAAACAAAATGCGGCAAGAACAGAGCATTTTCTTTGCAGTTGCTGGAGCACTTCCTTGGCTGCAGACAAAATAGTATCTTGAATTTAAAGCCAAAGAGTACTTTGAAAAAGTCTGGTTGCAGGTTCCCCTCCCCCTGAGTTTTGCTCCATGGAGCACTGATAATGAAAGAAATGGAATTACACCATCGTGTCAAAGGTTTCTGAGCGTGTTATGGAATGGGATGCCATTTAGGACCAGACTGTGTGCTCAGGCTACACTCCTAAGAGGGAGAGAAAGGGAAGTAAAGCCTCCTCCTTAGTTCTCACCTACATGGTTGTATTAGCCATGCTCTGAATTCTGAATGTGACTGTAGGCACAGGAGCAGCTAATTCTCAAATGTAGTAGGGAAGTGTAGCTATTTGCAGAAGCCAATTGGTCACAGAGGTTCAGAATGGGTGGAGCTTGTTTAATTTGTGTGACCAGATGTAATGGATGGGAGGAATGCTGACCAGCACCCGGTGACTAAAGGGTTCAATTCAGGTAGCTAGCAAGGGTGTTGGCAGAGGGGGGGCAGGAGAACCAAATGAGACAGAGGGCTAAAATTTGAAGTGGATATAGAATCATAGAGCTGGAAGAGACCTCAGGAGATCATCAAGTCCAGCCCCCTGCCCAAGGCAGGACCAATCTGAACTATAGATCCCCTGCCTGCTTTCTTTGTGTGGGAAAGTTAAACCAGAAGTTGAGAGACACCGAATGATTTAAACCTGGGGCATGAAACTAGACTGAACAAAAAAAATTGGGAGTAAGAAAAGGGAAAAAATGAATCTATTCATGATCAGGATATATTCCTTATTTTGTGGTTGGGTTTGAACTGCTCTGTGTGAATTTATGCCTCCTCACCCCATTTACCATCTAAGCATTGTTCCCAGAGATTTTCTCTGTGTTTTAATTTGTTTTCCTTAGTTACTCTGTAACATCTAGCAACCAAATCTGCTTTATGAAGTATATCTTTTGTTTTGTAATAAAAATCACTTTTTTAAGGTGATGATTTGATTCTTTGATTCCTATCCTGGAAGATATAGGAATGTGTGTGTGTGTGTCTGCATGCCTCAGACTGCAGCTACCAGAGACTGCTGCTTGTTTTTTTCTTTTCTTTTTTCAAGCTCTCTCATGGCAGAAGTGCTTGGGGTATTCCGAGGTGTGTGTGTGTGTGTGTGTGTGTGTGTGTGTGTGTGTGTGTGTGTGTGTGTGTGTGTGAATTCAAGTGTCCCCCCCCCAGTTTTAGAAATAAAAATAACTTGATGGTGGCAGCTACACCCTCCCCCCCTTCCCCAAATCTGTACATTTTTTATTGTGGGGGAAAATGTTGTAATAACCAGTGTCTGTAGTGGTAAGGTATATTTAAAATCTTTGCAGGCCCCCACCTTCTGCACCCAGAGTGGGGAACAGCCCTAACACCAGATGCCCCATTTTTAAAGGGTCAATCCCATATTTTAGCCCTCCTGCAGGTGTCCTGACTTTTTTTAATAAACTGGAAATTTGTCCTATACTTTCTCTTCCCCCCCACCAATATTGGTGGGTGTGGCTGCTGGCTGGATACCTGCTCACCGGCGGTGAGGGTCCAATGACTGATGATGAAGATGGGTGTGCAATGCTCATGGTGGGGCAAGGCTACAATGTGCAAGGCTGGCTGCTTCCCCTGTTGGTCTTTCATTGTAGCTCCTTCTGTGTTTGGCTCATGACCAGCAAGGCCATGTCTCCTGTCTCATTTCTGGCCTGCACTGGCTGCAAGCTGCAGGTGGTTGTTGAATGCGGGCAGGTGCCAGGTGGAGGCCAGTTGTGCAAAGAACCAGTCACTATTCAAAAGACTCAGCTCACTAACAGCCTGGCTAGCAGGATCCTTCTTTCCCTCCTTGCCTCTGACTGGACTGGGCCCCTGAAAAGCCCAGGACCCTCTAGCCTAGAGCACTGGCCAGGAACAGCAGAGCCCTGTGTGTGCCAAAGCCCACAGACATCTGGTAGCCTAAGCAGGTGAAGGTTTTGCCTTCCCAAACTTTAGGCACAGCCACACACACATGTTGCTGCCCCCATCTCCCACCCTCACCATGCTTCTGGCCAGGGAGACTGGAACCATGCTGCCTCTTCCCTTCCCCGGTGCTCCAGGAAGGTGGGGGAGCTGCACTGTGTGCACACACCCCCTCCATCCCGCCTCTGTTCCCCTCCACCGTGCTCTGGAGGGCATGCACAGCACACTGCCTCACCTCTCTTCCCCTCCACAGTGCTCCGGGGAGGTTGGGAAGCACTCAGTGCACTTCTCTGCCTCCTCCCCTCCTTTGGGGGCATGCTCAGTGCACTGCCCTGCCTCCTCCCCATCCCATTGGGGACAGAGCCTCAGTAGAGAGGGCAGGGTTGTAGGGGGGCCTGCCTGCCCCAGCCCCAGCTGCACCAATTGCCCATGCCAAAGCCCCACACAGCACTGTCACAGCACCTTAGCTGAGCACTGGAGTGATGGGATGGGAGCAATTTCCCACATGTTCTTGCCCCAACTCTGCAGACATCACAGCAAGTCCCTGGACATGAGCTTAGCACCAGGGGCAGATGAGAGTTTTGCGGGACACAGGGCAGCACAATTTCGCAGGTCCCCCCTTTGGAGAAAAATAGAAAAAAGGCATACCCCCCTGGTTAGCCGGTGGCCGGGGTAGTGAGTGGTCTGTGAGCCCTATCACACCCCAGTCTTTAGCTGCTAGAACAGAATCCCTTCGTAGCAGGCAGCCAGGGAGGTGACGGGTGCCCCAAAGTGGTGCAGAGAGAACTCATTACACCCAAGACTTCGACTGCTAGGACAAAAGTCCCTTCGCAGAGGGCAGCCAGGGAGGCTGACAGGTGCCCCAAAGAGTCTGCCCCGTGGAGGCGGCATGACTCAATGCTCAGCTCTTACTATATTTACCCCTGACCGGCTATGGTTCTTTTTGATTGTGTTTAGTTCTGTTACAGCAACAGGAGGAGTCAAGTTAAAAGCTTAAACAGTTACTATTTTTATTGTTACAAGGCAAGCTTAGCTGTTAAATGTTACTGCTGTGTTACAGATAACACAGCCACTACAAAAAGACAAGACAGAAATTACAATGAAAAGTCACTTAAAGGTACCATGAAACCCTTTTGCTTCTTTGAGCTCTTATTGAATGCACGCAAAAATAGACATCTAGCAGGTATATTCTCACCCCTGCGATCCTTACTCCGGCAAAGCCAGCGTTTCTCTCAATCCCAATGGGAAGCAGTCAATACGAGACGAAGGCGTCCCTAAAGTCTCGGGGGTCCAAGACCGTCTGACCAGCAGGTATATGGGTGGATTTCCAATTAGAGTGGGGCACAGGGCCTCACTTTATACCCCTGTGGTCACGTAGATGCTTCTCTTGTCATTAAAATGCCAATTAAGTTGGAACGTCTTTGTGACGCCAAAGGTTTAATTTGCACCTGTGAGGTGGAGGGAACTAAATCATTAGGGCCAGACATCCTTTTTCTGATGGGGCGGCAGATTCCTCTTCTGGGATGCTGTGTGTAGGCGTATCAATACTGGTACCAGCCAAAGGTAGCCCAAGGCCCCCGACCGCCTGCTGGCCCAATTGTTGCTGTTATCTGGTTCTTGTCTAGCATCCAGGGGCATTGTTATTCCAGCACCTCTCAAGGATTTCTTTCGCTCTCAAGGATTTCTCTCTCCCAAGGATATCGGGGGGGATGGGGGCGGGGGAGGTTCCTGTCTGGCTACACTCCTGGACCCACTCCTCCGGTAGCCCCACTCTGATCATGTGAGCTACCCTTCCTCAACCCCTCTCCTAACGGCTCCCTCTACAAACCTGCCCTGCCTCTCTTCTCTGGTGTTGGTCCCTCTCCTGCAGGTGTCTGCCCTTCTGTTTCACCTCCAGAATCCCCTGGCTCCTATACCTTCCCTTACCCCTGCACCCTCCTTGTGCATCTCCATTCCCTCACTGCCCCTGCACCCTTTGCCCTCTTTTTCCTTGATGCCCACCCCCTCACCACCCTCTGCCCCTATTCCCCATATGCCCTGTGCCCTCACACATGCCTTGCTCCTTCCCCACCTTCCTCATACCCACCCCTCCTTTCAAGTCTTCTCCCAGCACCTTCTCCTCCCCCCCTTTAGCCCTCAATGCCCTTACCCTCTCCTCTCCCAGCATCACCCTGTCTGACAAGCCATCTCCCACTGACACCTCCCCTCCTGCCCTTTTCCTCAATGTCTCCACTTGGCCCTCTGGCATTTGTCTCTCCTCCATGCTATCCCTTGGTGCCTTCCCCTATCTTCTCCTGACCTGCCACCCTTCCCTCAGCACAAGCCTCTTCCTCTGCCATCCGCCTTTTTCCTTCCAGTTTGCAGGGTGGCCGCGACCCTGGCCCAGGCTCCAGACCACGTGCCAAACCGAGCGGTGCAATGCTGGGCCACATGGTTTTAAAGTCCTGGGCCATGATGTCATGCCACACCCGGATGTCTCTCCTCTCAGCTGTTGCATGGCGTTTCAGCATGCCGTGCATGCACTCCCTTGGCCCCTCATGGCCCGCACTGGCCAGCGCTGGGGAATTTAAAGTGCAGGGTTGCAGCGCCCCGTCACAATCCCCCTCCTCTTTCAGCAGCCACCAGCCGCCCTTCGGCAGATGGCCCACAGGAAAATTCACAGTATCCCACTGGGCCAATCCACCCCTGGCACTGGCACGGGGCCTATTGAAACGCGGGGCCCAGGACAGCCACCCCACTCACCCTGACCTATATCTGCCACAGCTTAGCACCCTCTTCACTCACCCCAGTTCCTGTCCCGAGGAACATGCGGTGATTCTGTCCCTCAGCCATCCTTCCCTACTGAGACACCTCTCTGGCCAGATTCACTGAAGTCCCTGCAGTCAGGTTCCCTGGGCCCTGGTACACAATTTATCCTTAGGGCTTAAGCCTTTCCTGCCCACACTGTAGCATGGGGACAGTAGGCAGCCAACTTATGTTGTGCCCAGCAGCACCTTCTAGGTGTTAGCTACCTTTTGACACTGTGAAGGCAGAGGTGCATGGGAATAGGGGAAGACATGGGTCTCTGCAAAGGCATTGGCCAGGTCATTCCTTCTCTCTATCCCCTCCTCTGCAGCTGGAAGCAGCCTCTGACCCTTCCTTCCCCTAATGCTACTGGCCACATGTGGGAGTGAATCCTGGCAGAAATCTGGAGAGGGGAGCTTATGACCCTGAATGTTGCCTCAGGAAGACACTGTGCCAGATACTGGGGAGGTGGATCCATCCCAGGGGCATAGCCAGGCATGTAGCATAGAGAGCGCCAGCAGGGAGAGCTGGGTGGGTCAGACACTCACAGTCTGTGAGAGAAGTGTAGGGGAATGTGTGTGTGTCACCTCTCCCCGTGTGAGTGGGAGAGATAGAGGTGTATGTGTTATCATGTGAACCCTAAAGCCTTATAGATAAGATAAATACAAAGGATCGATCTATGCAGTATTTCTTTTTAACGGGGGCTCAGTCAAATTGATATTAATTTGAACATTCATACTTCATAGTTCTGATTGATTGCTGTTGTACTCGTTATAATGCAAGTAATTTTACCAGGTCTCCCATATTCAGCATTGGGAAGTACGGTCACCCCAGGTTTGATTAATCACATTTGTTAGCAATGAGGAGCCAGAGAAAGACTTGTGCCCCTCTGGTCTGCTGTTGGAGCAGGGCTGCTTCCTCGCTGCCTCTTTATCTCAGCTGAGCCTAATGGCCCAAACTAACCCTTTGTACCTTCAGTGTCAGACAGTGATTTGAGATCAGTGCCCAATAATGAATCATATAACCAAACAACTCACAATCCTACAACACAGTGAATTCATTTTACATTTCTAACCGGAGAAGACAATAAGCAGCCAGATTTTTGAAGTTATTGAGGCACCTGAAGATGCAGATTGGCACCTAGTGGAATTTTTAGAATTCCCATTGCTTCCAACTCTCACTGATGACATTGGAGGTTAGGCTCTTAGGTGCTTTTGTGAATAACACTAGGAGCCTACGTCATCTTTAGGCATCTAAAATGCCTTTTAAGAAAATAGCTCAGCATCTCCAAAAGTAGATTTACTCTTATTGAATGCATATCTGCTGTAGCAATGTGAATAATATAAATCCATGAGATTTTTTTGACGGCATGTGTTAATGCTCCCTGCATCTTTGTGCATCACAAAGTAATGTTGATGGGGAAATATTTTCTAAAAATTTTGTAAATGGCCATTACATCTCCAGTGTTTTATTACCTGCATTTTATTTAAGATAGCTATTTACTAAAGTAGATTTCCTGAACATAACTTTGGTTACTGTGATCTATTTTTGTTTTGTTGTACATATCCAGTGTGAAGTCAAGGAAGAGAGGTATTGTAACAATTTAGTTAACTGTAGTAATGACAGATTTTGAGAAGGTTACTGCTATTATGAACTATTCCCCGTGACTTACAGTGGCAATAAAGTATTATCTGAGTTGGAAGATGTAGCACAGTTGAGTGCCTACACTGGAAAAAACAATTGATCCCCAGTGATGAATGATAATTTCCACCAATCAGAGCATAGGACTCAGTCAGTAAGATAATAATCATTATGGGTTGCTAGCTCATTGAGTGTATCTAAACCATTCAGTCAGTGGTGGTTTCAGTTGCCCAGTGCAGGATTTATGTTTTTGGTGGTTTGGAGGAATGTGTGGTGGACAACACTATTTTGCTTCTCTATGCGGGAGCAAAATTCATCCATTTTCACTGGTGGCAGTTGCAGTTATGAGTTATGCAGCACAATGGCCATGCACAACAATTTGCAGACAACTAAGTGGGATAAATCCAGAGGTGCTGGAACTATTGGTGCTGGGGGTGCTGCTGCATCTCCTACTCTGAAGTGGTTTCCATCTAATACAGGGTTTACAGTTTGGTTCAATAGCTCTCAGTAGCCCCACTATGAAAAAATTGCTCCAGCATCACTGAATACATCTCTCTCACAATAGACTAAAAACTGCAGAATTCACAATAGCTAGCTCTGAGGACACATATGTCCCTCTAGATAGTGGTATCTTACATATACTCAAATGCCTCTGAAAAAAATTAAAATGGATGCCTGGAAAGGAGGGAAGTTTTTTACGAGTAAAAAAGTTTCTCCTTTTTCACATGCATATTTTAAAAGCTACCATCAGTGAGAAAAAGTGATGGAAATAAACACATGTGAATATGTAAGAATTCAAACTCAAATTGGACACAGGAGGGAGAGAAAGGAATGAGACCTTGAAAACCGAAAAACCTTGTACAGTGAAGGTGCTATAAAGATAATTGCTACCTTGGGTTTTGAAGCAACGAATTATTTCCCCATTGACACCTCCTTTCCATCTGAACTTTTATTGATTTGTACAGTAATTTCTATCTTCCTAGCTAGCATGCAAACTCCACATCTGAAAAGAGGGAGGGCTATAACAGGGCAGCCTTTTGTTGTTGTTTAATAGAACATGTTTGATCAGCCTGAGCAAATCACTTTCTAGCATTGTAAAGGTTCATATGAGATTACAAATGTTCTATTTTACAAATTTCTTCATTTGCATGGATTTGGTTATGGAGTCAGCACAAGCAGAGGATATTTCAAATGGCTTAGTTCTGCTCTTTACAGCCAAAGACCTTCAAGGTTTCAAATAAGTTATTCCATCTACTATATCTGTGCTTGGTAATATGTGACTGTGCAGCAGCTGCTCCTGTTGCTTGTGCTATTAGAATGTCATTGTGCTCTCAGTTTGAGCGAGAGAGAAATAATCTTTGCCTTACATTCTTTGGGCTGGCCCAAACTGCTCCTACGGTGACACTCTAATAGCACAGGAGATATCAGCAGTTGCACATAAAACACTATTGTATAGAAGATACTTTTATATGAAACAGGCAATATCTCTCAATTTGAAACACTCACTGGATCTATCTGTGTGTCTGTGCATGCATAGGCGCATGCACACACATATATATGAGACAGAGGTTAGTGTACGAATAAACACATAATGCTTGGAAAAGTGTCTTTGATTTTGAAAGAGATTACAAGTTTTCAACCACAGTACCCATTTTTAATGTGCATTTCTTAAATTACAATAGTCTTCCCTAACCAAATAACATTG
This sequence comes from Apalone spinifera, assembly GCA_030068395.1. NCBI lineage: Eukaryota > Metazoa > Chordata > Testudines > Trionychidae > Apalone > Apalone spinifera. The sequence goes on from CM057845.1 coordinate 289,443,811, forward strand.
AATTGTGCCACTGTAGTCATGGAGCAGGAATTATAACAAGAAAATAATAATGAATGTGGGAGAGGCAAACGCTATTTAAGGATACTGTGTTTAGCATTAGTAAAAGATTCCAGTCTCACCTTCTTCAGACTGTGCTAACTGGCAGTACGCCTAGTTATTTCAGCTCTGGCATTCCTGTTTATCTTTTGTGTGCAGAAACTGCCAAGCATTCAAAAGTATGTGGCAGTTGTCTTTCCACTTGTCTTTCTGACAAAAGGTCCACAGGACCTAAATAAAAATCAGTTCACACACAAATGAATTGAAAAGGGCAAACCAGGAGTTCTGCAAGTGCACTAACTAGCTACTTGCACTGCCTCACATTCCCCTATAGTCTCATTTCAGCCCTCCAACTGAGGTATCAGTTTCACACCTGGACTAATGAAGGATGGTAGTGTAGTAGGAAAATGGCATTTTCTGCTGCACTGATGTAATAACATGATGTAATAACAGCAAGATGGCCCCTTACAAAACAGTCTCTCTCAGGCTATGTCTAGTCTGTAGAGTTTTTTCCGGGATACAGAAGCATCCCAGAAAAACTCTGCCACATCCAGTAAACACATCCTCTTTTTCGTGTAGATGGGCCAAATGTCGGAAAAGCCTCTTCCGAAAAAACAAGCAGAAAAAGGTATGCAAATTGTGGTTCGCAATTTGCATATCTCTTTCTGAAACACACACACACTCCGCCCCCCCAGCATAAACATAGCCTCATAAAGTTCCCTCCCCTATTGGGCTATATATTGTTCCTTAAGACTAACTAATGTTAAGTAATTGCAACCATTGTTCATAAATACATAGCCTATCCTGGATTTCCTTACTTAGCCCAGTAACTAAGATGCTTGTTTTCTGTTTTGCATCCAGTATCTTTTCAATGAGAACATTTGTGTTCTTAATATCTCATACTTCACCAGATCTCCACCTCAGGAAAGGATTAAACAATTTCTCTCATTGTGGTCAGCCTCAAACTGACCTATGGGTATACCTATGAGGCTTGTCAATCATGGAGATGGACGGGTCCCAAAAAGGGAGGATCCCTACTCAGTAAAGGTTAATACACTGAAGGATCAGGACTGCAACTCAAAGCCCATCACCCCCTGGAAACAGATTGCTAATCAGAGAAATTGTTTGAGAGCCTTGGCTGCCCAGACCCTCTCTGAAAAGCGAAAGGCCTGTTTTTTTTTATTTCTGGTTCCAAAAAGCCCGAGGCTCTGCATTTTGTGGGTTGTGGAAGCATTCTGTCTTTTTCTTTGTAACTAAGTTAAATTCTTGCAAGGGGGTCAATGCCCTGAACAGCACAGCCAACGGGTTATGTCCTAGACTTCGAGATAGGAGCAGCAAACATCCTGTCCCCAGAGGGGCATTGGAGAGGTAGAGATGATAAGCAAGAATAAAAGTTCTGTGTATTATACAAGTAAGTTATCTTGTTAAATAATTTTTGGGATAATTTCACTGAGTTTAGTATAATTACAACAGGGATGAATATGGTCTTCTAAAGCTAATGAGTTAAAAAGGAAAAAAAGTTTGTTATAATTGACTCCTTTTCTATTCAATCGTAGCTATTTGACGTTTTTTGATATGCAAAAAGAGATTAATATTCCTTAGAAATTGTGAAAGAAAGGATCTGCTTTTAGCAAGGGGGAAACTTTTTCTAGAGCTCATAAACCTTTACAGCATGAATTGCAGCTGGAGCATAAAATTATTGAATAAAAAGTACTGCTTGCACCTGCTTTGCAAAATGATCATCTTCACTAGGACAAAAATCTAATTCATTCTTTACTGAAAATCCTTTTTAATACTTCCGTAGTCATACTAATTGACTGATCTCATACAGAAGTCAGTTGTAGCTAGGAGATACTCCATTTGTGGCTGCACCAAATGGTAAGATTCAGGGAAGAAGATGGGAACCAGCTGATCCTCTTTCTCTCCCCTCCCCCATAAATACCAAAAATAAATAATAAAATATAAATTGTTTTTAACATGCTCAGCCATGGGTAGTTGGAATATGGAATAGATTGCAGGGGAAGACGACAGATGATGGTCAATTTTGTTAAATCAGAGGTTATTAAGTCGAATTTACTAATTTCAAAATAGTTTCCTAGTTTAGACATGGCCTAAATGTTTCACTTTCATTCTTGGATCATGCCTTTGTGCTTTAGCCATACCTAGAGCTAAAAAAAAAATCATGAAAGAACTTGTCCAAATTCAGCGAAACCTTAATAGCCAATCTGTGTTGTGGGTCAAGGTTTGAGGGATTAATATCTTAATCCAATGGATTTGTCATTCCCTAATTAAACAAAGTCTTTTCCTTGGTGTGGGTATGAAAAATAGTTTCTATAGCTGCTGTGCACTTTTTCAGAGACACAAGGTGGGTGAAGTAATATCTTTAATTGGACCAACTTCTGTTGGCTCTGGTCTACACTATGGAGTTATTTCAAAATACACCCCCCCCCCCCCCCCCCCCCCCCCCCCCCGGCCCCCGGCCTTATTTCAAAATAACAAGCAGTGGTGACACTACCAAGCCCATTATTTTGAAACAATGGGCTGGTTACTTCGAAATCTGTACTCCTGCTTTCTTTGGGGAATAACGCTTATTTCAAAGTAGTTATTTTGAAATAGCGGTAGTGTGAATGCTCCGCTGCTGCTACTTCAAAATAACTCTGTGACGGGATGAGGTCACAGGAGACCCCTTGGAGGGACTTCCCAAAGTGCTGATAAAGCCACTGCCACTCACCTTCCTGCTCTCTGAGGCTTCTCACCTCTTGGTCCTGCTGTGCCAGTTCTGCTGGTCTCCCCCAACCAAGGCACCTAGCTGAGATCACTGTCTCTCTCCTCCCCAAGAAGCGGTACAAACACTGAACCTCTTCAGGTCCAAGGAGAGTTTTGGGCCCAGCTTCCTGGGATACCACTCCCCAAATGAGATCAAAACCCTCAATGAATTATTTGGGTAAGCCCCTTTAACAATGAAAAGGG
>CM057845.1:289446916-289465406 GCA_030068395.1 Apalone spinifera
GCAGATTCAGACTAACACGGCTACCCCTCTGATAAAATGATTAGGGGTTTGGAATGGGTACCATATGAAGAGAGGCTAAAGCGACTGGGACTTTTCAGTTTAGAAAAGAAGAGATTAAGGGGGGATATGATAGAGGTATATAAAATCAGGAGTGGTGTGGAGAGGGTGAATAAAGAAAAGTTATTTATTAGTTCCCATAATAGAAGAACTAGAGGATACCAAATGAAATTAATGGGTAGCAGGTTTAAAACTAATAAAAGAAAGTTCTTCTTCACACAGTGCATAGTCAACCAGTGGAACTCCTTGCCAGAGGAGGCTGTGAAGGCTAGGACTATAACAGAGTTTAAAGAGAAGCTAGATAATTTCATGGAGGTTAGGTCCATAAAGGGCTATTAGCTAGGGGATAGAAATGGTGTCCCTGGCCTCTGTTTGTCAGATGCTGGAGATGGATGGCACGAGACAAATTGCTTGATCATTGTCTTTGGTCCACCCCCTCTGGGGTACCTGGTGCTGGCCACTGTCGGCAGAGAGGCTACTGGGCTAGATGGACCTCCGGTCTGACCCAGTATGGCCATTCTTATTTTCTTATGTTCTTATGATTGCTTCCCCCAGGTAATAATTATTTACACTGGGCTTGATAGTAAGTAAAAGTGATTTTATTAATTACAAGCAGTAGGATTTAAGTGGTTATAAGTGAGAACAAGCAGGGCAAAGTAGATTACAAATGAAAACTAACAGAAAATGCTTTCCTAAATCTAACACTAAGTCCTTAGTACAAACTTATTACAAACTCACCCTAAAACTGTTTTTGTTCCAGCTGTACTTTCAAACAGGGGAAAACTCTACTTCCCCTGGAGTTTCTGGTTCACCCTCCTGGGTGTGTCAGCCAAAGACTCCCACTTTCCTATTGTTTTTAAAGATTCCTTTTTTTGTTTGTTTTTTTGCATGCAAAGTCACCTGGCCAGTTGGGGTGGAGGTGTGACTTCCCCAGACCTACCATTGCTAAGACTTAAAGGACAGAAGATATTGTTTAACAGTTAGTCATCAAAACATGGAAGGTAGTCCCTGTGATGGCTTTCATTCACCCAGTTAAAAACCGTAATGCACTCTAAACGCCATATGTCCAATTTTAACACAAGAATGATACATACACCAAAATAACATAAACAGATCCAGTGATTATGACGTGAAGTTTGATAGGTTACATGTAGCAATTTGTCCAAAGCACTTTTGAGTTATGTGCATTTGTGTCCATAAGTCCATTTCATAAAATATGGGGAAGGATCCATCACAAACTATTCCCCACAGTCATTCAAAGTAATTACTCCTCAGTGTTTTCTGGGGCACTAAGTCAAGCTAGCGCATCCACAGTAACAGAGCCTGCCTTGGACTAATTTTGATGGTCCCCCATAGAAAGGGACATGCTATTTCAATTTTGTTATTTCGGGAAATATTATTTCAAATTTAGTTATTTCAAAATAATTTCCTCATGTAGACATGCCCTTAATGAAAGGGACAGCTTTTGTGCCACACAAGAGAAGAACTTGGTGTGTTTCGTAAACTTGTCTCTCTCACTAACAGAAGATGGTCTAATAAAAGATGTTACTTACCCACTTTGTCTCTCTAATATTCTGGGATTGATACATTACAATCAGATCTTTGTACTGTATTAGCCCAGCCAGTGATTACTGAAAAGTGTGAAGATACTAGTACCTTACTGATAGAATAGAGAAGGAAATTCTAGCTGGTAGAACAAGGGGCAAGATCTGGCCCTAAAATATCACAATTTAGAGACTGTCTCCATCATTGAGATAAGTAGTAAAGTCTACAAACTTTTCTACGCTTTGTTATCATGTGGATTCAATGCTATGAGAAAAAGGAGGTTGTAATAGAAAATAAGCTATGTCTTCTCCGGTGAAACCACCTTCATAAAGAGAACTATTCATGCCTTTCATACAAAATCCAGTGATAAGGCTAGTGTTTCTTAAAATCTGTTTACTTGTCTTCTTGTCTCTTTTAGTTCCCTGGCTTTCATTACATATTTTATATTTAGAGTTCAAAGTAATTAACCCTTTATGCATTCCTGAAAGTTAAACACCTTGAACTGGGCACTGAAAACCGTATAACATAGTTTGTCTTTGACAGAAGGGATTCATTTATTCTTGCCTTAAATGAAATTGACAATGAACCTTTTAATCTCAGCTCATTTCAATATCTTCCACAATTATAGCTGAAATTGACGGTGAGCAGAATTTCATTCAGCTGCAACAGAATTATTTGAAAGAGCAGACCGTATGAATAAAACTAATTTCTGTCATGTTAATAATCTGGCATGTCTCACTGCAACATTATACATTGTTGGAATTCATAAGGCCATTTGTTGAAGAAGCAGCATAGCCTCTTTGCACTCCAAAGCTGCTAGAAATTGAGTAGAAAAAATGCTTACTGTGGTCAGCCTAAAAAGTCAGTTTTGCTTTGTACAGCTAGATAAGGTTGTATCAGTATTCGCAGTCATACCTAATCTTTCCCAGACATATTATAGAAAATACCTAGAATACTGAAAATACACAGGTAGAACTGCTTGATTATCTAAGGCAATTGGAAAGATTGCAAGAGATGACATTTGCAATGTCCTATTGTACTTTTTATCATTATTGCTATTGAGTTCTAGAGTGAAAATATATGCAGGTTAATAGACTTTAACTCTTGTTCATTCCAACTTGCTGAGGAAGAACAACTTTTAGAATGGTAGACAAATGTTACAAACATCATTTAATATTCTTATCTCAGAGGCTACCATTTTGTCCATTGTGGGGACCTGAGATCTACATGGGGAAATAATCACTGTTTTTTCCCCAGTCTTTCTAATGCCCAGTGAGAGTTAGGTGTCAAGATCTCTCTTTGAAATTCTCCAAATGAATAAATGCACTGAAACAATGTTCCACATAAGACACTTAAGGTCAGGTCTACACTAGAAGTGCTACAGTAGCGCATCTGGTAAAGATGTTGTACTTCAGTAGGAGAGGACGCTCCTGCCGGCATAAGAAAACCATTTCTGTGAGAGGTTGTAGCTATGTTGGCAGGAGAAGCTCTCCCACTCATATAGCCCTTTCCACAATCGATCTCATTCATACCTCATTGACAAAAGTTGTACAGACATAACGTCTAGGGTGGACAAGATCCTATATTATATATTTAATAAGTTTCTGGTTTACAACACATCCTTTAAAGTTTCAAAACAAACTGGATTCTGTTTCATATCCTTGATGCACTTTAGGAATTTTTTAGGAAATTCTATAGCCTGTGTAGTACAGGACGACAGTCTCTAGATCATCACATTGCTCCCTTTTGGCTTTGAAATCTATGACTCTATAACGCCAATTTGTTAGATAAGCATTTGCAGTCATGGACCATTTTTGAGTAAAATCATTAAAAAGAAATAAAATAGTAGAATTGTGAGGGAAAACAAGCATTATTAATTGACACAAAATTTGCATATGTTGTCTACTAAAGGTAAATCAATGGGAGTTGTACAACTAAAAACATGCATTATTAAACTTAAAGAGTTCATGGCTATTATGAAATTGATAATATGGCACGAGAAGAAAGCAACTATCCTATTTTATATATAAATATATACATTTTTAAAATATATAAATATATCACATAACAGCAATGTTAGCCCAGAAAACTTTGACACAATATTGGTTTTAAGAACACACAGCTTCCTCAATTGTCTTTTCAAGGTTACATACTTGTAAGAAACAATTATCATATCATTACCTCTGTACTATAAAACTAATTTCCTATTTCAACATTGATGTGAACATACTTAGCTGATTGAAAGGGATGGAGGAAATCCAGGCATAATTTTCTTTAATGGGTTGAGTCTAGGGAGTCTACCTTTCATAAAAATAATAATGTCTAAGATGAAGGCACACAGAAGATTCCACGCTTTCTTAATGCTGATAAGTTGTGACTTAAGCCATTAAGATCTTATAATTATTGGAGCTGCTCAGTACACCAACCCCCTAGCATGGCAGCAGTGTGTCAGGTACACTTCAGCTCAAAGGAAACTGCTGTAGGTGCTTCAGTGGCTAGTCCTGATGAGTCTCAATAACACTCCAGCACATGGTTAAGGGAAAGGTGATTTCTCTGGGGCTTTTAGGGAAGAGAAAGTACCTAGAGTGTTTTCAGACTGAGGCTGGAACTGGTACAGTTCAAAGTCAGCAGTAGTGGTAAATGTTTGTGTCCCAGTGGCAGTAAGAGTAAGGTCCCAAGTAAGAGTCAGTGCTCTTCAGTCCTGTTGTTTGTGGCAGGGGAGCCGAGAGACTCTGTGGCCTCTGGGCAACGTGTGGCGTCTCGGCTCCATGCACCGAGAAGGGCTGGTGCCTTGGAAGGAAGGACCGGGGCTGTGGCAGCCAGCCCTCCATTTCTCCCAGAACACAGCAGCCCCCCAGCCCTCAGAATTGCACGGAGTGTGTGGCAAGGTATGGTGTGGGGCTCTAGTGGTGATTTAAAGGCCTGGGCTCAGGGCCGGCCCACAACATTTTGGCACCTGAGGTGGGGAGCTCAAATAACGCCCCCATACCTCCTCGCTTGGGCCAAAACTTTGAAAGGTCTCAATTCTGCCTTCTTCCCGTTCTACTCCTCTCGTGGCACTCCACCATCTCTGTGCATGTAGAGCAGAGAGAATACATATGCACCAGCAGCAGACACAATTTTCTACACTCTGGGTCCTAGTGGCACCCTCCCACAGTCTGGCATCTGAGGCAGCTGCCTCAGTTCGCCTGATGGTAAGACCAGCCCTGCCTGGGCTCCAGCCACTGCTGCGACGACATTAGCAGCAGTGGCAGCTGGAAACTCCAGGCCTCTTTCAATTGCCAGATCCTGGGGCAACTGCCCTCTTCCCCTCCCCGCCCCCCTTGTTGCTGGATCTTGTCTGTGGTGCCTCCTCCAGACCAGTCTCTATGCCCACGAATAGGAACTTATAGGTTTCCAGAATAGACACAGAGTTTCTCTTGAGGGAAGACCTTCCTGCCCAGCTGCTGTTCTCCCACAGGCTGCTCAGACCTGCCTTAGGCTGTAACCTCTGGCAGTCATAGCTTGTTCCACACTCAGGACTGCATATGGTTCCTGGGAATTTTGTTTTGCCTCCAGTTTCCCTATAGTTCCTTGCTATCCAGTAAGCCTATACACATCCAGCTCCAACTGCAGCTCCTGGCAAGCTATGCTGCTGCTGCTCCAAACCGAACTCAGCCCTTTCTGGGGATATGTCTATACTACAAAGATTTTTTCAGAAAAAATGGCTGTTTTTCCAAAAAAACTTCAATTACATCCACATTGCAATCGCGTTCTTCTTAAAGAAAATCGAAAGAACAGAGGAGTATTTCCAACATTAGTAAACCACTTTCTATGAGGAAGAAGACTTTTTGCAAAAGAGCTCTTTTGGAAAAAGGTATGTGTGGACGGGGAAGAGGGAGTTCTTTCGAAAGAAGAGAAAAGAGGAAAAAGCATAGGTGCCCTGGTGGCCGCTCCGTCCATAGAATAGCGATAGTGTCCATTCAGTGTGGATGCTATCTTTCAAAAAAGCAGATCGCTTTTTCGATGCACTTTTGCTGTGTAGACGATCTCTTTTGGAAGAAGTTTTTCAGACGATCTCTTCCAGAAAGTCTATCCTGAGCCCTATGAGGCTGAGTAAACTGTTATGGGCCAGCCATGGGTTTTTAAATGCAGCATAGACATTCCTTGAATATCTTTCCCACATCTGAAGCTGACCTCCATGTAACTTGAAAACTTGTCTCTTTCACCAGTAGAAGCTGATCCAGTAAAAGAGCTGATCTCATCTAGATTGTCTCCTCACTTATTTGAGGAATTCCAGTAAATAGGCATGGCTGCATGCATGAAGACTGCCAGCAAAAACTGATTTATCTGATTATTTACTGAACGTTCGCTACTCCTCTTCTGCAGTAATTTTCCAAAACATTCACTGATTTTCGAAAACTATCTCTTTTTTTGAGAAACAGCAGTGTGAAGGGTAAGTTAATATTCTTTAAGCAGCCTGCATATATGGAGCAATAACTGAGATGTATTACAATGGAATTTCTGTAGCTTTATTTGGAAAGAGAGAAGGGAAGCTAGAGGAGGCTTTCCAAAACAGCTTCCCTCTCAAGCCCTCTACCTGTTTTCCCCTCTTCTTCTTAGAAGAGAGGGCTGTGGTCAGGGGCCTCTCCGGTTCCCTTATTAAAGTGGAGAGGTGGGTGCCTTGGCTCCATGTTCCTTGAAGGGGTGGGGCCTCAGTGAGAAGGGGCAGGGCTGGGAACAGCCAGCCCTCTGTGTTGCCCCAGAACATGGTGCGCCAAAGCTGCCAACCCCTTCCCCCAGGCCCCAGAGGCACCCAGAAAATGTCGGACAGAGTTTCAGGCATCAATTTAAAAGGCCTGGGTGCTAGCCGATGCTGCTGGCAGGGAGCTCCAGGGACCTTTGAATCATCGGACTCTGGAGTAATTGTCCCCATTTGCCCCCTCTCCTGTCCATGGTCCTGGTCAATTATACTGCCCTCAGTTCTACCACTGGTAGCAGTTTTTAAAGCGGGGTTGTTGAGAAACATCCCCTTGTGATTGTAATTCTTTGAAGAATACCATTCTTTCATGGTGACTCCAGAGGAGGTGTGGCTAGTCCAGAAAGGAACACGATTAGTAAAATTCTGAACTATGGTGGAGAAAGGAGACATAAGTTGGATGAAGTAAACTAGAGCATCCATGGGGCTATGCTGACTTAAATTGAAGTGCAACGCTACTGCACAACTGCTCCGACTGACTAGCAGCAGGGCCCTACATTTGCCCTGCCCCTCTGCTCAGATCCCAGGTGAGATGGTGGTGCTTTCTCTTAACTGCTCCCTGGGTTGGCTTTTTTGCTCCAAGTTTATTATTTGGAATGCAGGCAGAGGAGACTGCAGTCTACCCGTGTGCAGGAAGGTGGATCTGGTTCCCGTTTCCCCTTTGATCCAAGAGAGATATAATCTGTACTTCTGCTCTCAGAGATGATGTCCCATTCTGCATTAGCCATCTATCAATCTTATTTAATTGGACTCCATCACCATAATAATGGAGAAACTCTCCATCTTTCTCTGTTTTTCTTCAGGATACCCAATGAGATAGGGAAGAGTTAGTCTCCCTATTTCACAGCTGGGGACAGGTGCCTGGATGTACAAAAGGAGCAAGGCCTGGTGACCCTCAGCACCACAATAACTAATTTTTAGGTGCCTAGAATATCACTGTGACTTGCAAAGTCTGAGATATGAGCTAGGTGCCTAAGCTCCCAATGCACAAGGAGATTTACGAAAGCTAGCAGGCTTTGTAGCGAGCAGCCTGAACTAGTGTACAGGAAAAGCCCATGAGAGTGTGCTAAGCCCCACTGCTCTCATGGAGCTAAGCAGCTAAACTCAGGCTGCAAGGCTTCACAACCAAAAACCCTCTATGCCAGTTTGCCAGAAGCTTAGGGCTAGGAAGAAAAGAAAGAGGAGGAAGTCCGTAATTTTTAGCCAGGTGGTTATTCACCTAAGGGATAGGCAAGCACTTCAAATCCCTTCTCTACCTCTTGTAGGGGGGAACCTTTACATCTTACAGGAGTGCCCTCACTTCTGGGTTATGGAATATTGTCATGGGGGGTTACCTCAGTCACTGCTGACATTACACTCTTGCTAAATAATTTAAGAGTCACTAGAACAGGAAACCTGATTCTACTCTCCCACGTCCCAAATGCAATAATTTCCACGCTATTGTCATCCCCATGCATGGATCTATGCTCTCGCTCTCACTCTCTCTCTCTGGCACAAAACACACTTTTCCCCCTTCCCGCAGCTGTTTTGTTAGAATTTGTTGGAGGGGACTGATTTGGTAGGCAGCTGCTAGCATGCCTTCCTTATCAGACCCCAGACACAACTTAGATGGCCAAATGCCTATCTTCCCTAGATATATGAATCCCTCTGGAGCTTAGCTGGGAGATAGACGTGCAGACCCATAGGGAGTGGCAGCAGTAAGCTTGCACAGAGGCAATAACTTAGGTGTCTAGGGCACTTTTATTGAAAAAAACTGTAGGTGCTGAGTGAATTTAGGTTCCCACAGGGGTTTGAGCTTCACAATGGAGCCAAAAACTGGGAATCAGATGCCAAATTCCTTTTGTGTGTTCTGAATTAAGTGACTTGTCTGAATCAAACAGGGAATCTGTGACAGTGCCAGGAACTGAATCCAGGTCAGCTGAATTCTAGCCTAGCACTTAATCACTTGACCATCTTCCTTTTTATACTGGCTGATCTGGTGGAAGGCATGTTAGAAACCGACTCGGAGACAGCTGCTCTTCCTTGTGCATGGTTTCTGGAAATGAAGGTAGTTCATGAAAGAGGTGTCCTTCCCTCCCTTTACTCATATTTGTAGCCTCATGCTTGAATCTGAAACTGCTACACCCACCATATCCCTCTAGTGTTTCAAACAGTTGTTTGGAAAAACCTTTAAAACTCATTTTTTATACATTTAGTCATTTTGTATTCTGCAGTTAAGGAGAGAGAAGTAGGAGGAAACAGAGATGTGAAGCATAAAAGATAAAAGGTGGCTCTCCAATTAAGTTTGATGTTCATCTTCCTGAACATTGATTCATTAATGTTTTGAGTTTAAAAAACTAATTGCTAATATACAAACTCTGCTTGTTTGAAGTATTCAGTAGGAAAATACTGGACTGCACATTTCATGTAAATTAAGTGAAACCCATGCATCTTCTGAACGATTTCACTCCAAACAGCTGGCGCTATTTAGTCTGACAAATGAAACACTTCAGACAGTTTCTCAATTGTTGTAATTAAAAACAGGAAACAGCAAGGTAAATAAAATAATCATGGGATCAATAAAACATTATTATTTTAATGAAGATCTCAAAAGCCCAAGCCATAAGTGCCAGGTTTCAAAGTGCAGGAAATCTTAGCAAACACACATTGGTCTCCGATGGGGTGCTTGAGCAAAGAGCTGAACAAGAATGAAGCGAGTCTCTGAGATTTAGCTATTTCTGTATTAAAATAACCAAAGAAATCACTAGAGGATTTCCAGTAACTGAGATGCTGCAGTGAAGGGGAAAAAGGACACAATCAGGAACTAGCAGGAATCATATAGTACAAAGACATTTAATCAAGTGCATATACTTTTAGCATCTGCATAGATGAGCACAGGCAAAAGAAAATGTCAATAGAAAATTTAGAGACATAAAGGCACTATATTTCAGGCGAACTAGATAGAGAGTACAAAGGAAATTGGAGAGCTAATAAATGCACCATCCTTGGTACCCATTTCCCTTTCCTTTAATAAAGCATGCAGGTGCCAGCAATTGAATGAGATTCCCTTTGCATTACAATAAATGATACTGACATGGCAAGTGGGTGAGCTACAGTGGAATTAAGGGATGTGACCTCTGTCTCAAAGCATGTCACATAGGTGACCATCCTATTGAGAGTCTATTTCTTCTCTCTGATTTTTGGTTTCCCTCCCCTCTTGGATCTCACTCCCAGCTCCCTGAGGAATTGTTTCTCAATGCTCTCTTCCCATGCAGTGGGATCGCTGATTAAGAGAGCTTTTTCTAACACTGCTTACCAGTACCCTCATTGGCTTGAAGCAGGCAGGAGCCATGTTGGGCTATAGCACCCTGTTCCGTTCCTAAATCCATCCCAAAGCACCCTCTTCTGACTCACAAAATCCTAAGCCCACAGCAGATCTGCAGAAAGCCTTCAACAGGCTTTCATGGGGGAAGAGAAGACCATACAGTAGGACAGTTTCCACTGTGGGAGCTGCCTCCAATTTCCACTGGTTTTCACTCTGTTCCATTGGCATACTTGAAACAGAGCACATGACCCCTATTTTTTAATTTGATATTGTGTGCAATATGGTCCAACTCTTCCTATTCTGAGTCCAGCCTGAACAGTGGGGTGTGCATTGGGTATCTATGTGGGGAGGCATCGTCCTTCAAACTCACCCTCTCTGCTCAGCTGCACAGTATCTACAGAGCTCTGATATAGCCCCTGCTGGCTCTCTGGGTGTCAGGTAACAACCACAACCTTGTGCACTCTGGATGATGTGAAGTGGAAGGATCTACGAGGTGGCAGATTTTCTAGTTTCACTCTCTAAATGTTAGCTCACAGAGAGCTCCCACAGAACTAAGCTCTGTGTCATGTAGCAGATATACACCTCTCACACGGCCATCTAAATCCTGCCTTTGGAAAGCAAAACTCTACCAGTTCCACTCCGAGAGGGCCATTTACATCACAGGAAAGGGGCAGGATTTGCTCCTAACTATCTAAACATAGTCTATAATGCAGAGGTATTCTGTAAACATCTATTCATCTTTCTTTCATTGGGATCCATTCCATTACTCCTGTGAGATGTGTCCTTTGGATGCGATTAATCAAAAAAATATTGACTATTAGTTTTAAGATCATTGTTATGAATGATATATTTGGAGCTCTTTATGGAGAATTCTGGTGACTTGCTTATGATGGCCAAATGCATAAATATCACAAAGGTCAATAATTAGTTTATTTGCATTTTGCAGAAGTACCTTAACATTGTACAGAGATTTATAACAACACATCATTTGTTCTAGTGAGACAGATGAAACTCAGATATAGTAATGGCCTGAGTATACTTCTGAAATAAAGGCATTTTCATAAATACATTCTGCAATATATGATAACTTGAATTCTTTTCACGTAAGTTAGTGTTTCTCTTCAAGCGAGGAGAAATTCTTGAAAAATTTACTGTATGTTAAGGCTTTTTGGAATCTATCAAGACTTTTTGGCTTTATGATATGCCTCTACCTTTAAAAAAACTAGGAGAGATACTCCTATACTATTCACTAGGAGGTACTGTGAGCTTTTTTTAGCTAGATTTTTGAACAACTGAGGCATAGATAGTGATGGAGATGCTGAAATTAGTTGCAGTTGGAAGGGGGTTAGAAAGGAAGATCAAAGACAACTCTGCTTTGTGTGGGAAGAGCAATTCAGAAGGGGGAACAGGCTCAGATCAGGGAAGTATAAATGACACAGAGATATTGTATGAATGAGGGAAATTTTCATCAAGGATTTAGAGGGTATGTTTATAAAGTTTGCACATGATACCAGGCTGGGAAGGGTTTCAAGTGCTTTGGAGAATAGTGTCATAATTCAAAATGATCTGGAGAAGCTGGAAAAATGGTCTGAGATAAATAGGATGAAGTTCAATAAGAACAAATGCAAAGTACTCCACTTAGGGAGGAACAACCAGTCTCACATATCATTGAAACATAGAATCATAGGGCTGTAAGAGACTTCAGGAGTTCAGCCCCCTGCCCAAGGAAGGACCAGTCCCAACTAAATCAACCCAGTCAGGGCTTTGTCAAGCTGAGACTTAAAAACCTCTAGGGATGGAGATTCCACCACCTCCCTAGGTAACCCATTCCAGTGTTTCACCACCCTCCTAGTGAAATAGATTTTCCTAATTTCCAACCTAGACCTCTGCCACTATAACTTGAGACCATTGCTCCTTGTTCTGCCATCCGTCACTACTGTGAACAGTCTTTCTCCATCCTCTTTGGAACCTCCCTTCAGAAAGTTGAAGGCTGCTATCAAATCCCCCCTCACTCTTCTCTTCTGCAGACTAAAAGGGAAGTGACTGTACAGAAAGGAGTACTGCAGAAGAGGATCTAGGTGGACCACAATAGTGAGTGTGAAACTGTTACAAAAAAAAATGCATTAACTGGAATGTTGTGAGCAAGACACGAGAAGTAATTCTTCCCCTCTACCCTGTGCTAAGTAGGCTCAACAGGAATATCGTGTCCAGTTCTGGCCATTATATATCAGGAAAGATGTGGAAAAATTGGAGAAGGTCCAGAGAAGAGCAACACAAATGATTAAATGCCTAGTAAACGTGACTTGTGAGGGAAGACTGAAATAATTAGATTTGTTTAGTCTGGAAAAGAGAAGATTGAGAGAATACATAATAGATGTTTTCAAGTACCTAAATGGGTGTTACAAGAGGGAGGGGGAAACATTATTTTCCTGAACCTCTCATGCAAAGCAAGAAGTGATGGACTTAAATTGCAGCAAGGGAGGTTTAGGTTGGACATTAGGAAAAACTTCTTGTCAGGGTGGTTAAATACTGGAATAAATTTCCTAGGGCTGTTGTGGAATCTCTGTCACTGGAGATATTTATGAGCAGGTTAGACAGACATCTATCAGGATTGATCTAGATGGTGCTTGGTCCTGCTATGAGGGCAGGGAACTGGACTTGATTACCTCTCAAGGTCTCTTCCAGTTCTAATGTTCTATGATTCTATGAAAAGCAGTCATAGTGCAACTGAAGCTGAAAGAAGGGAGTTAAAATAGACTGGAACAAGGAACAGCAAGGGAGAAATGAATCAGGGAAGGTGTAAGAATGTGTTAGTGGCATTAAGGAACCTGAACATAAGAACAGCCATACTGGGTCAGACCAACAGTACATCTAATCCAGTATCCTGTCTGCCAGCAGTGGCCAATACCAGATGCCCCAGAGGGAGGGATCAGAACAGGTAACCCTCACGTGATCCCTCCCCTGTCACCCACCTTCAGAGAAACAGAAGCTAGGGACACCATTACTATCCATCCTGACTAATAGCCATTGATGGACCTAACTTCCATGTACCTATCTAGCTCTTTTTTGAACCCTTTTAAAGTTCTAGCCTTCACCACATCCTCTGGTAAGGAGTTCCACAGGTTGACGGTGCGCTGAGTAAAGAAAAACTTCCTTTTGTTTGTTTTAAACCTGCTGCCTGTTAATTTCATTTGGTGACCCCTAGTTCTTATATTATGGAAATAAGTAAATAACTTTTCCTTCTTCACTTTTTCCATACCAGTTATGATTTTATAGACCTCTATCATATCCCCCCTTAGTCTCCTCTTTTCGAAGCAAAAAAGTCCAAGTCTTTTTAATCTCTCTTCATATGGGACCCGTTCCAATCTCCTAATCATTTTTGTTGCCCTTTTCTGAACATTTTTCAATGCCAATATATCTTTTTTGAGATGAGGCAATCACATCTGTATGCAGTATTCAAAATGTGGGTGTACCATGGTTTTAAATATATACATTGTTTGCTTTTTTGACTGCCACTGCACACTGAGTGAATGTTTTCAGAGAACTATCCACAATGACTCCAAGATCTTTCTCTGTAGTAATTGTAGCCAGATTAGTCCCCATCATATTGTATGTATAGCTGGGATTATTTTTTCCAATGTGCATTACTTTACATTTATCAACATTAAATTTCATTTGCCATTTTGTTGCCCAATCACTTAGTTTGGTGAGATCTTATTGAACCTCTTCATAGTCTGCTTTGGTCTTGAGCTATTTGGCATCATCTGCAAATTTTGACACCTCACTGTTTACCCCTTTCTCTAGATCATTTATAAATAAGATTAAATAGGATTGGTCCCAGGACAGACCCTTGGGTCTAGTTACCTTTCTTCACTTGGAAAACATACCATTTATTCCTACCCTTTGTTTCCTGTCTTTTAACCAGTTATCAATCCACGAAAGGACCTTCCCTCTTATTCAATGACAACTTACTTTACTTAAGAGCCTTTGGTGAGGAACCTTGTCAAAGATTTTCTGGAAATCTAAATATACTATAAAGTTTAGGAAAGTGTAGGAAACTGTTGTTGTAAAACACTAAGATCAGATCTAGCAAATTCCTGTAGACCTAGTGTTTGTTACCATGTTTCAGTCTTCTTTCACATTACTCCAACTGAGGCTTAATCAGTACAGAGTACAGCACGAGAATTACTTCTTGGCTGCGTCTAGACTGGCATGATTTTCCGCAAATGCTTTTAACGGAAAAGTTTTTTTGTTAAAAGTATTTGTGGAAAATAGCGTCTAGATTGGCACGGACACTTTTGCGCAAAAGCACCTTTTTTGCGGAAGTGTCCGTGCCAATCTAGACGAGGTTTTGCGCAAGAAAGCCCCGATCGCCATTTTCGCCATTGGGGCTTTTTTGCGCAAAACAGTCCTGAGCTGTCTACACTGGCCCTCTTGTGCAAATACATTTGCGCAAGAGGACTTTTCCTGAACGGGAGCAGCATAGTATTTGCGCAAGAACACTGACAATCAAACATTAGATCGTCAGTGTTTTTGCGCAAATTCAAATGGCCAGTGTAGACAGCTGGCAAGTTTTTCCACAAAAGCAGCTGCCTTTGCAGAAAAACTTGCAGTCTAGACATAGCTCTTGTGTCTTGCTTACAACAATGTGGTTTGATTTTTTTTGAAGGAGTTTGACTTGTATTTAGCTTGTGGCCCAAAGCACTTGCAAACCCCTCCCAATGTGTTATCATTCACAGCCTTTATAAGTGCACTCTCTAAGCAGTGGTGAGGGGGGACCTGGAGGGCTGGACAAGCACTGGGACAACCCCATCCCTGCTCTTCCTCTCTCCTAATTTGCCCTTGACCGGCCTCATCCCTGCACATAGCAACAGCAGCAGCAGGGAAAGTGCAGCAAGGCAGCCCCAACTCTCTTTGCTCCCCTGGGTGCATCACTCCACTTCTGCCCACACATTTTGGGGGACTGTGGCCACTCATGCTGAGCCCCCTCCCCCCCCATCTCATCCCTTATCGAAAGCATTGATGATTTTGAACAGAAATGTCTCTGGAACTGATCCCCGCAGGACACTGCTCATTATGTCATTCCAACATGACTGTAAACTACTGATAACTACACCCGGGGCACTATTTTCCAATCAGTTTTGCACCCACCTCTTGGTAGCTCCATCTAGGTTACGTTAGTATCAAAAACTTTACTAAAGTCAAGATAAACCACGTCAACCATTCCCCTTTCCCCCCATCACAAGACTTGTTACTTTGCCCTAGACACTTGGGACTAGGGACCGGAAAGGTGGAGAGGAACTAATACGAGTCTTTTAAATACTCAAAATGTTTTACACGCTCCCTCAAACTCTGGATGTCGGAGGGCTGGACAACATTCTGTCTCCTATCCATATAGCAGTACAGCTAGAGAGAGCCTGCAGGGGTCCAGCAGTGAGAGCCAATGAATTAGGGCAGCTGTACCTTTAAGATCACAGCCAGGAAGCTGCCCTATGTTCCGACACAGCCCCCAAGAGAGGGGTAATAAAACTCCCTCTCTGCCCTCCACTCCTTTGCACACTCAACAGGTGGCTCATCCCACTGGTGTAATGTTACTCCCTCTACCCCTCTCTCTGGGGCAAAACCCCTGCCCAGGCTGGCAGTGTCTCCCCCTGAGCTAAACCCCTCTTCCTGATTTTTCTCCTCCACCCCTCTTCTGCCTCACCCGAAAGTGGCTTGATCCCTCAGCAGGGGCAGACTGGCCCAGCGAGATACCAGGAATTTCCCAGTGGGCCTTCGTCTGGTGGTTGGCATGTTAACATGCCATTGCCCCTCCTTCTGAGCAGCTCCGCGTCCGCACTGTATACAGCAAGCAAAGCCCGACCCGCCGCCTATGCCACATGCCAGACATGACACAGGGGGCGGGGCTTGAGAGGCACTCAGGGGTAATGTCATGGGGAGAGCCATTCTCAACCTATTTCCTGGGCCTATTTTGGCTGCCAGTACGCTCCTGTCCCCCAGACCAGTAAATTTCTGCCATCTGCTTCCTCCTCCATTTTGTCCCCTTTCTCCATTTTTAACCCCTGTAAAATATAGTCAGCAGAAACTTATAAATAGTGTGGACAGAGCGAAGGGCAGTTGCTTCAGCAGAGCTACTGAACATGCTCTGTGCACCTGGTTTGAGGAAATAAATAAAAGTAGGTTTGAGCAAATAAAAAAGCCCCTCTGCTAGGGGAACACTTTCCCCCCCAAAGACCCTCATTCCCACTGTGATAACTGTTTTTACCCCTTCTGCGCTACCTTTGCTGGGGCTTTGCTCCATGTTCATCCAGTAGCTGAGCTTGACAGCTGCTTCTCCTCACACTAGCCCTAATTTTGCCCCAGCATTGATTCTAACCCTTCCTGCAGCCCCTTCACCTCCTGCCCTGTCAATTTTCACCCCCTCCTCTGTTTAGCCCTCTTTATCCCCTTTTAACCCCCTGTTGTAGTCAGCAGACATTTATGCATAGGAAGGGCAGGGGCTTCAGCAGAGCTACTGAGCATGCTAAGTAACTCAATTTTCCCTAAGTAGCACAGTCTCATAGGGAGCAGCTATGTAAAAAACACCAATGGGGAAAGGCAGGAGCTGCATGCTGACCAAGCCCCTCTCCCCCATGCTCTGTCTAGCCAGGGAAAGGTCAGGGCTGATTTCTCCCCCCTCCTCCAGGAGTAAGGAGGGGGGAATCAGCCCCAGCCTTCCTCAACCCAGATGGAGCACAGGGGAGGGAATCTCCGGCAGCAAACTGCCCCAGCCTTCCCTTGGCCAACCAATGCACAATTACCTGGGGGATCAGTGGGGAGGAGGTGCCTTCGCACCTTTCTCTCACACACACACACACACACACACACACACACACACACACACACACCATCCTTTCCCTCAGAGTCACATATTTATCAATATTAAATATAATATATACTTATTGATTAGTTTGTCATTTTAAAAATAGATGCAGAAACAATAGTCTATGAACAGACACAGCTCAGTTGCCATGACTGGAGACCATGTTTTTCTTACAGTTGGTATAAGAAAAAAATGATAAACTATATGCAGATAATGGGAACATCTCAATTGTCCATAATCCTGCCAGGATATACCAGCAATCATTCTAATGTGGAAACTTGTCTCTGACTGTGGCCAGTGGAAGCATTTTACTTCCCCCATAAAGCAATTAATTGAGCAGTACTATTTCATGGAGAAAAAAAAATCTTCCAAATCAAAGTGCTGATCAGCTTGAAGCCCTAAAGCAATAGGAAAAATGGGTGACCAAAAATAAAAAGAAAGTATTAATAAATTCCCATAAATTACTGGCAGCTGTGTATGGGCAATAGAGCTCTGCCTTGGATAGAATCAGAACTCAGGGTATGTCTACAATACAGAGTTTTTTCAGAAAAACTAACATTTTTCAAAAAAAACCTTCAATTACGTCCACACTGCAATCACGTTCTTCTGAAAGAAAATCAAAAGAACAGAGGGGTTTTTTTGACATTGGTAATCCTCATTCTATGAGGAAGAAGCCTCCCAAAAGAGCTCTGCCCATAGTAATCACATCTGAAATGCGAAATAGTGTCAGTTCAGTGTGGACGCTATCTTTCGAAAAAGGAGATCATGTTTTCAATGTGTTTTTGCTGTGTGGATGCTCTCTTTCGGAACAAGTTTTTCCAGAAGATCTCTTCCGGAAAAATTCTTCCAAAAGAAGCCTGCAGTCTAGACATAGCCTCAGATGGAATCAAAGCTCAGAGACTCGCAGAAGTTAAGGTCAGACAGGAGTTGACCATCATGATCACAGTCTGACCTCCTGCATATTGCAGGCCATAAAGCCTCACACATCTATTCCAATAAAAAACCCTAACCCCTAGCTGAGATGCTGAAGTGCTCAAATCATGAGGACTTTTTTATGAGGACTTTAAAGACTTCAAGTTACAGAGAATCCACCATTTACATTGGTTTAAACCTTCAAGTAACCTGCATCCCATATTGCAAAGGACGGTGAAAATCCCCAAGGATCTGCACCAATCTGACCCAGGGGGAAAATTCCTTCCTAACTCAAAATATGGTGCATGAGGTTAGACCCTGAATATGTGGGTGTGGGCAATATCCAAAAGGGCAATATCCTGGCAAATAATTCTTTGTACTAAATCAGAATCTTCCGCCCTGTCTAGTTTCCCATGTTTAGCTGTTGGGGATTGTTGCTCCTGGAAATTGCTGATGGCATTTTTAGGCAGTTATATCATACAGTCCCTTCCATAAATTGACCAAGTCTTGAAGCCAGTACGTTTTTTGGCTCCCCACTGGTCCCCTTAAAAGCATGTTCCAGATCTTCATTCCTTGGATATTTGGAAACCATCTAATTTCAAGCCTAAACTTGATGGCCATTTGTTTTTTGTCCACATTGACACTTAACATAAATAACATCTCTCCCTCTTTGACATTTATTACTTTCATATATTTATAGAGAGCAATCCTATCTCCCCTCAGCCTTCTTTGGGTTATGTTAACAAGTCAAGTTCTTCCCTTTCATAAGTTAGGGTTCCCATTCTTTGAATAGTCCCAGTAGCCCTTCTCTGTCATCTGTTACAAAGGCCTGATTCAGGAAATAGTGGCTGTTAGTGCAAATGACAAGGATTGTGCTTTTGGAGCAGCAGGATCTATCTCTTCCACCAACATGGAACTATATCAATCCTTTGAACTCCTAGATGGCCAAGAATTGGTTACCTTATTTTTGTCAGTGTTATTGGAGAGCAAATACTTCTTTCAAAAGACCTGATCCAAAGCCTATTAAAATAAATGCCCTCCTTCCCCCCCACCCCCCCCCAGCTTTTGGCTT
>CM057845.1:289465416-289493370 GCA_030068395.1 Apalone spinifera
AGTGGATTTTGGATCAAGGCCCAGATTTTATGAGCCCAATTGTAAAGTGAAAGCATTGTCTTTTCCCCACACTTCAAACTAAAACATGTCCTTTCAAGGAGTCATGAGGATATATCCTAGAAAATGTCCACCTACTGATCAAATCTAGTAATTGGACTGGAAGTTAATCTGGAGAATTTACCATCTCCACTCCCACTGCTGCTAAAACCAGCCCTGCTAAGGATAACTTCCAGACTGGATCATAACTGTTCTGCTGAAAAACAAGGGATGCATCTGAAAGCACCAAATGGCAGACATTTGCTAAGCTTGTCCTTTTCATCTCTATGATAAGGGACTAGTGAGAAAATGTCCTTTTGCTTCAGTCATTCTTCACAACCACAGAACAAAGGACTGTGAAGATAAAATATACGAATAAGAACAAATGCCAAGTATGATTCTTTGGGAGGAATAACCAATTGAACAAATAAAATGTGAAATTACTGTCTCAGAGGGAGTACTTCAGACAAGGATCACAAACTAATTATGAATCAATAATGTAATATTGTTGCAAAAAATCAAACATTTAAAATTAATAGAAGTGTGTAAGCAAAAACATGAAAAGTAATTCTTGCACTCTGCTCAGCACTGATAAGGCCTCAGCTGGAATACTATGTCTAGTTCTGGACACAATACTTTGAGAAAAAAAATGGACAGATTGGATAAAGTCCAGGAGAGTGAAACAAAATAATTAAAGTCCAAAAATGTGACCTAGGAAGACATATATATATATATATACAGAGAGAGAGAGAGAGGAACATGAGAATTTGCTGAACCACTGCTTACTGGGCTTTTAGAAGACACTTAGGGGTAAAGTAAAGCTAAATAACAGCACAAAACACTGAGAGCCAGGACTGGTGGCTGTAAACAAACTTTATGGTACTACAGGAACTTGCTCACACCCGTGATAACTTGACATCCAGTTAACTAAAATCGTGCCAGACTATGGATATTGCTGGACCAGAAAGTGAGGGTATGTCTACACTAGCCCCCTAGTTCGAACTAGGGAGGCTAATGTAGGCATTCAAAGTTGCAAATAAAGCCCGGGATTTAAATATCCCGGGCTTCATTTGCATCTTCCTGGGAGCCTCCATTTTTAAATCTCCCTTAATCCGAACTCTGTGCCCACAGCTACATGCGGCACGGAGTAGGTAGTTCGAATTAGGATCTCTAATTTGAACTTCCGGTACACCTCATTCTCTGTTTTGACTAACACAAGGTTCTGCTTAGATTTCTGTGGCACTGATGTGTTATTAAGGTTGGGCACCACCAGTCTAGATAATACTTAGTCCTGCCTTAGTGCAGAGGTCTGGACTACATGACCTGTTGAGGTCCCTTCCAGTCCTATATTTTTATGATTCTGTAAATGAAGGGTTTATAATTACTTTCAGGTTCTCTACTCTAGAAGCATAATATGTATCAATCTGTGCACCTATTAGGGATATAGCACAATGATATGAGCTTGCTGAAGTCTGTCTGCATTATAAAAAAGGTATGTTTTCAACTGAAGTTAGCCCGATTCGAGTGTAGTCTTGAACTTCACGTCCTAACTTGTGAGAAAACCACAAACCGCCTTGTCTTCACTAGGACTTGAAGGGCATGTCTACACATCAAACTTAATTTGAAATAACAGCCGTTATTTTGAATTAATTTTAATAGCGTCTACACAGGAAAACCGCTATTTCAAAATAAATTTGAAATAGTGGAGCGCTTATTTCGAAGTTGGTAAACCTCATTCTACGAGGAATAACACCAAATTCAAAATAGCTACATCAAAATAAGCGCTGTGTAGACACTTGTTTCGAAACAGGGGGCCTCCAGCCCTTCCCAGGATGCCCTGGTGGCCACTCTGGACCAAGCCAGGAAAAATCTTCTGCTCCGCCCCCAACCCCGGAGCCCTTAAAGGAGTAGAGACTGTTTGGCCACAGGGCCTGTGCCAGTTCCAGGTCTGCCAGCCCAGAGTCTGCAGACATTGCCCCTGACATAGTTGCCAGCATGAGCCAGCCAAACATCACCAGCCAGCCCTCCACCACTCCCCAGGAGCAGTCTGGCACCTCCCAGAAGCCTGCCAGGGGCCAGAAAAGGCAGGCACCTTCCTGGTCCAGTGCAGAGATCATGGACCTTTTTCAGGTTTGGGGGGAATTCTCCAACGTCCATGACCTCCACACTAGATGCAGGAACGTGGCTGTCTACAGACGGATGGCTGACAGCCTGGCCACCAAAGGCCACATGAGCAACCAGGAGCAGGTGCACATGAAGATAAAGGAGCTGAGGCAGGCCTATGCCAGGGCCACAGGGGGCAGCTCCCAACCAGGGGAAGACCCAGACCCTTTCCCCTACTTTGAGGCCCTGGACCACATCTTGGGTGTGGTCTGTGCCCCCCAGGTGGTCATAGATCCTGGGGCAGAGGGCCCTCACCTGGAGGGATTGTGGCGCTCACCCTGGACCCCCAAGGCTTACCAGCAGCAATAGCACCGCTGTCTTCCAAGGCTGGGGAGGCCTCGACATATGAGTGCCATCACTCTCCCCTTATGCGGAGCGGGATGTTGGGGGGAGACAGAGCCCAAGGACCGTGCATGTGGGCCTTGCTGAGCACGGATCATGAAGCAACCTGTACATGTGCTGTGCCAGCCGGGACTGCCACACAGGGGCCCTGACCCATTACCCACACACATGTATGTATGAAGACACATGACATGCTCCGTACCCTGGGGAGGGATACTGAAAAATTCCCTCCCTCCACAAGCCCCCTCTATGCAGAGGCAGGGCACATCCTCCCTCCCTCCCACACCCACACTATATACAGCACAGGAGCATGGGTACAGTTCCGGGCCAGCTCACACTCCTGGGGATAGCAGTACATGATGGTGTGGAGACCTGCTGTCCTCACCTTGCAGAGGGGGGATGGGCTTCACCCACTGTGTCCCCAGGGCGCACCACCCCACCCAGGACATCCTCCCACACCTGGGCCAGCAGGCACACCTGGAACCAGGAGGAATACCAGCGGCAGCACTTGGGGTTACTGCAAAGGAGCACTGGGTGCAGGAAGACCTCCAGCTGCGGCGGGAGAGCTTGCAGGAGCTCCATGACCAGGACTGTGCCATCTGCAACCACCTGCAGACCATGGTGCAGAGATTGCTGCCTGCTGCCACTCCAGCCCCTGCTGCCACTCCAGCTATCACTTCTCCTCCCACTCCTGCTCCCCCTCCTGCTTCTTTCTCCCCCCGCCTGTTCCTTCCCTCCATACCCGCTCCCCCCCGGAGATGCCGAGGCCACCGCACCCGCAGTGCTGGGAGACAGGTGGGCCAGCAAGACCCCCAACCCTGAGCTTCTCCTCCCCCTTCCTCCCCTTGTCTCCCCCTTCCAACTCCCTGCTCCCAGGTGTCCCCCTACCTTCTCCCACCGTCATCCGCCCCACCCAAGTTATGGTCAATAAAGAGAGTTTGTTTTTGGCAACACATGTGTTTTTATTTGACATCAGGAAGGGGGCATAGGGAGGGGAAAGTGGAAGGATGTGAGGGTGGAATAAGGCATAAGGCCCCAGTGGGCCTCCTCCATCTGGAAGCTCTCCCTCAGGGCTTCCCGGATACCAGTAACCCCCCGATGGGCACAGCACGCCGCCACCACATGTGGAATATTCCTCTCGGAGAGGTTGAGGCCGGTAAGGAGGCCTTGAAATCGGGCCTTCAGCCAGCCGAAGGCCCCCTCCATCACAATGCAGGCCCTGCTAATCCTGGCATTAAAGGCCTGCTGGGAGGGGTTGAGGTGTCCCATGTAGGGCTTCATGAACCAGGGTTGTAGCAAGTAGGCCGCATCCCCCAGCAGGCATACAGGCAAGTACACGTCCCCGACCCTGATGTGGCGGTCAGGGAAGAAGGTCCTGGTGTGCAGCCTCTGGCACACGGAGGAGTTGCAGTACTCCTGCGCGTTGTGTGCTTTGCCAGACCAGCCCTCGTTGATGTCCAGGAAGCGGCCCTGGTGGTCAGATACGGCCAGCAGGATGACCGAGAAGTACCCCTTCCGGTTAATGTAGAGGGAGGCCTGGTGTTCCGGGGCACGGATGGGGATGTGCATCCCATCAATTTCACTCCCCCCCCCCGCAGTTGGGGAAGCCCAGAACACCATACCCCTCGATGACGGCGTCCACATTGGTGTGGCGGATGACTCTGTGGAGCAGCACTCTATTGATGGACTTGACCACCTGCAGAGGGACACACAAAACCACCGAGAGTCACTGGGGTGCCGGGGTGGCTGAGAGTGTTCCTTCCCCACCACTGCCCCATGCCCCCTCCCCAGGAGCAACCCCCCCTGCAATTCTGGCCACTACAGGCAGTCTGTAGTGCTGCTAGGGCAGAACAAACCCTCCTGTGGAGGGGACTTGCACCCCGTTCCCCACCCTTTTCCCTAGGGCAGCCCATCGCTTCCTCGCACTGCCCCTTCCCCACCACAGTGGCCGGAGACTGCCATACCTGCATGAGCATTGCTCCGATAGTGGATCTCCCCACGCCGAACTGATTCCCCATGGATTGGTAGCTATCCGGCACAGAGAGCTTCCAGAAGGCAATAGCCACACACTTCTGGAGGGGAATGGCGGGCCTCATGTGTGTGTCCTGTCGCCATAGAGCGGGACGAGCCACTCACAGAGCTCGAGGAAGGTGTCCTTCTTCATCCTGAAGTTCTGGGTCCACTGTTGGTCTCCACAGCGCTCCGGGATGATGTGGTCCCACCAGTCGCTCTTGGTGTCCATACATCAGATGCGGCGGGGCACACTGGCATCCAGCCGTTGCTCCTCCACGGCCCCCCAGGGAGGTCCGGAAGAGGACCTGGGGGTTGGGCTGCTGCAGAAGCTGCCAGGCAGTCTCCAGCAATTGCTGCCAGGCTTGCAGCAAGACATCCAAAATGAGCACCAGAGTGCCCAGAGGCAGTTCTGGCTTCATGGTGCCAAGTGCTGTGGTGTCCTGAGTCAGGGCATCCAAAGCAATCAGAGAAAAAAAATGCTTTGCTGTCCCTCAGCGAAGTAGGCAAGCAAGCAGAAAAACCTGAGAACTGGCTGTCCAGGGGGGTCCTTTTAAGCACAAGCCTCAGATAGCCTCAGACAGCAGCCACACAAAGCAACTACTGACCTGATGACCTGCGGGAACTGGTTCCAGCTGGTTCCAGCTGGCCTTAAATGCAATTCAGGTCCAATCAGTGTCGATGCACTATTTCGAAATAGCAAAACACTATTTTGAAATGCATTTTATGTGTAGACGTGTTATTTCAAAATAATTTATTCGAAATAACTCTGTAGTGTAGACATACCCATACTCATTAATGTATTTGGCTTAAAAAAGAACCACCACTCTATTTTGGGATTTTTTGTTTTTGTTTTTTGTTTTGTTTAGTTGTTGTTTGTTCTCAGCTACCTAAAGTTACTTAAGCCTGCATTCTGCAAACAATTATTCACAGATTTTACTTTATGCCTATGTGTAAACTTAAATGTAGGTAAGTGTTCAGAGGATCAGGGCTTTGTACAGATACAACAAATAATGTTATGACGTTGACTGAAGCAGGTGTTTCCTCTACGTAAGTTACATGGAAAATAATATATCTTGGTTTGTGTGGATAGTGGATAAAATGTGTTCTCACTCACAGTTAGTACCATTTACCTTAACACCACTGGGGCCTCACAGATTTCTAATAGGCACAGACATTAGATTGGTGACTAGAAGTATGTAAAAATTTCAAAATAAACATTGAAAAAATAGCAACATTCTTGTCTGGAGTCTTTAAAATTGTAACAGTTCATGAAAGACAAGTTCAATTTTGCATTTTCTATTTGGCTGTAGCTGGATATAAGCTGATTTCATCCAGAGATTTATGTTTCAGAGCAAAACCCACAATTTTTGGCATTTAAAAATTAAAAATAGCATTTGCACACTGAACAATTTCTATTCAAAGCATTCAAATGTGAGTTTCACAGCTTTGCCATAGGAATGGGACTGTTTTCTGGAAATTCTGCAGAAACAAAACTCTACTCCTCCTTTCTTGACAGAACTTTCTGACTTACCAAAAAGCTTGGATGTAAATTACAAAATAGTTCATGATAAAGTACCCTTTTTCTTTCATATAGTGCTAGTAGCAACAACTATGAAAAATGAAAGACTTCATCTTGACAAAACTGGTCTAATGCTGTAATTTTCTTTGTCTCAAAGGATGTCACAACAGATTTCATCATCTGTTTAAATAGTTGCCCAAAAGTGGTTTGTCAGATAATAAAGCTCTCATCCATCAAAGATTTACACACATGCTTCACTTTATGCAATGTGTACAGGATCTAAATCAATTACTTTTAGATGTACTGACCTGTGAAGACAATTTATGACCTATGTTTTGGATTGTCAGGAGCTGGATCTAAGAAATACTATAATGCAAAGAAATATAGTTCAGAGAGAGACTTACAACGTGTATATATTTTTTCCTGATACATGTTCTAACAGGTGTCTCTTCTGATATTAATGAGAACTTACAGGCTTTTTAAAGGTAAAGGTTTTCTGGTATAATTGGAAGGTTGCAAACTACTTACCTTCACATGATAGAAGATATGGAGAATGTAAATCTGTTTTTCTCTACTGGCATTCCTCTACCAGTCTACTGGTTTGGAGGAAATATTGCATAGGTATGCTAAGTGGGTAAGCGACAATATTATAAGAGTCATTAATCTTAATTAGCTTTATGTTCCCCTGATAGTTGTTAAAATGACCTTACTTATGCAAATTAGACCTAATTACTTCCAGTAAAGGTTCCAAGTTCAATTATATAGTGTCTTGGTCTAACGCCAGAATATGTAATTCCAAATATTTCATCCATTTAGCAATTCCTTTATAATCTCTTTACAGTGAAATGTCTCTTACAGTAGCCAGTAACTACAGCTGTGTCATAAGTTATCTTTCATGTTACCTAAAATGCTGTATTTTGTCTTACCAAGATATCTAACTCAGTCTGGCTGTTAGATAAATAGAAGCAGTGAGAGGTCTGGCTTACACTCGAGAATAGGGAAAATTCAAATCTGTGAATTAGGTCACGATTCTGTACTACTTATCAGGCATGAACAGAGTCGTTTATGTTGTAATAAAAAAAGAAAAGACATGGACTTTCAAACAAAATAAAACATCATAGAAATGTAGGGCTAGACGGGTCCTCAAGAAATCATTTAATACATTCACCCTCGTAGGTTTAAATATATCTAGACCATACCTGGCAAGTGTTCTTAAGAAATTCCAAAGATGGGGATTCCATATTCCCCCTAAGGAACAGATAAAACATCATTTGAACCAATCCCAAAACATTTTTGGTTGAAAAAGTGTTTGGTTACATTTTTGCCTTTGGTTTTTGAAGTATGTGCCTGTACATCTTCTTTGGGAAACAAAACATCAAAAACCTTGAGCTTCGTCAGAAACTGGTGTACAAAAACACCCCAGGATATAGTATCCTCATAACATTTCTGAAATACTTGAAATCATGACAGAAAAATCTGCTCTCATGAACTTTCCTAATTTTCAGGCTTTTAAGTGCTCATTAATATCAGAGGAGACACCTGTGAGAACATGTACATCAGAGAGTAGTAAATAATAGCATCAGAGCTTAATATTTATATATCAGTTTACATGTTCAAAATACTTTACAGTCTTTAGCTAACTAATCCTTACAACACACTGTGAGGTAAATAGGTGAGTATTAGAAGTCACGTTTTACAGACGGGCAAGACTTATAGAGAGAAATATCTTGCACATGGGAATGCCAAAACAAGGAAACGATGTTTATTGTCCAAAATTATCCAGCAAATCAGTGGCAGGGCAAATCAGATTTTAGGACCTTCTGTGTTTTAATCCTATACTCATTCTACCCAACCATAGCGGAAATCCAACATTGAATTTGCTATTCATTCTGTGTTATTCACTTGTTTAGAAAGTTTCATTTAACAGGTAAGGAACAGAAACAATACTGCATGACTTTGGTAACCTGTCATATACCACAAATAATTAACAATGATGAGCTGAAGCAATAATTTATACCCAGCAAATTATTCATACACTGTATTTAGTAAATACCTGAGCATGACAAACATATTAATTGAAAAAATTTGAATCATTCCATCAATGATTCACCAACCAGAATGGGGTTTGAGGGCCCAATCTTAGGATAACTTTACTCACATGTTAACAGTTATAGTATTGTTTATATTTGCTCCCTGGATATATTTCTAAACTAAGCAGTGTTAGTATGAAGATTACATCTGAGAAATGCTTTGAGGGCACTGCCACAGACAATCCTAATTATGTCTCTTGAGCTCTCTCTCAGCTTTTGGAAACAACTGTCTGGTTCTTGTCACATGTTTCCACTGGCCACTTTCCTCATCCA
Organism: Apalone spinifera; assembly: GCA_030068395.1. Taxonomy (NCBI): domain Eukaryota; kingdom Metazoa; phylum Chordata; order Testudines; family Trionychidae; genus Apalone; species Apalone spinifera. The sequence goes on from CM057845.1 coordinate 289,473,853, forward strand.
GCAGTGTCCCCTCTGAGTTATTTGGTCCAGGTTGCATCTACAAGTCTTGACTTCTCCCTTTAGCCTTTGCTGGCCTTTTATCCATCATCTGCTCAAACCCTCTTTGAAACTCAACCGTATTTTCCATCTGTGTCTCCAAGTCTTGGATCTTCTAATCCATCAGCTCTATCAAGCAGCACTTCATACACCTGGATCTCTTTTCAGGTAGGATCATTGGCACTCCAGAGCTTCCACATCTGGTCATTCTCATTGTCTCTTCCATGGCTTTGGGCAGTACACTGCTACCTGTACACTTGCTATGCCTTCCCATCTCAGCTCCTGTCCAGGAGGGGGGAAAAGATTCACAAAAACACCAAAACTAAATCCGAAGCCCCACCCCTATATTCCTCTTACAAACTCCCACTCAGACTCTCCAATTTACAGATCTGTTTGCTACTCCTGTGCAGCTGACTGACTGGCTGCCTTAGAGCAGCATTTCTCGAAGTGGTCTGTGAAACCACTCTGAGAAACCTGCTAACTGGCGGTGTTGGAGTGTTTACTTACCATGGTCACAGAGCCTTGCGGCTCCCATTGGCTGCGGTTCACTGTTTAAAGCCAATGATACATCCACATAATTTCTTCCCCATGACAAAGGACAATTCATGGATTTTTGCCTGCTCTGGTTAGCAATCTTTCTAGCCTCACATCTATATCCCACATCTTAGCTCCCAGCAGATAACACACCTTCCTGTGCTGTGGATCAATTCTGTTTAGAGGCCTGTTTATTTTTTTTAGTTAGGAGCCCCCAGCCCTGAAGACCTGCCTCTTCCTGGTATTGGTGCAATTTTCTGGTCTTCGCCCTTCTGTTCTGTCAATACACTTAGGCTATGTCTATACTGCCAGCTTTTGCCAACAGAGAGTATGCTAATGAAGCACGATAAGTTGCTAATGAGCACTTCATTAGCATACTCTCTGCCAGCAAAAGCCAGTAGTGTAGACATAGCCTCAGTGAGACAAGTATGGCTGGTGTCTGCCCTTCCCCAAACCACTTCCTTATTCATTAAGGTAGATTGAGCATTGATTTTGTAATGATTATCCAAATAAGCAAGAAAAGAAAGCCCCGCAATTTTATTTATATCTCACAAAGCAAAGAAAAGCCAAGTTTCCTTGCACAAAATGCAGAGGGAAAGGAGAACAATTTTGTGTATTGGTTGGACAGGCATTTTCCAAAAGAAGAAATGGAATAGTCAGTGTGTATGTGTAAAAAAAAACAAAAACAAAGGGGAGCTGAATCTTAAACACCATCTATTTATAGGAGAATTAAGGTGAAAGGAGAAACAAATAAGCCCTAAATAAATTTTCCCTCACTATCAGTTGTTTCTAAAGAGCTCTGAGAGATAGCTCAAGAGACATAATTAGGATTGTCTGAGGCAGTGCCCTCAAATCATAGCTCAGACACAATCTTCAGACTAACACCACTTAGTTTAGAAATATATCCAGAGAGCAAATCTAAACAAAACTGCAAACTTTTTAACATCTTCTTCCATACTAATTATTAGATATATCAAAGCATTTTACATTTGAAATAATATAGGTACAGAAGTAAATGCAATGAGGGTACTAGCTGTTGGAATACTTTGTACCTTTTTAGTACAAGAACATTGTTGAAGGGCGTCTCTTTCTGTGTATTTCTATTACAGCCATCGTGTTTGTTTCTGAATCACATTCCTTATGCCCCCCCCCCCCTCCATTTTCTGCTTGAGGAATGTACTGTCTGGTTTCAAGACTGTAGCAGTTACCTCTATCTGGGCAAGACCCACAATGCTCTGGTTCCTGAATCACCGTGACTCTCCTCATCAGCTCTGACCAAGAGTCTAGTCTTGTGCTTTGTTTTCTCTCCAAGGACTATGGCCGGGAAATGCTAGTGATTACAAGTGACTACACAGCCATTACAAAGCAGAGAAAAAAATACAAGGTCTAAGCACATACTAAATGCACCAAATGTTGTTCAGCAATCTGGTGGAGTCTCTAGTCGGTTCTTATCCCTCCAACCTTCTTGCTGTGCTTGGCCTCTCCTCGGACAAAAGGTCACATTCATTTGTTGAATCAAAATGAAAGTCTCTGCTTCAGGTTAAACTCAGCTTTTATACCAAATGCCCTTTCTTTGTCTCCTTGGGCCTCTGCTACTGCTCTGAATCAATGTATACATATCACCATAGAGGAGGGAACTGCTTTGAAGCTGTGTACAGTGTCAGGGACTGCACTAGTTACCCCTCTCTAGTTTTAGTTCCTAAAGGTATTCTTCCCACAGGGTGTAGAATACAATCCATAGCCCACAATGATCTATACCATCTTCATAAAGTTAATCCAATAGTCCCTCCCCCCCACATCGTAATACTGCCTGTGACTGAATCCAATTTTCTTCCACTATTTGATCTGAGGAAGTGGGTCTGGCCCACGAAAGCTCATCACCTAATAAACCATCTTGTTAGTCTTTAAAGTGCTACATAGTCCTATACTTTTCCCCCAGAAACTTATAGTTGCCCAGGAGGAAAGGGATGGTGGAATGCTTCTGGGGGACAAGTTTATTTGAATATCCAATGTCCAATCACTCTATTGAGCTGACCACTCACTTTTTATTCCCATCTGGCCTCCCATCAGGATGGTGATTCCCCATCTCTCTCATGTCCCCCAGCATCTAACTTCTCCTGAGGCAGGATGTCAGATTGCTTCTCTCAGATGAGATATCTTGAGAGGACAAACATCCCTTCCACTAATACAAGCAACAGACAACACTCATCTCTTCCTTTCTGTGGCTAGCCCAAATTATTAAACGGCTCTGTCCCTATAGCACCAAGGTATTAAGTTACTTCAGTTTTGCTTGCAGATGGTTTTGCATATCTCCCAGAAAGTAAGCCCACATTATGAAGCGGCAATTCTTTTCTCTTTGTGGTCACTCAGAGCAGCATGAATTTAATAGATGTAGAACACAGATCTGCTGAATGGATCAGATTTAAGTCACGTACTTCCAAACATGGGGCAGTCTGCCAGTTTCCTCTATGGGTATCTCCCTTATTACTAAGAAATCAGAAACCTTGTTTGGGTAGAGATCGATTTTGCACATGCAGGTTATATTAAGAATTGTCAATTTAATGCTTTAAATATCATTTTAAAATGTGAGTAATCGAATTTTTTATTGTGCTTCTTTCTTCCTTCAAAATAGTTTTACTTATGAAATAAAAAAAAAAATCTGTTTAATTTCCCAGGCTGGTGCACCATATTTTTGATCTGACACATCCAGTTGTACTAGTAATATTATGTTCTGCTATGTCAATAAAGTAATGAAACATGACTGAAATAACCAGATACAGCAATGAAATAGTAGGTCACAAAATGTAACAAGACAGGGTTTCTGAAGGGGAAAAATGCCCTTTTTATTTTTGCTTTTGCTTTCTATTTTTTTTATTATTTTAAACTGACTTTATTTGTTTTGAAAAATGGTATCACAGGGATCTGTGTGGGTTTTGAATCCATGATCTAGATCCTATCACTTTCTCATTGACAGGCTGCTACTGCTGCTAATAAAGCACACTGAGAAAGCATGATTCATCTGGGGATCCCAATGCACTTTACAAATATTCACCTTCCCAATAGCCCTGAATATTAGTATATGGCAATTTATAGATGGGTAAACTGAGATACAGAGTGACTAATTGTGTCTCTATGACACTAGCCTGTGTTCAGGATGGTGCACAGTTCTCCTAAAAGGATTGTGTATGCTGTGGTGTACAGGAAGTCAATTTAAATAATATGGTGGGTCCCTTTGGGCCTTATGTCTATGACTGTATGTTTCAGGGGTTGAGTCCCTTGATATTCCCAGGCTTTCTGTGTACCAACATGTAGGGGCCAAACTAGAGTGGTATGATGTTGCTCAAAAAGAGCAATTTCTGTACTTCCCTGAATACAGTGACTGCAACTATAACTGACCAGATTGGATACGTATACACAGTAGGGCGCACCACGAAATAAGCTATGCAATTTGAGCTATGTAAATTGCGTAGCTTATTTCAAAATTTGGTGCTGTCCTCACAACGCTACATTTCTAAATAAATTGCAATTCCGGAGTCTTCCTTAATCTTCCTTAACCTCTTCATGCAACGAAGTTTACAGGAAGCCGAAATGACAAGACCATTATTTCGAATGTATGTCAAAATAACAGGCTTACTGTTAAGATACACAGAATGCTATTTCGGGATAATGGACGTTATCCCGAAATAGCGCTGCTGTGTAGACGTACCCATTGTAACTAGCCCTTGTAACCTCTCACCTCTATACATACTGTAAGGGTTTACACAAAGTCCCTCATTGGCAGAGGAGGAATGCCAGTGGGTGGTATTGAAGGGTCTGGAACTGCAGGTCTGCTTGCTGGCGCTAAATTGACAGACATTATTGAGTCATGTATAGAAGTGGCATGTGGATATGGGCTTGATCATGGATTGTGGTGCCTCTGTTCAGGATGCAGGTTGGGGATGTGAGATCAGAGATGGTGTAAAAGCAATTTCATGCTTTGATACTGATGAAACCCTACATGTAGCACTGATCTTCCCATGCTACAGTGGGGCCACGTAACTCCAGACCATCTGCCGACAACTTCATGAAGATGATCCAGCCAGGGCTAGTGTATTTCAGGATTATTCTAGCCATGATCTTTTTTCTTTACCACTTCCCCTCTTCTCTGCTGCTCTGGTAGTAGGGAAAGAGCTGGTGGGAAAACCCATTGAGCTATGTTACACCTCCGGAAAATTATTTTTACAATGAGTGAATGATTCTTCCTGGGTTTCTGAAAGACATATTTTGCCTGCTGGGTGAAACAAGAGAGCAGCAAGATGTAATCTAACCCTATGTTTTCTTCACAAACTTTGAATCTGTACCTGCCTATGAGAAAAATTATTGCTGGAGAAAAAATAATCCTTGAAGTAGGTGCTTTATGAAATATAGACTTCAGTTGACTTAAAACCAGCTCAGAACTCTATTTTTTTTTCTCTTGAATCTAAGCAATGCTGATTTTTCCCCTCTTCTAATTTCTCATCAGGCTGGAAGGTGGTTTCATGAATTGAGGTCAGGACCAATCAGATTCACAAGTACATTCTAACTTCAGTAGTTGATTTATTAGTCATTATTTCACAATGGGGGACCTTTTCTCTGTATCCTGTTTTAAGAGACAGTAATTTACGTATAAAAGAAGATGATAAATCTCAAGTTTTCCTTTAGCTATTTATCTTAAGGATTCTAAATGTTGCGAGAGGGTTATTTCTGGCTTGTTTTTTCCCCTCTCCCTGATACTGCACAATATCTCTCACCAGCTAAACCCCTCTGTATTAAATGGTTCTTTGTTCCTCTCCCAAAGATGTTACTTTCTGCTGCTGCTACTAGGCAGAACATCAATTTCTCCCCCTGAAAAATGCAGTAAGATGCTAATTATCTCTCTAATCTACTAGCAAAGATTGCAAAGGGATAGTGTTCACTTTTATAACTCATCTAACTTTTAAAGGTTTTTCCGTACTTTAGTCAGGGCTTTACAGTCTGAATCCTACCTCTTGGTAAAATTACAGCATGAATAATTCCATTCTGCCAATCCAACTTTCCAATGATGTTTCAGTTGGATAAGGCACCATTGACTTGATTTTGTGTTTGACTCTCTGGGGTGCATCTACACTGCACTGTTATTTCGAGATAATTATCGTGATACCTCTGTAATAATTTTGAAATAACAGACGGCTTATTCTGAAATCTGTAAATATCATTCTACAAGGAATAATACCTATTCAGAAATAGCTATTTTTGAAATAAGGTGTGTGTAGACGCTCCACCACTGCTATTTCAAAATAGACCCTCACCAGAGCCATTCTAAGTTATTCCTCCCCAGTGCCTCCTGGGGCTCTAAATCAAGAGAGCAAGTCTAAATTAGGGAAGCCTGCCTCAGACTAATTTTGACTAATAACTATTCCAGAATAGCTTATTTAGAAATAAGCATGCAGTGTAGATGTACCCTGGGTTACTCTCTTCTCTTCTCTTCTCTTCTCTTCTCTTCTCTTCTCTTCTCTTCTCTTCTCTTCTCTTCTCTTCTCTTCCCAGTTAGATGGCTGTCTCCTAATTAAACCTAGCTTAAAAAAACACTATGGAATAGATATGTGATTTGCCACCATCACATTCTTCATTCTGCTAGTGTGTATGTCTCTATGTCTTTCTTTTCTATTTAGTCTGTAAGAATTTTGAGGAAGGAACTGTCTATGATTTTGTTTGTGCCATGCCTAACACAATGGAGCTCTGTTCTTGGCTGGCCCTTAGGCACCACTGTAATAAACATGCTTATTTTATTGTTAATAATAAAAGGAGTGTGATCTGAAAGTTAGGTATATGTGGAACAGCTTGTTGCCGGAAGTTTGTATGATGACTTTGTTGCTGAACTTTAATTAAGGACTCTGCTGGTGACTCATTTACAAGGTGTGTATGACACAAATGCTTGCAACATCACACATTGTGACTCTGTATCACTGATTCAGCAGCACTAGATACAAATCTACAGATCTGTTGTCGCATACTAGCTTCCAGCTCTTTACCCGGTTTATGAGTTTCCAAAAATACATTAATTTTGTACAGCTTAACACCACTTCAATTTTGTTGCACTTCTGCTGAGCACCAGGCAAATCACAATTTTGCCTGAGTATTGTAAAATCTAATCCTCTGAATATGTGTATGAAAAAGAAATCTATGAAGTGATTACCAAAACAACAGGTTTTATTATGAAATACATAAACAACATCCTGTATGATCCTTTTCAAATAGGTTTTTCATCCTCCATGATGGCTGGATGAACAAACAAAAAAATCATCAGAAAAGGTATGAATAATCTATTTATAGCATCACCTGGTAGAGGATTGCATTCTGAGTCTGTACTATCAAAATGCCTGTAAATCATCAGAAAGGAATATACAGATAATCAAATACCTGCATATTTATATATTCTACACATTCCTATCACCTATGGACGGTGGGAATCTGTCTTGCTTTGTTGAAGATAAATAAACATATGTACCTATTTATAATTCTTGTGGCTACAGCCAAGAAAGCTATTTCACTGTTATGAGCCAGACCATGGTCTTGCCAGTGTGTATGCAGAAGACCATATGATGCTACCCACATTGTATGTACAGTACAACCCCATTTTCTGAATTATTTCAGGATTCGGGAGCTCCCAAAATTGAGATATTCCTAAAACTGAACATCTCAAAGTGACTGTAGGCACAGTGCATATTTTTTCGTATGGTGCACTGCACCCAGGGAGTCTAACAGACTCAGCAGGCCCCCAGGCAAGCTGGGGGAATGGCTCCCTGCTGCCAGAGAGAGTGGAGCCTCAGGTGGAAGGGGTGGGGCTGGAACAGCCAGTCCTCTGTGCCACCCAGAGTGCAGCTTGTTCCCACCCCATTCCCCAGCCAGTTCTGAATGGCATCCAGAGCATGAATTGCTCCAGTGGAGATTTTAAGAGGCCAAGGCTCTGATCATTGCCACACCTACAGGATCAGAGACAGAGGTGGCTGGAACCCTGGGCCCTTTTGAATCACTGGGCCCTTTGCTCCCTCTCCCCCTCAGTTGGCCTCACTGTATCACTTTCTTCCTGTCTACCTGCTGCAAAGCAATCTTCAGTTCATTAAGAAAAGGAAAAACTATGTAGCAATTTAAAGACTAACAAGATGGTTTAATAGGTGATGAGCTTTCGTGGGCCAGACCCACTTCCTCAGACCTTATTCTGGAAGAGAATTGGCATGACCATATATACCAAATTGTTCGTGCCAATTTTCTTCCAGAATATGATCTGAGGAAGTGGGTCTGGCCCAAGAAAGCTCATCACCTATTAAACCATCTTGTTAGTCTTTAAAGTGCTACATAGTTTTTCCTTTTGTTTTTGCAAGCTCAGACTAACACGACTACCTCTCTATTACTATTCAGTTCATTAAGGGCATTGCACTGTGATGGAATGTTGAACTGTTCTTCATCCATATCGCCTTTGTTATATGATTTTTATTTTTGTTTACCTTCTGGAAAATGGTTTGTATAACTGGTCATTTGTAAGACTGGTGTTTGTAAAATCATGCTTCCACTGTATGTGCAAAAATAAGAGTGTACCTCAATCCTACTGCAAATTTACCCTGTAAATATGTCACATTATTTACCATCCAGACTGGCATGAAATAACATGATTTTGCCCTGAGGAAATTCCTGGGTTTGTTTCCAGCTGGTATTGTCTCCTATTTAAACAATCATTTTGAGGTTGCTGGCATTAGTGCTGGCATAGTAGTGTATGTAATTGTTGTGCAACACTTGTGTATATTTGGCACCTTGCCTCTGAAGTTATTGAAATCTGTTGGTAATTAAATGCCGTATTGCAATTCGGTATTCTACTCTTCAATAAACAGAAGCCATTCTGTAATACAGCTGTATAGTTAATCATGCTTTGTCTTGGGTGGTTTTGTTCAGAAAAGCAGAATAAAGAGGTGATATTTTTAACAATGAGACATGAAAAGCTGTTAGTTATGATGCAATGTTATCATACTTGGATGTCCTGGGATGCAGAAATTCAAAGACCCTGATATTCCAAAGACAATCAACAGTGTATCTTACAGATACAATAGAAAGGTTCTGTGCAAAATGACAACATGTAATAAAAATCCCACACATCCCTGTATAAAACAATAGTTCGTGCATTTTGTTCAATTATAATAATTTATTATTTTATTCAGATGACGGCAGACATCCATCTATATTTTCTGCTTTCATTTCTTTTACAGCTCTTCAATTCAGTTTAAACCACAATCCTCCAAAGAGACTAACTTCTTTTATTCATTTACATTTTATTTATAACATGAGCTGGAGTAACAAAATATAGGGAAGGAACTTTGAACTGGAAGTCTTTGTTCTGTGCATACTACAACTTTGAATGTCTGAGAACTTTGCCATGCAAGCATAGACAGTAGCTATTTTGTTTCCATAGTGCCATGTACTTCTTTAACAGATATAGACTGGTCACAAAGCTTATTTATTCATGAGGAGTAACTTTAATTCGAACTACCTTCTCTGTGCCACGTGTAGCCGCGGGCACGGAGTTCGGACTAAGGGGGATTTAAAAATGGCGGCGCCCGGGAACATGCAAATGAAGCCCAGGATATTTAAATCCCGGGCTACATTTGCAACTCTGCTTGACCTCATTACCCTACCTAGCTTGAACTAACGAGCTAGTGTAGACGTGCCCCTTGTTCTTCCTCCACTTTGTGTAGAGTTTGCTCTGTTGATTGTTCTTTCTGAGGAACAAACTATAGATGTCAAGAGTTTCTGCTGAAATCTCACTGACAGTCGCACTTACATATGATCTGGCCGCTGATTTTTTTTTAACAGCTCTAATTGTCCGTCCCTTTTCTCCGTCCAATTTCAAACAAACATAGTAATCAGGTTCTAGATCCAGCAGTTCTCAAACTGAGTGATGGCTGTTGTAACAGTGTTCATAAGCTCTTTTTGTCTTTTTAACCTGTTTATGTCTGGCAACTTTGGAGATAAGATGTCTTCCAGAGGTGGAACAGTAGGTCTGAGTTGTGTTCCTATCAGGAGTTATTCTGTACTATATTCAATAACCACTATGGGGGTTGATTTGAAACTTAGAAAAGCAAGGAATAGATCTTCCTGCTGTAGGATTTTGTTTTGTCTCTTTGTACATCTCATTTGCCTCATTTGTACCTCTAGGTTTGCTTGTGAGTAATATGAACTCTTAGTAAAATGATCAAAACCACATTTCATTCAGAATTACTTAAAGTCTGCTGCAGTGAATTTTGGTCCATCAGTAGTTGTTCTGGAATATTGACGTGAGCAAATGTGCACTTCAGTTTCTCGATGACTTGTTATGTTTTTTTCCAATTACATTGTTTATACTCTGGAAAAATAATCCACTAATAATCCACAGGTAGAAATTTTCTCTGAATTCATATAAATCTGAAGCTAGGTCTCTTCAAAATTCTCACTCTAGTTAAAGTATTTGTTCAGCATTGTTTCTTAAGTTGATTTGTACTGGATCTCCTTTCAGAAGTCCAGTACCATCAAATGTTTCATCAAATTCTTCCACTTTTCTCACTAGGGCCATTTTGGCTGCCAGGATGTAGCTAAGAAGGCTGTTGTACTATGGTCCTTTGATCACATACACTCTGAATGCATAGCTTTGGTATTTGAAAGTTTTTTCCATGGTTAATTGGCCCATTCAGAATACCTCCAGGGCTAGTTATAGCTGTGTCAGATAATTTCAGCTTTGGGAGGGATTTAAAGTACTTGTAAGTTCCCTCTGAGATGACGATAATGTTATCTTTAAAGTAAATAGTCAAAAATCAAAATCAGGAAAATATTTACTATCATATCCCCCTCCTTTTTGTTTACTTGTGTCAAAAAATTACTATGTTTATTTGTCTTTAACAAAAAAATTAAAAAATTGTCTTGTTCAAATTAGCTTACATTTAAACACAAAATGTCATTTAGAACCAGAAAAACATTTTTTTTCTTTAAGATATCAAACCAAAACAATTTGATAATTGCAAAACTTTTCTTTTCCAGACCATTTGCATTTGGAAAATTCCTTGAACCAATCCTTATTTGCAAATAATTAACATTTCAAACTCTTGGTAATTTTGGATGAAAAATGATGAGTCCATCATTTCCCAATCTGCTATACTACTCCGTCTTATTCAGTTTTTCTATCCACGTTAATGAAAAAAAAAAGTCATCCTTAGTACAGTCAGGCAGTAGTGTTGATGGAATGTCAGCTTTTTCTGGCTTAAGGCCTGATTCCTTGACTCGTAGTAACAGACACCTGACTCACTCTGCCTTCAGGAGCAAGGAGAATTCTGTCACTGCCATCCTCGCTTTGCAAATGATAAGTTCCTTTTCTGAGCAGTAAAATAGTAAAAGCCAAGTTAATTAGAAGTGGAAAAATACATTGGATGTAAAAGTGCTAATTGGACTATATTACTAAAAAGGTGGCCCTGCTAGTGTTAGAATCTGCCTTGCCTGAGAATGTTGCTGTGTAAAAGGTTATGTGTGAAAATCTGTGACACCTACTGAATATTTCCAAGACTAGCTGCATAATAAAGAGAGCCAAAGATATGATATACACTAATTCATGCTTGCATGGGAAGTAGCATCAGTTAATGAAAGGCAGGGATGAGCCATATGCAAGAAACAGCCGACTGGCACAAAAAGGTCTACCCTCTTTTAGGGTGCTGACAGCATTTGCCGTATTATATTTCCATCGCAGGAAACAAATGCTACCCTTGGCTCCAGTGCTCAAATGTGGGTCTTGTATGTGTAACCCACACACCTAGGCTATGTCTATACTGCAGTCTTCTTGCGCAAAAGCCTATGCAAATGAAGGGCACATTAGCATATTGTGCTTCATTTGCAAAATTAATTAGGGGCCATTTTTGCGCAAGAGGCTTTTGCGCAAAAATGAGCTGTGTAGACAGCTCCTTTTTGTGCAAAAACACCCTCTTGTGCAAGAGCCGTTTTTCCTAATTGTTTTTTTCAGGAAGAACGGCTCTTGTGCAAGAGGGGGGTTTTGCACAGAAAGGAGCCATCTACCCAGCTCCTTTTTGTGCAAAAGCCTCTTGCACAAATGTGGCCCCTAATTAATTATTCAAATGAAGCACGGCAATCCACGCTTCATTTGCTTTTGTGCAAGAAGGGTGCAGTATAGATGTAGTCATGCATAGACTGTCTCATGCAGTGACACTTAGACCACAGAAACAGCTAAGAACAAGAGACCTCTACAGCAGGGGCTGAGAGGTAGCTGTCTTTTAGCTCAAAGGGTAGAGGCACCTATACTAAGCTTCACAGATCCCAATGGTTCAAATCCACTGGGTGGTGGTTACATATGCATCTAACGTGCAAAGCGGGCGTGGGTGGTATAGGAGGTGCACACTCCCTTTCTGCACAATGTTCTGCAATCACAGGAGACCTGTGCCTAGCAATGTGCAAGAAGCGAGTGGGAGGAAGCCAAGGAATCTGTTGCTGAGAAAACCCTCCTTCCTGGGGAAGTAGCTGCTGAAGGAAGGGCACAATGAGCCTACATCAACCTTGATGAGGGTATGACAACGATGCTAAGACGTGGAGTCCTGTTCAGATCCCATACACTTCTGAAGTTCATGGGTGTCTGGATGTAAAACTAGTCTTGAATCCATCTTCCTATGGCATATGCAATCCTGGCTATTTTCTTACTTCAAGATGATAATGGATGTTCAAGTGCTTTCTGAATGGCTTCATGGATGTTTGTGATACTTATGGTGGCTGTACTCATGTGCTTTCCAGCAAAAGTGTGAATGCTACATTTTCTCCCATCACTAATCTTGCAAACAAAACTTGTCACCTAAATGTTCAGGGTTAATAAAAGGGGCGGCAAATACCAACAAAGTGAATTTGCAGCTTTGATTCAACTAATGCTTGTGAATATCCAGTCTCCTCTAACAGTTGTTTGCCATTTCCTTTGCTCCTTCATTTGCCTTCTCTGTCTGTTTTATGTGGGTTTTTTTTCTTTCTGGCCCTTCCTTTCTCCCTATGGCATCTTTCCATTCTCTCATCAGGGGTTACCATAGAAATGTGCAGTCACAGATTTCAGCACAGAAACTCACAGGGTACAGACATAAAATGAAATGCTAGGCATAACCACTTTGCATAAATCACAAAACAAATTGTACATTTGGATTATTATTAATAATGTTATATTTTACAAGACTCTAGGCATAATTGTATGCATTTACTGTTTAATGTTTTGCTTTTTGTTTGTAATTTACTCTTTGCAATATCAGCACGGGCAATAAATATCCTGATTTGAAGCATATCAGCCTGGCCTTTTTTATCTTTTGCCTACATTATTCCTTTCAAGAAGTTAAGAAAATACTATCTTGGCATGCTAAGAAACAAAAGAAACAAAGTTATATATGCTCTGCATGGTATATGATTGAATGTGGCATATAAAACGTACAGACTGCATGTTAGTAACTGTGAAGGGCAAGCCACAAAAGTCAGCTTGGGCATGCAACCTAACATTTGTGTGGTTAATTAAACTTACCTGAATGTCTCATTTAGGATAAGGATAGTAAACTAGCAACATCACCTGTTGTGAAATTTCTGACTCCAATTGGCTTTTAAAAATATTGCAGTTGAAAAAATGCCCCATTAAATTGTTCATTGCAAAACAAAACAAAACCAACTAAAAAACAAACCAAAAAAAAACAAGTTTTAAATGCAGCCTCTTTTTTCACTTCACAATTAGCTTGTGAATTCACCTGAATTTATGCAAAATATCTATTATTCATAAGTAGCATCTGAATAGTTTGAATAATTATCAGTCTATAAGTTGTTTGTGTATTGTCTGCTTTCAGTATTTATTACTCCTTTTTTGTGGTGTGCAATTGATCACCCACGTCACCATAGCATTGCTTCTGCTCCCTCATTAGAGGCTTGAAACTTTTAAAAATAGAGAATAATGAAAACATTGTGGCAAATATTAATATTATGTTGCTATATGAAAATACTAGAAAATCAGGTGGTTATGTTTTAAAAAATAGTCAGCAATTTCTAATCAGAAAGCACTGTGAGATATTTTTATGAATCATGTATCAGTATTTACTGCACTGGCTCAAGCAAGGCAGTTCATAAAATTCTGGCTATATTTTATAATGGGTGAACTATTTTAATCTTATACATACAGTTGAATTGGAATTTTGGCTGCTAGTATCACATGCCTCATGCATTCCCGCCTTCACACATGCAGGGGGGCGGGTGTCATAGGGGGTGGCTCCTGGGGTGTTTGTAAGGGGGGAGGAAGGAGAGGGCTCAGGAAACTCCCGAGGAATCTGGCATCCCCTTTGGTTCCCTGTTTTGTTTCTTCATTTGTCTCCTTCTGCAGTTGATGAGGGCCCTCAACACCGTTTTGCTGCACAGGGTCATCCACCTGGGCAACATGATCCCCATCGTTGCTGGATTTGCCACCTTGGGCTTCCCCAACTGCAGGAGGGCTATTGATAGCACACACATCCCTTTCTGGGCCCCTGACCACTGGGCAGCACAGTACATCAACAGGAAGGGACACTTTTTGATGGTCCTGCAGGCCCTGGTTAATCAAAGTGGTCAGTTTACGGACATCTTCGTTGGCTGGTTGGGGAAGGCGATCGAGGCCCGCATTTTCCGCAACTCTAGCCTCTTCCAGAAGCTGGAGACCAGCACTTTTTTCCCTGGCCAGAGCCCTCATGAATGCGGAATGAGCCTTTGGGCATCTGAAGGCGTGGATTAGGTGCCTCCTGGCCAGCCTGGATGTGGGGGAGCAGAATATCCCCCCCAGCGGTGTCCGCATGTTGTGCGCACCACAACATCGTGGAGAGGAAGGGGAAAGCCTTCCTTCTTGGGTGGTGAGCAGAGGACATAAGAACATAAAAATGGCCATACTGAGTCAGACCAAAGGTCAATCTAGCTCAGTATCCTATCTGCCGACAGTGGCCAATACCAGATGCCCTAGAGGGAAGGAACACAACAGTAATCCTCATGTGATCCCTCCTGGGTTTTCAAATAGTGACCCTCCTCTGTCACTCACTTCCAGATTAGCAGAGGCTAGGGACACCATTCCTACCTATCTGCCTAATAGGCATTGATGGACCTAACCTCCATGAATCTATCAAATTATTTTTTGAACCTTGTTAAAGTCCTAGCCTTCACCACATCTTCTAGCAAGGAGTTCCACAGGTTGACTGTGCACTGAGTAAAGAAAATTTTCTTTTTGTTTGTTTTAAATCTGCTGCCTATTAATTTCATTTGGTGATCCCTAGTTCTTATATTGTGGGAAAATGTGAATAACTTTTTCTTACTTACTTTTTCCATTCCAGTTATGATTTTATAGACTCTGTCATATCCCCTTTCATCTCCTCTTTTCTAAGATGAAATATCCAAATTTTTTAAATGTCTCTTCATATGGGACCTGTTCCAAACCCCCAATCATTTTTGTTGCCCTTTTCTGAACCAGGCTGGCTAGGAGGGAAGGGCCTTTGAGCAGCCATGCACAACTGCCATCCAGCAGGCCCATCAGGTGGGGGTGCACATCTGGGAGACCCTGAGGGAGAGTTTCTTACAAGGATCCCAGTAACACTCTGTCCGGGGCCTACTCACTAAGGACCTGTGCCTTACCCCTCTATGCCTTTCCTCCAACAACCCCTCCCTTTCCCCCTCCATCTTTCTTTTCTGTAGACACAATAAAAACAACTTTTTGATTGATAAAAACAGAACTGTGTTGTGCTTTATTTGGGGTAGAAGTAACTGCAGAGCAGGGGGAGAACCTGGAAATGGGGAAGAGGTGGGGACTGAGAAACTTGGAGTGAGGAGGAGAGGCTCAGGGCTGAGGCTGAGAGTGGCATGTGGCTCGTGTGCTTCCTCAGTGACCTGAGGGGAGGGGGTCCAAGGAGGCTAGGGGGATAGGTAGGAGGGAGCCTGGGAGGGAGGCCGGCATGGGAGGAGAAGCAGGGACTGGGACTGGGACTGAGACTGGGACTGGGGCTGGGTAGCTCAGGAGAGCCTGGACAGTCATGACCATGTTGCATACCTGTTGCAGCAACTCAGTCCATGTCTCTCCCTACCACTGCGCGTCATCCCAGACCTTCTGGGCCAGTGTCTGCTGCATGTCCCAGAGGATGGAGATATGCTCCCCCATGAGGTCCTCCTGGACCCTCCGCTGCTTGCAGCTCCCTCAGGGTTGGGCAGCTGGCTTGGGTGGTGTCGATCGCCCCACATTCATGGCTGGTCTGGCTGGGGAGAATAAAGAGAGATAGTCAGTCATCCCTGGAGACACTGTGTCTGAGGCTTTGCCCTCATCTGTGAGCTGAGAGCAACAGTTCCTGGGACAGAGGATGGTGATGTCCCAGGAGCAAGGTCATGTGTGGCCTGGTCAGTGGGCCCTGTCTTACGGGACCCAGATGTCCCCAGGTGACCATGCTTCCCCAGCCCGCATTTCATGGACAAGCAGGTATGGGAAATGGCCAGCCACTCTGGGATCCAATGGCCAGGAGGGGGACCTTGAGCTTCCTGGGCTTCTATCAGTGCTGCACACACACCAGCTCTGGCATTGGTGGCATCCCAAGAGGAGAGACCTTGTATCCCTGGCCGCTAGAGGACAGGGGGTGAGTGTGTGTGTGTGTGTGGGGGGGGGTTGAGTAGCAGACACACCTGCGCCTTGCAGCACTATCCCTGGTAGCAGGTGCTGCCTTGAGCATGCAGGCATGCCCTTGTGTGTGTGTGCCTTTGGCCCCAGCCTCCTTCTAATGGTGTCTCATGGTAAGAGGGTATCTTGCCTCGGGGTTCAGAAGATTTGGCTGATTGTCTTCAGGAATTATGGCTCAAATGGAGAAAAAGCAGGAGAGGGGATAATTTAGGGATCTTTTTTATTATTATTCCTGTCCAGTCAAACCACAGAAGGCAGAGCATCTTCCAACAAGACTCTCTCCGGGGAATGTTCTTCCAGTCAGGAATAGGGTACGATTATGTCTCAAATCTTTTAGGGCACATAAAGTTCAGTGCAAGACTTGCCTCTAAAAAGGCCTTGTGTCTAGTAGGACACAAATTAGGTATCTGGGGGTGTTGTATTGGATCATTTCTGGGGTCAGGTTCTTCAACTATGTTGAGGTGCAAAGCTAGTTTTGCTTATTCCTAATGTTAATTCCAAAGATTATATAAGAGAGGGTGCACCATATTTCCATGACAGGGTGCAGACAGATGAAATCATGCAGGGGAAAAAAACCCCAAGAATATCAAAGCATGAAGAGAAAGCTTAGGTCAGTGTTGTTGTTGCCATTCAAGTTAAAAATAAAGGCAATCCCCAGAAGAGGTAATATGGACCATACCCTATATATCTAGTGTATATATATGAGAGAGTTTGTGTGTGGGTATGTCCACACTTGCCCCCTAGTTTGAACTAGGGAGGCAAATGAAGCATACTGAACTTGCTAATGAAGTGCGGGATTTAAATATCCTGAGCTTGATTAGCATATTCGCGGCCGGTTGCATTTTAAAAAGCTGGTAGCTCGAATTAACTCGCCGCGTGTGGACGCGGTAGTCCGATCCAAAACCCTTCCCTTGAATTAAATGTTACTCCTCGTGCAATGAGTAAAGCAAAGTAAGGTTTTGGTTGTGCCAGAATAATGAGGTGTGATTGCAATGCAATTGTTTCTCAGAGAACAGAAAGAGCCACTTATGCTGTAGGATGACCACAGGAGACTAGCAAGGGGCGAGATATGGAGATGGGGCAGCTATAACCCAACTGGGGCAGCAGGGAGCAGCATTGGAGAAAGGGAGAGCTATTCACTAAATATTTGAGAGAGTTTGTCTGTTTATGTGTCTGTCTGTCTGTCACATAAACATGAATCCCTCCCCTTGCTGTGCCTACTGCAGCTATAGCAGACATGGAAAGGTGCTTCTGACCTGGCCCCAAGCTGCTGTGGTGAGAGATGACTGGGGTTATCTTGTCTTCCTAGGGTAGCTTGCATACTGAACCCCTCATCCCCAGCTCTAGCCCAGTGCAATGATTTAAATGAAGAAAAACAAAAATTATTTGAGTTAAGGATTTGAGCAACACTGGGTAAATCCTCTAGTGCCTGTATATCTATATCTATATCTATGGATAGAGAGCTACATTCATGACACTTAACCAAGGAAAGAGAGGAAAAAGTGATCTGTTATGATGATAGGCATATTAGAAAGGTAGAGATAAGTGTGAGAAGGAAATACCCATCAATTTCTAGGAAATTAAAAGTAAAACCTTGCTCTATAAGGTAAAATTTTTAAGCAATGCATCCACACTACCAAACCCGTTACCCCAGAATAAGGGGCCATGGAATTCAAACTCTGTGCTTTTCACGCGGATTAACACTATTCCCAAACTTTTAATAACGTTAGTGTGGATGCTCCAGTGCCACTAATTTAAACTTAATAGCCTCTGGGAGGTGTCCCTCAGCTCCCCAGAGTGCTTCCTGGGGCTGAGTCAGGTAGCGCATCCTCATTAATGGAGCCTGCCTTGGACTACATTCGATTCTTCCCCATAGTGAGGACATGGAAGTTTGAATTTATAAAATTGGATGCCCAGAAGTCAAATTTAGTGAATTCAGAATAATTTCTTAGCATAGATATGGCCTCAGCAAACTGCTTTTCTGGAGTTTTACCCTGGCATTTCTCCTAGTTTTTCCAAAAAGCAGAACTACCATTCAAAGGCATTTCCCTGGAATATCCTGTAGAATTGTAAGGCTTCCAAGTTTATATTTAGCAAGTGACCAATGTTAGCCTAAGTAAGAAGAAAGAAGTGTATAGGAATTTATAAATGCAGGTAGATTGTAAATGCTATTGGTAAATGCACTAGCATTAATCATAAATTCTGCCTTATACTTCTTTAGAAAACAGCGAATGACTAGGCCTATATTCATTTATAAATTGTTTATTGCATTATTCATTGGATAACTAGGAAGATAAGATGGACAGGCATAGCTGATTATCATCAGTATACCAAAGACACCTTTCCTCATGTAGGGAAGATGAGAATGGGGGACACACAGAATCCTGGTATGGGAGGGAGAGAAAAGGGAGATCACTGGGGAAAGGCAGAATGATAATATACACAGTCACCTCATGGGGGAGGGAGAGGAATAATATGGTGGAGATGGGCATGCACAGACAGACGTGGTACGTTTCATGGAGTCCTTGAAATAGAAGGACTTGGGATGGTGACAAGCATGGAGTTTGTGGTGCAGAATGGAGGAATGCATGGAGCCCTGCAACGTGTCATAATCTTGTTCTACAGATGCAACAAAGCAAGTAGTCCTCTAATAGTTAATAAAGGTAAATCATTAGCAAGATCACAGTCTCATTGCTGATGATTTACCTTTATTAAATATTGCTGTCAAAGATAACTTCTTGAGCAGATGTTTGCTTCCTTAAAAGAAATTGGCAGCTAGTAGTTGTTCTTAGTGCTGGGGACTTCATCAGCCAAGGAGAACTTGGATCTAACTCAGAAGCTGCAACCCACAGTGCTTCTGGGTCCTGCAGAATCTTAGGAAGTAACTGTCATGGTTCAAGATGAACTGTACTTCAAATACAGTACTGCCATAGACGCTTTTCCCAAATGACAAGTCCCTTAACCTGGTAGGCCCAGTTTCATCAAGGGGTTGGAGGAAAACTTTCACTACAGGTTGAATCTCTTTAGTCCAGCACTCTCTGGTCTGACAACATCCGTGGTCTGGCGTCATTTTGATTAGCCTGATGTCCACTTATCATGGGTGAGGGCAAGTTTTCCACAGTCCTAAAAAGTTTGTTTACAACCACCAGTCCTGGCTCTCAGTGTTGTGTGCTGTTATTTAGCCCTAATTTACCTCTGAGGGTATGTCTACACTAGCCTCCTAGTTCGAACTAGGGAGGCTAATGTAG
>CM057845.1:289511711-289525737 GCA_030068395.1 Apalone spinifera
TGCACATCCAGAAATATAATTTATGCAATCATGTGCCAAAAGTGTCTGTCTGCTTTGGACAAACGTCTCAGACACTTCGCCAAAGAATCAATGTCCACAAAACAGATATCAGACAGGATCACAAAGAAAAAACAGTTTCTTGCCATTTCAACCAGAAAGGACATTGTCTCAACGACTTGATTACCTGCATCCTGCTTTAAAGACCTTTTAAGACTTCACTTGAAAGAGAATCCTCTGAACTGTCATTCATACTTAAATTTGACACTTTACACTCAAGTTTGAATAAAGACGCTAATTATCTTACCCATTACAAAGATAGCTTCCCCAATTATCACCTCTAATATCATTAGCTCACAGACATTTACCCCCCCCCCCCCCCCCCCCCCCCCCCCATCCTCCTTCTGTTCTGAAATTTGATTTGTCCTTTTCATATGTGTTCATTTTTTTAAATTGTATCCTTTGGTATATATGATTGTGACACTTTTCTTCCACTATTTGATCTGAGGAAATGGCTCTGGCCCACGAAAGCTCACCCATTAAACCATTTTGTTAGTCTTTAAAGTGCTACACAGTCCTGTTTTTTGTTTCAGCTACACCAGACTAACACGGCTACATTTCTATCACTGTTTAAGAAAGGGTGTGCATTAAAGGGTAAACTTCAAAGGAAACAAGTTTTGTTTTTTCCCTTTGTATCTCCTGCATATTTTGTTAGGAGGGTTTCAATATTTGTTGAGATGGGGCTGGTTCTGCTTTATTTAATGCTTTATTTAAACTAAAATTATCAGGAATATCAAGTCCTGACTTTTGCTATTACTGGAGGGCTCCTTGGAAAACTGGAATGGGATATTTCTAAGTCCTCAGTGAAAAAGGAGGAACTATGAATCTGACACAAAGACTTTTTTCTCCCATATGTTTGTTCCAATCTGGGCTAAAGAGATGTTAAGAAAAGAAAAGAAAAGAAAAGAAAAGAAAAGAAAAGAAAAGAAAAGAAAAGAAAAGAAAAAAGACTTCAGGTTGTAAAGTTGCTGGATTAAATGTCTCTTCTTTGTTTCTCAGGGCATGCCTCTGTCGGTAGAGGGATGCAGATTAGGCAGGTCGACATTGCAAATGAAGCAGGGATTTAAATATCCCGTGCTTAATCTGCATAAAAATGGCCACCGTTTTCGAAACCTAGACATACCTAGACATACCTCAAGCTTTTGTGAGGCCATAATTCTACCAGATTTGCAGAGTCCCCTAGTGAAGAAAGGGAAGACCTGGTATTTGTAAATTAAAGAGACAGATACTCCCACACCCATTTTTTTCATATATCATAAAAATCAGCAAAAAGGTCCCAAATACTTTTTTTAAGTTTCTGAATAAAAGAAGCCCCACCAGTCATGTGTGGATACTTCATTAATGCTAGCACCAAACAGCACTGCCTTCCTATTGTGGATTTGGTGCAATTTCTGATAGGGATGACTATTAATGAAGTACTTTTAGGAGAGAAATTGTATAATCAGAATGCCATATTTACGCAAGCAATATTTTAATTCCCAGAATGCTATTGGTACTAACACATAATACGATATTTTATATTTGACTTCTCTCTTTCATGACACTATCAAATAATAAAGACTCTGGCTAAAGTAGTGTCCTCTTCATACCAACTATGACTATATGGCCACAGGTGAGAAATTGGATGATATTTCTAAATGGATTATAGTATTGTTTTCACATGGGGATTTTCACTTCATTGAAGCAAGTGATCAGCTTGTTGGACAAAGACACAGAACTAGGAGAGCTGGGTTGTACTATGAATTAACAATCTGAAATTTGATGAGATTGCAGAAGGAGAAAATGCTCTTTAATATAAGCTCCTCATGTTCACTTTAAGACACTTACTGAGCATATTTTGAAACCTTATTCTAATAGCCCTGTTTTAATTATCCTATCAGTTTAATTTTTCTTTACCCATTCTAATACTGTGTTATAAGCACATTTGTAAATCACAATTATTCTTATGCCAAACCATTTTTGTGCTCATATTCTGTAACAATTACCCAAGCAAATTAATGTCTTTGAATAAGGATGGCACTTAGTGATGGTTTTGTACTTTAGAATCCACATTTATGTTTCAGTTAAACAGAAGCCTTCATTGTATCCTTCTAATACCAAATCTGCTCCCACACTGTAAAGAATTAAGAACACACCATTGTTACTGTTCTTTTGTAATTTACCTCCAAAACAAAGGATCTTTTTGGACAGCTTGTTAGCATGAGTGTCATTTTGTTAAAATGTTGAAAAAAAGAACAACAAACCCAGAATTGATTAATATGGATCTTAACTTTGTAGAATTGCCACCTCCTTAGTCACAACTGTACAAGGTCAGAATTACACTTTGCTTTAGAATCTTCAAAACCAGTGTTTTATTCTTGCTTGTACAATTACTGCAGGGATGAATTATGTGAAGAATTCCATTCAACCAGAACAGGATTACTAGGATGAGCGTATTACCTGCAGTGAGACTGATTTACGTAAGGGAGCTTTATATTTTCCAAAAGGGCAGTCATGGGGACTATCTCATCATAGTAAATCCTGTAAGAATTACATTTGATAATGTTCCCTGGCTCCAGGGCAGGTGACAAGGCAAGCATTTAAGAAACACATTATATATCAGCAGAAGCGGTCTTACCAAGAAATAGATCCTTCCCCACCCAGATTCTTTGTGATTTAAAAACTGGGGCTGCAAGGAGGAATAATTCAACATATTTAATTAGTACAGATGGATCTTTAGGATCCTGATCTGGTTTGGTTTCTGAATCTCCCCAAATTCCAAAGGGTGTTTAGATCACATGTTTTGGTTCAAGATGCATCTCTATTAATCTGCATATCAAAAAATACAAACCTTGAAGAGTAAACATTAAGGTTTTGTCAAGTTGCTCCTTTACCCGTGTACCCATGAGGCTGGCATAAGATTACAGTACTTCTTCCTAGACAGTCGCTTCCCATTCTGTATGTGTGAAACTGATTGTTCCTTCTGAAGTGGAGTTCTTTGACTTTATCCTTACTAAACTTCATCTTATTTATCTCAGACCATTTTTCCAATTTGTTCAGATCATTTTGAATTATGACACTGTCCTCCAAAGCAGTTGCAACTCCTTCCAGCTTGGTATCGTCTGCAAACTTTATAAGTGTAGTCTCTATGCCATTATGAAAATTGTTAATAAAGATATTGAGCATAACCAGTCTCAAAAATGACCCCTGCAGAATCCCACTTGTTATGCCCTTTCAGCATGATTGTGAACTATTAATAACTACTCTCTGAGAATGGTTCCCCAGCCAGTTATACACCCTCCTTATAGTAGCCCCATCTAGTTTGCATTTTTCTAGTTTATTGATAAGAAGGTTGTGCGAGACCATATAAAAAACTTTACTAAAATCTAGGTATACCACATCTACCGCTGGCTATCACCTTATTATCTTCCAGATGTTTGCAGATGAATTGCTTAATTATTTACTCCATTATCTTTCTTGGCCAAAAAATTAAACTGACTGGTCTATAGTTTCCTGGGTTGTTCTTATTTCCCTTTTTATAGCTCGGCATTATTTTTACTTTTTTCTGTCTTTTGGAATCTCTCCTGATATTCGTGACATTTCACAGATGATATCTAAAGACTCAGATACCTCCTCTACCAGTTCCTTGGATATTTGACGATGAATTTCATCAGGTCCTGGTGACTTGGAGACATCTAACTTCTCTAATTAGGGAATGTCTACACTAGGAATTTATTTCAAAATAACTAAATTTTACTTAATAACTCCCAATTTTACGAAATCGAAATAATATGTCCCCAATACAGGGAAGCCTCAAAATGAGTCCAAGGCAAACTCCATTAATGTGGAAACATTACTTTGACTTACAGCCCCAGAAAGCACAGGGGAGTAATAAGTTTGAATCATTTTGGGGAGTAGCTATTTCAAAATAGCAGCACTGGAGCGTCCACATTATTGCTAGTTCAAAATAATGATTTCCAAATTATCATTATTCCCCAAGAAAAGCAAGAGTACAAATTTCAAAATAAGTGGCCCCTTATTTTGAAATAATGGGCTTTGTAATGTGGACTGTCCTTTTATATATTCAACCAAACGGGGGTTATTTTGAAATAAAGCCCTAATGTAGACCAGGGATAAGTAAGCTTTTACTCGTTCTTTTCCTAGTTTAGCTTCTCAAGTCACCCCATTTCCACTAGCATTCACTATGTTAGACATCCAGTCACCACCAAACTTCTTGGTGAAAACTGAAACAAAGAAGTCATTAAACATCTCTGCCACTTCTATGTTTTCTCTTATGGTTTCTCCCTCTTCTCCCTACTCTGTCCTGGGTCTTCCTTTTGCTTTTAATATAGTTGTAGAATGTTTTCTTGTTACTCTTTATGTCTCTAGTTAGACTGAGCTAATTTTGTGTCTTTGCCTTTCTAATTTTGCTCCTACATACTTATATTATTTGCTTATATCAATCCTTTGTACCTTGACCTAATTTCTACTTTTTGTATGACTCCCTTTTGATTTTTAGATCATGTAAGATCTCTTGGTTAAAGCAAGGTGGTCTCTTGCCAAACATTTATCGGGGATGATCTAGACAGTGTCAGGTCCCTTCCAGTTCTAATATTCTATGATTCTATGATTTCTATCTTTCCTACACAGTGGAATAGTTTGCTGTTGGGCCTTTAATAATGTCCATTTGAAAAACTGCCATCTGTCTTCAATTGTTTTCCTCTTAGTCTTGCTTCCCATGGGATCTTGGCTTCCAGCTCTCTGAGGTTATTAAAGTCTGCCTTCCTGAAATCCATAAGGATTTTTTAAACCAAAGCTCACACATGAGTCAGAGCCACAATATAATTAATTCATATACTTAATTCAATATAGTTGTCAGGGATATAAGTCAATGGAAAACTTGGCCCTCCATTCTGGATCAGTCCCTAAATATCCATGTCCCTTAATCATCTAGAACATTTACATGCCATACATATTAAGTATACTACACTGTCACAAAACATAGACTGAATGATCTTTAACTTCTTTGATTATTTCTATGGCTTTTTAAAAGGAAATGGGAAAAATAAACTCCCAGATCATCTGATCTTGCTATTTGTTATTTGCTGTCTAATGTAATTGCTTCTATCCAGGAGATATTCATGCTACAATAGAAAGAATATCACTGAAAATGTAAAAGGACAGAAGAAAACCTTAATTTCCAGAAAAAAACTTAAAAAACTTAAAAAATGGTCCTGCAGCACCTTAGAAACTAACAAAAAATGTAGATGGTATCATGAGCTTTTGTGGATATGACCCACTTCTTCAGGTAAAAAGAAGATGGTTCATCTGAAGAAGTGGGTTGTGCCCATGAAAGCTCATGATGCCATCTACATTTTTGTTAGTCTCTAAGAGTATGTCTACACTAGCCCCCTAGTTGGAACTAGGGAGGCTAATGTAGGCATTCGAAGTTGCAAATCAAGCCCGGGATTTAAATATTTGCATCTTCCCAGCCGGTCACCATTTTTTAATTTATAAGTCCGGACTAACTGCCCGCGGCTACACTCGGCAGGGACCCGATAGTTCAAATTAAAGCCCTAGTTCGAACTACCTGTTATTCCTTCTGGAATGAGGCTTAACAGGTAGTTCGAACTAGGACTTTAATTCGAACTACCGGGTCCCTGCTGCGTGCAGACGCGGGCAGTTAGTCCGGACTTGTAAATTTCAAAAATAGCGACCGGCCAGGGAGATGCAAATCAAGCGCGGGATATTTAAATCCCGAGCTTGATTTGCAACTTCGAATGCCTCCATTAGCCTCCCTAGTTCCAACTAGGGGGCTAGTGTAGACATACCCTAAGGTGCTGCAGGACCATTCGTTATCTTTTCAGTTTTTTCAGTTACAGACTAACATGGCAACCCCGCTGAGACTTCCTTTCCAGGGCATCCACAAATAATATCTATAATTATAATTCTTAGCCACACCAATCAACATTTTTAATTAACTTCCAGATCTCCGTACTTAATTTGTATAGTGTAATATACAGCAGCAGCGAAGTCACCCACAACTATTTCTCATTTATATGTTTTATTTACTCATTTATTTGTTTGTTCAGTTATTTAAGTTGGCCCAATGTAGCCAAAGCAATTTAATCTCCGAAGTGCAAGCATTTCAAAGATAATCCAAATATTGTAAACAAATTTGCTTAAACATAGAAACAAACAAAAAAACACACAATCAAAAGGGCTAGTAATAAAATCAAACTCTGTAAAAGTATGAATTTAAGGGAAATACTGTAGATACGCTGAATGTTTTGACCCCTCCTCTAATCCAATCTCAAGGAAAGCTGTATTATAGATTTATTCTTTAACTAGGATATATTGACTGCATTTTTTGCACTGAACCTATAGTGAATTACACCCATTGGAATTCTGGCACTGGAAGCTTGAAGGGGTTTACCAGATGTACAGTGGTGTTCAGTACATGTGCGCTGTCTCAAGTCATGTGGCCTGAAAAGTTTGCCAGTGTGATCCTGTATGGGAGAGAGGACATAACAAGACAGGTCTGTTACAACTGTGAAAAAGGAACCCCAAGAGGCATATTATTGGGATAAAGCTATAACAGGATGTTCAGATAAAATGAGATGACCTAGTGCTTAAAGGTGTAAGAACATTGCAGTCAAAAAGGGTACTATAAATCCCAATTCTAGTGCCCCCAAGACATATTTGTCCCATTGACGTAAATATTCTAACTTTGGAAAGAATCCTCAACAGTGACGTTATAGTTCAAATCCCCTAATGATGTCCCCTTGGTCTCTAGCACATAGAAACTTGAAACTTTGGCTATTTCCCAATTGCCTGGAGGAATAGTGCTATCAATACTACAGCCCTTTCTCTAGCTTCTCTCTCCAAAGAAACAAAAAGATTCAATCAAAGCAAATCTGTTCTTAATGGGTTTCAAATCCATTCAATTGCAGTCCTGCTGTCAGTTTTTTTATAAGCACATTATTCTGTTGGGTTTTTAAGCAGATAAAATATTGCCACATTTTATTTATTTCTGGTCTATTTATGAAAATGTTCAAACCATAATACAAAGGACACAGGAGGAAAGCAGTGTGGGGAAGCTTCACTGTAAATAATATCACATGTTTATTGATCATCAAGAAGATGATTTGATTTCTGTGGTATTGTTCTGATAATTTTGTTTCAACGTTGTTTTTGTTTTGTTTTTTAATTTTAACACTTTACAGAGTCAGTAACCATTCTTGGCCCAGTTAGAAGCTGGATTGTCAGGTCTGCCTCTGCCTCCATCCATCCTGTCCATAAATGCAGTATTAGCATATGGGAATGTTTCTACATGTGTGGAAGGGTTAATCATTGCCAGCATCATGGCAAATCCCAAAGGACATAGGTTTCTTGCATATCAAGCACGACCCACATCAATCTTTGGCTAGAGCCTTAAGGTGGACTATTCAGTTTGTGTCTATTATTGAGGATCTTATTGCATCACTGAAGATTTTGGTGGCTCTCTGACTGCCAGGCATGCACTGGCATTCCTTGGTAAATAATTGTCCATAGTTATGTAATAATGGAAGAACAGAGTACTCTACAAAGAGATGCACAAAAATCAGAATAGACACTATGCCTTGCAGGTAACTTGGAGGTGGACCCCAGCACCTTTGCAGAGTGCAATTAGTGTAATGGAGCTCCCTGCAAGAAGAACCAATTAGAGGATCGGGGATCCTCATCACCCAAGAGAGCTTCTTTGCTGTGATAGTGGGAGACTGAAAGCACTTTCCAATGTTTTGCTCTGATTCAGGAGAGCCACAGTAAGGCAGCTTCACTTCCTCTTTCTACATTCTACTTGATAAATAGTCTTTTGCATTGTTGGCAGGCTCCAGTGATTTCTGTTAGCACATCTCAGACTGAGAGCGCAATTTAAAGAGTTACAGGGGTAGGCCTTTAGAAAAGGGAATAAGAGATCTTGCGGAAAAGGGTTTTTTTTCCGCAAAATCCCTGTCTAGACAGGCGCTTTTTTCCGGAAAAGCTCCGAAACGGAAAAAAGCGGCAGCCATGTAAATGCAAATGCAGCGGGGAAAATGCAAATCCCCGCTGCATTTGCAATTCCGACTTTCTTCATTTGCATCCCTTTTCCGGAAAAGGGTGCCTGTGTAGACGTAGCCGCTATGTATAGACTGCAGGCTTCTTTCAAAAGAAGCTTTTCTGGAAGAGATCTTCTGAAAAATACATCTTCCGAAAGAGAGTGTTAACACAGCCAAAGTGCATCAAAAAAGTGATCTGCTTTTTTGAAAGATAGCATCCACACTGAATGGATGCTATCTTGCATTTAAGCTGTGATTACTGTGGATGCAGTGGCCACCAGGGTACCTGTGCTTTTTCCTCTTTCCTCTTCTTTCGAAAGAACTCCCTCTTCCCCATCCACATATGCTTTTTTCCAAAAGAGCTCTTTCAGAAAAAGGCTTCTTCCTTGTAGAAAGAGATTTGCCAATGTTGGAAAATCCTCTGTTCTTTCAATTTTCTTTCAAAACAATGTGATTGCAGTGTGGACATAAGTGACGTTTTTTCAGAAATACGCCTGTTTTTCTGACAAAAAAACCTCCTTAGTGCATACACAGCCACAGAGACAAAATAGTAATGATATAGAAAAGAAATAATTGTCAGAGTTCAAAGTTGCCTTGCAAAAGTTACACAAGGAATCCAAAGGCTCATGAGGGAACTCTGGCAAGATTAGCTTCAAGCAGTTTTACATACCTTTGTCCTTGTCTACTTAGGAAAAAGGGACACTGAAGAGAACCAGAAGATTTTGCATGTCTTGGACAGCAGTGGAAGTGAAATTAAAATCACAGAATGACTGAACACTAGAACTGGAAGGCACCTTGAGAGATCATCATGTCCAGTCCCCTGCTCTCACAGCAGGACCAAGCACTGTCTAGATCAGGGCTACTCAACATGCGACCCGTGGGCCACATGCGGTGCACCTTGAGCCGCTTCCTGGGCCACCTGCCTATCTGCCTGATTGCTACTGGCTGGTGGGGGGGCAGAGAGGAGAGTGGCAAGAGGTGGCGGAGCCTCCCCAGAAGCAGATCCATGTAGCGTGGCTCTGATAAAAGCCACGCCTGTGCATGAGCAGCAGCTGCCGGCTGGCGGGTGGCAAGAGGTGGCAAGAGGTGGCGGAGCCTCCCCACAAGTGCTGTCATATGGGTGGAAATTGGGTAAATATTGCATTTTATTAATAACAGCAGGACTGACTTAAACGGGGGCAGTGTGTTGTGTAGTCTTGCCTTAATCTTTGTATTTGTGGCCGTCAGTATGAAAGATGCTATTTGGATATATTTGCATAAATACCTGCCTATATTTGCATATATATGCAGCCACACTTAAGTTGTGGCCCTTGGCATGTGCTGTGGATATCATTGTGTCCCTGGGGATTCCACAGTTGAGTAGTCCTGGTCAATATCATCCCTGATAGATGTCTAGACAACCTGCTCTTAAATATCTCAAAGGATGGAGATTCCACAATTTCCCTAAGTAATTTATTCCAGGTTTTAACCACCATGACAGTTAGGAAGTTTTTCCTAATGTCCAACTGCCCTTGCTGCAATTTAAGCCCATTGCTTCTTGTCCTATCAGAGGCCAAGGAGAACAATTTTTCTCCTTCCCCCCTGTAATATTTTTTATATACTTGAAAAATGCTATCATGTTCTCTCTCAGTCTTCTCTTTTCTACACTAAACAAGACCAATTCTTTCGGTCTTCCCTCATAGCTCATGTTTTCTGGGCCTTTTTTTGCTGCTCTTCTATGGACCTTCTCCAATTTCTCCACATCTTTCTTGAAATGTGGTGCTCAGAATTGGGCACAATACTCCAATTTCTTGTGTCTTGTTCACAATACTCAATGCATCCCAGAATCATGTTTGCTTTTTTTGCAACAGTGTCACACTGTTGACTCATATTTAGCTTGTGGTCCACTATGAGCCCTAGATCCCTTCCAGAAGTACTCCTTCGTAGACAGTTGCTTCCCATTCTGCATGTGTGAAACTGATTGTTCCTTCCTCAGTGGAGTGCTTTGCATTTGTCCTTATTAAACTTCATACTATTTACCTCACACCATTTCTCTAGTTTGTCCAGATCATTTTGAATTATGACCCTATCCTACACAGCACTTGCAACTCCTTCCAGCTTGGTATCATCTACAAAGCTAATACGTATTCTTTCTATGCCAATATCTAAATTATTGATGAAGATATTGAATAGAACGATTCCCGAAACAGACCCCTGCAGAACCCCACTTGTTATGCCCTTCCAACTTGTGTGTGAGAAGAGGAAGAAAAGGATCTAGGAGCTCAGAGTGGACCTCCAAAGCATTTCAGGAGTAGCAATAAATGAGTGAGGAAAGGAAGTGGACTTTGAGAATGAGGCAGACGCCAAGCCACAGGGAAGTATCCAGAGAGTGTCGTCATTTTTATCCAGTTTGACCATATTTACAGCTTTGTGTATAAAGAACTTGAATCAGTGGTTTGTAGCATTCCTAGTAAATTCTAAGGCATTTCTCAGTTAGCACTGATACATACAACTCAGCTTGTTTCTTGTCAGCTGTTGGCTGGAGGCCTCCAGGAGTCTTGGCTCTTCTCAATCTTATGTTCACTCGCTAGAGAGGTTAGACTTGGATTTACAGCATATGTTCAGAAAAAGAAAAAAAAATCCAGACAGATGCTGTGCATCAGGAACACCTGGGGAGAAAGAAAATCCACAATAAGGTGTGACTCTCAATGTAACTGAATTGTATTGCTTTATCAATGATGAATTCTAAGCATGATAGAACACCGGGCTGTCTGCTTTATCCCCAGCAGAGACACACTTCTCATTCTCCTTCCCACCCCAGAGTGTGTATTCTCTCTTTTGAGCTTGATTTCCATCTGCACCTCTCTCCCCACAAACAATGAAGGCTGTGTGTATTACATTCATGCCTCATGATAATTTCATGCTCTTTGGTTTTCTTGTGGAATACAGTTAATGTATATCCTATCCCTGTGTGTTATTATCCCTGTCCCATCTTCACTGCAGAGGTGCCAATTTTTTTAGCAATCTTTTTCAATATTGGCCTAAGGAGAAGGTAGATATGAGACCCACTGGGGTTTCAGTGGGCTAGGATAAGATCTTAGGAGCTTTTTCAAGAACCTCTTAGAGTGAGTGTGCTCTCAGAGAAGGATTCCCTGTGTGTTTAGAATAGGTTCCTTAGTGCCCAGCATGACTGTCTGCAGTTTTTCTTATGTGATGCAGCTGAGAGGTGTCCACTCTGTTACAGAGGGACCTTAAGAATGAAGCTTAAAAGATATATACTCAAGCAGGGAATGGCTGCCAGGCATGCATGTTGGAGTTAGCAGTGCTTCTGCACCCCTTGGATCGAACTGGTTTCCATCATGTAGAGGGCTTAGAGTTTTGTTCACTGGCTGTCAAGGAACGAAACTGAAAGCCATTATACTGTTTGTTCCAGCATCTCTGCTGCCTGGAGAAAGTTCAGGGAGACTTAGGAACACTAGTGTTATCGGAGAAGCTTTAATACTAAGGAAATGTTCAGCACTAAGGCTACGTCTACACTGCAGGCTTCATGCGCAAGAAGCTTTTTGCAGAAGTTCTCTTCCACAAAAACTTATTGTGCAAGAGTTCGTCCACACTGCAAAAGCACATTGGAAAAGCAATGTACTTTTGCACAAGAGAGCGTCCAGCCTGCATGGACACTCTCTCGCAAGAAAGCTCTAATTGTCAATAACAGAATGGCCACCAGGGCATCTGTGCTTCTTCTGATAGGCTGTCTTTGTGCAAACCCCCACCCCCGTTTCCTGTCTACACACACCTTTATTCTTCATAGAGAAAGGAACTATACCACAAAAACCCTTTTGTTCTGTCAATTCACTTAAATTTTTTTGCGCAAAAACACACTTGAGGTGTGGACACTCCACGGGTTTTTGCACAAAAACCCTGTAGTGTAGACGTAGCCTAAGTGTGAGACAGCACATTAACATAGCAGAGAAGATATGGTAGGAGATGTTGTCAGAGCTCTCAATCATTCCCAATGCGTTTTCAAGCAACATATATAAGTTTTTAGTGGTTTATAACCTGTTTATGCTTTGTACTTATTTTTTCAGTCTGTATTTATGCATTAGCGAAGCTTGTTTAACAGTTGGATTGTATTTTTGTATAATCTTTTTCTTTATTGGGGAAATTAAAGTTCCATCTATGTCAGAATCTCAGTTTTGAGCGAAAGTTGGAGCAGGGTACATGCAAAAATCACTGTTTCCTTCCCTAAAAAGATGGTGAAGAAATCTGAGATGCATTTCCAGCTCTGCCTTGTCTAGAGCAGGCTGAAGAACTCATAGCATTAGGTCATCAGTTGACAGAAAAATAAAGTTAGGCAAATTATTTAGCAATAATATTTTATTTACTCCAGAACAATTGCTTTCTGCCCTAGAACATGTCACATACTGTCTCTTACTGCCTCAATTCCCTCAGAATGAGGAGGTAATAGTATTTATATAACAGGACAATTGCAAGGCTCAATTCAGTAATGTTTCTGATAGCCTATGATCTAGAAATGTCAAATACCAGTTATTTAAAACAACATTTGTTATTTATTTAAAGCAGTTTTAAATAGGTAACCAAGATCTTTTCTTTGCATAGAGGTAGTTGTAATTTGCACAGCATGTCTCTCCTGCCTAGACTGTATTAAGATTTTAAAAAACTCTACAGCTCTAGGTCTAAAAATTTACATCACTCATCCCATTATTCCATTACCTGTATCCACTCCTACACACACTCACACACACACACACACTGTTGTCTGAAAAATCAGTTTTGAAATGAAAAACTTCAACATTCCATTCTGAAAATGCTGAAATATGTTTCAATATTATTAGAATGCTTTTTCTCACTTCTTTAGTATCTCCCTTCCCCAGTTGGCTACATAGAAATAAAAAATAATCAGCAGCTCTAGTACATAATTCTTCCCTCCCCTCAGTTATGTCATATTAGTTTTTTAAAGATAGTGTTACTTCTTTTTGGCCTTCATCAATATTTAGGGTCTTGTGAGTTTCCATTAGGGGGAGAATTGAAAATGGAGCAAAGTTGTTTTTTAATGCAACCCTATTTATTGCCTATAAATATACACTATCCCACTTCTCCGAACATTGTAGAAATTTACTAAAAAATAGTTTATCTGTTCAAAACTTTAAGATTACCTTACCAACCAGTATTTTGCCCAAAAATGTTTCTTTGGACTTTTCTCGGGAACATGCTACAACTGCTTCTCTTGTGGGTTTTTTTTTTTTTTTTTGGCATTCTGAGCCTCTCTTTGACTACCTTAAATCGGTACCCATCAGCGGGACTGCCAACATAGCTAGGTCATAGAGCAAAGCAGGCTCCATGCCCTGGAAATGGCAGGGCCTCAGAAGAAGGGATGGGGTTAGGGCTAAACAGTGCTCA
This sequence comes from Apalone spinifera, assembly GCA_030068395.1. Lineage (NCBI taxonomy): Eukaryota > Metazoa > Chordata > Testudines > Trionychidae > Apalone > Apalone spinifera. Next base: position 289,525,223 of record CM057845.1, read on the forward strand.
ATGCTGCCTGGAGCACGTTGGTGTTCCAGCAGTGATTTAAAGGACCCACGACTCCAGCTGCTGTCATTGCCATAGTAGCAGGAATGGCCAGGAGCTCTGGGCCCTTTTGTATTCCGGTTCCTGGGGCAATTGCCTGCTTCTCCCCCTTCTCTTCTCCCCCCTCCCCCCCGCCATCAGTGGGCCTTATTCCAAATCATTGGTATTTGCAGTCAGTCTATTCCTTGGATGGTGGTTTCTATTGTCCAGCTGTTTCAACTGGATTTGTGATCACCCACAGGTGAAAGATAAATCTACTAGGAGCCCCCCAACCTCCAGCATAAGAGAACTAAAGAAATATAGTTTCCAGAGTATTTTGAACTGCTAATAAATACTATCATTCTGATCAAACCAAACCGTTTCTGATTTGACTTCCAATAATACGTCCATTTAATAAACGGCCACCACCCTCTAGCAGCAGCTTTTGTTTCATCTTGTGTTTTAACCATATTCCATTCAACTGCCACACTTAGTTTGAC
>CM057845.1:289525837-289537220 GCA_030068395.1 Apalone spinifera
CCCTAAGGCTCTTACGTACTCAGATTCTCTAAAATAACCTTGAACACACACACTTTGGACACACTGCAGTGTTGTATGATATTTGCACTATGTAAATAATGCAAAATCTATATTTCCTCCAGCTAAAGAGGAAGAGCTCTACTACCAGGCAGGGTCCTTGTTGCTTACTCTGCCTGATCCTATCCATGCATATTCTTCTATAGAGATACTTATCTTATCATAGATGAATCTCAAGAAATATCTTATCACAGAAGAATCTCAGGCCACCACAAACAAAAATGAATTTATCCTCAGAACACCTCTCTGAGGGTATGTCTACACTAGCCCCCTAGTTCGAACTAAGGAGGCTAATGAGCGTGACCGAAATTGCAAATGAAGCGTAGGATTTAAATATCCTGCACTTCATTAGCATGTTCCTGGGCAGTCACCATTTTGGAAATTGACTATCCCAGAATAACTGCCTGCGTCTACATGCGGCAGTGAAACGGGAGTTTGAAGTAAAGTCCTTAATTCCAATTAGCTGTTAAACCTCATTCCAGGAGGAATAACAGCTCATTCGAGTTAGGGCTTTACTTCGAAGTCCCGTTTCACTGCCGCATGTAGACTTGGGCCGTTATTCCAGGCTAGTCAATTTCCAAAATGGCGACCACCCGGAAACATGCTAATGAAGCACGGATTATTTAAATCCCGCGCTTCATTTGCAATTTCGGTTGCCCTCATTAGCCTCCCTAGTTTGAACTAGGAGGCTAGTGTAGACATACCCTGAGAAAAAAAGCTATCCCCATTTTCTATAGAAGAACAGAGGTCTGTTTATATGTCAAACTTGTATTGGAATAAAAATGTTTGTCAAGAGTATAAAAAAGCCAGCCCTCTAGTAACAAAGCTATGCTGACAAAACCATTAGTGCAGATGCAATAGCTACCAGAAAAGTGCTTTTGTTTGCATAGCTTATGTTCAGGGAGGTGGTTCTCCTGCCTTGGCAGCATATGCTCTATCTCCATGTTCTGGGTTATGCTTGCGCAGTCATGTTGACATAGGCTCTGTAGCATAGACATGGTCAGAGGCATTGCCAAAGTCAGTGCTCCTGCAGCAAGAGTATCCCAGACCAGCCAGCCAGAGCAGCAGAGCTGGGCAAAGCCTCTGGATGGCCAGAGAAGCAGAGCCCCCACTGCCCAAAACAGTCTAGCAGTGGCTGTCCGCCGCCAGAGAAGCAAAGCTTGGGGTAGTGGGGTGGCATTGCTCTGGCAGCTAGAGGTGTGGAATCTGAGCACCAGGAGCAGCGGAGTCTTGGGAGAACAGCAGTTGGGAGTAAAGGGGCAAGCACTGACCTCCCCTGCTGCAGAAAACTCCCTTGTTGGGGACCAGTCAGGTCCTGAGGGTGCTGGACCAGGAAGCGTCAATCTGTTATAGCTCTTGTTACATCTCAGAAGGTTTGAATAGTGTGTGAAATGCACCCAAGCCAAGCCACATAATTTCTTCAGGGACTGGATGAGAAATGTATAAATAAGGCTTAGAGAGCAACACAAGGCTATCAGCACCCTTGTCACACCTTGTACAATTCGCCCTTTTGCTAAGGAGTGCCAAAGAGACACACGAAAGGTCAAAGAGGAGCAGCTGGCATTGTGGCACTCCCGTTGAATTTAAAGGAGGCAGGGACTTGGAAAACAGCAATATGCAAAACTCCCATTGGGAGTAAAGGTCAGAGATATAAGGCAGAGATTAAATAGTAGTGGCTCAAAAAACAAGCTGACAAACTCCTAAGTAAACGAGGTCTCTGAATATTAAAGGACAGGCTGTGTGTGCGGGGGGGGCGGGGGGGGGGGAGAGGAAGTGAATAAACCATAGGCAAATAGATCACTTTATAATATATGCTGCTGCTTTCTATGTCTAGCCCTGTTTTGTCAGTCCAGGAGATAAGAAAGAATTAGATTTAAAACAGGAAAAAATATTTGCAAATAAAACAAGCCCCTTTCCAGAAGGTGGGGGAAGGCAAAGAGGAAGAGGATATAATTGTCCATCTTGTTCACTCCTGAGAGGCCTGCTTTTGTTTGCTGCAGGGCTTTCCTTTTGGGACTGAGTTGAGAAAAGCTCTACTCCTAACTACCTGTCAATAGTGCATACACACACTTACAGATGTACAGATGCAATTAAAGCGGCAGGACTCAGTATGTGTTTCCAGTGCCGTCTTTACTCATATGCAGATTTTGCAGTTGTGTATGGCACCTGAAAATTTGGGGCACCCCGGGGTATTAATGTCCACCCTTCCACTTCTCCTATCTGTGTTCTCTGACTCTGCTTTCTCCAGAGAGGATCTAGGGAACTTAAAAGTGAAAAAAAAAATCCTGCCAGATCAATTAGCAGAACATTGAACTGGTGAAAGTGACATTCAAGTGGTAAAGAAGCCATTTAAGAGGCATTTGCCAACTGGAGGCATATACAGTTTCTGAATTAACTAGTCTATAGGACCTTAGTTTAAAGTTTGTTTTAAAAATACATTATTAGTACATTGCTTAAATTATAAAATCACGTATCTAAAAAAATTGCCGCCTCCCTGCCTAGCTGCCACTGGGAATAGGAGTGTGAGTGTAATATTATAGTGTGGGGTCCCCTAAATCTGAAGAATGTCCCTGTATAGTTTCTCTTTTTCTTGTTTTCTTCACCTTTCCTGTCATCTGAGGTTGTGACCCAGGCCACTCTTAAGCACAGCTATTTTCACATGTGCCCAGACCAAAGTTTAAATAGTTTGTGGTTCTTGGGCATGGAGCTGCTAGTAGCTTCAGCACTAGAAGCAGGAGGAGTTGGAGGGCTAGGAAGAGGCTGTAGTTGACAGCTAGTGAGTGATACAAAATTATGTGATTCTTATGAACTGACTGGAACCATAAAATGATAATTTCCTGATGTTGTACTTTCTTCCTTTTCCTTCTCATCCTCCAGAAAGGCTCCAGAAATGCCCCATTTGTTGGCTCACAACATGTGACCTGATTTTCTGTAAGTGAAGAGCACCCACTCTTTGAAAATCAGGTCCTTTTAAGAGTATCTCCAGGTCGTTATATGGAAATTGAGGCACACAAAATCATTAGTTACTTCTGAATATCTTGGCCCTAAAAGACAGAAATCTTGTAAAGAAAATTTGATTAGGTATTTGGATGGCAGGGGACCTCCACTAACACACAGTAACCACCTTTACTATGCTTTTCAATTGTGAACATGTCTAACTTGGTAGAGCACCCAGGCACGACAGTGTAATGCTGAGTAATAAAGTATATGATAATAACCTAATAATATGGATGATGTACTTGGCTGCTTTATAAGATTTCATTTTAAAAGTTGTGGGAAAGCTGTGTTTTGTAAAGCTGTATAAATCAAACTTAGATGGATTACATTCAATTGTGTCCCTTTACTCTCTTGCACCGCCCCCCACCCCACACCTAAGTTGAAACACAGCGGATTGCTTTTTGGAAATTGACACGTGCACACATATCTCAGCAGGCAGCCAGCAATGGAAATCTATCTGCAAATGAGAGTTCTCCCTCTCAGCTGACGGCTGCATGCTGACTACCTATAGCGTTCTGATCCTGTTTCCACAGAAACCACCAGCACAAGTTAATTTTAAGCAACCTTATTTGAATAATGGAGTAAATTCAACTAAAACAATATCGCTGTTGGAAAAGAAACTGCTATTTTTTTCTGAATTATGTGCCCCCAGCCCTTTCCTGATTCTTTTTCACTCTGGTTACTTATTGTCAGTTCCTTAAATGGAAAAATTCTTGTAGAACAACTTAAGCTAATTAGATGGTATAGTCTGTAGTCTGCACCCAGGAATGGAAAAGCTTAAAGATTCAAAAGATCATGTTAATTTTAAAACAGGAGGCACCTCTTACTTATTTCTGTATGTATAGCTGGAGAAGTTAAAAATAGCCCAGACACTGATATTGAATTTGACTGGGACAAGAAAAGTGTCATTGGTTTATGTAACAGATATGGCCATTTCCTCTGTATCTTTGGGAGAACTTATTTTTGTGGTCCACAATTTGCATTAACCTCTTCTCAGTTATTTCCCAGGAATCCACTTTACACTTGTTGTTTCAAAAGTCCATTCTTGTCTGGCACACAATGTAGCCCTTTGATCTCCAGCGCTTCACGTCACATTTCTCCCCTGCCTGACGAAAGAGGTTGCACACAAGCCAAGCCCACAATAATACATAACTTTTGCATTTAGTAAAATGGATCTCAGAGATACTCAAACTTAATTTAATAAGTCTCAGAAGGGTAGCTGTATTAGTCTGTGACTTTAAAAACAATGAGTTGTCCTGTGGCACCTTAGAGAGTAAAAAAAATATAGTATTGTGAGCTTTCGTGGGTAAAACTCACTTCATCTGACAAAATAGGTTATCCACAAAAGCTCATGATACTTTATATTTTTATTAGCCTCAGAGGTGCCACAGGACTACTCATTTTTAATTTAATAAGGAGATCCAAGGATATTCAGGGAATTCTGGTTAAACTCTTGAAGTAGCCTTGGTCATGCTATTGTGGGATAGAGTTATGAACAACTCCTATGCCGTAATGCAAGTTATTTATACATAATTAATATATACCTAGCAATGTTATACGTGAGAACAGGGATCTTACAATAGACCCAGCCTTGGCAAAATACCCCACAGACGTGGTGGGGAGCCTCAGGCAGACTCTCTGCCTGCCTTCCACGTGCTGCTGAGAAAAGCAGCCCTTGTGGAGCTCTGTTTGAACAGCTGTGAGCCCAGGGGAGGGAGACAAGGCTTCATGCACTGCCCCCATCCCCAGTACAATCCCATTGGCCATTTTCTGGCCAATGGGACTTGCCTGTTGTCAACAGGCAACTTGCAAAGCGCCCTCCTAGTCTCCTCTTAGGCTCATAGCTGTTCAAACACCACATGGCCCCTGCAGCCAGTGCAGGGGCAGGAAGTCTGCTTGAGAAGGCTGCTGGCTGGGAGTCAAGCAGGTACGTCTCCCAGCCAGAGCCTGATTATGGTACCCCAACCTCCTGCCCCCACCTCATGTAACCCAAGCCTTCTGCCCTTCCCCCCCCCTGCACCCTAATCCCCTGTTCCAGGTCACAGCTCCCTCCAGTCCTAGGTCACAACCCAAACTCTCTGCCCCCTCCTGCATCCATTTCCACTCCTAGATCCTGTCCCAGGTCACAACAAAAACCCCTGTACCTCCGCTATACCCTCGTCCCCTTCCCCAGGTCATAATCCCCTTTTGCCCAAGGTCACAACCCAAACCCCAGCCTCCATTTTGGAAGCAAACGTTTACATCAGCTTCCTTTACTCCATGCAAAAGGAGGAGTACCAGAGAACTACCTTCAGTGTTTGATTTAGGAGTCTTTTGGTAAATATAGCCATGCCTTGGTAAGCATATACATACCCTTCTGGTAACTATAGAACTGTTCTGAGTTCTATATGCATTTAGTTGGCCACTTGATATGGTTGCCCTCCTTTGTTACAGCAGTATAAGTAACTGTGAGGAAGGCAAAGGAGCCCTAAGAGAACCGTGTTGAGTGCTTTCTGACATCCCTTTACCCTGCTGAGGGAAGGAGGCTGTTTGCATTCTGTTTCTGTACTGGACAAACTTTCAGAGAGACTCTATTTTATCCATACCAATTTGCTTAACACTAGCTTCTGGACAAGAATGTCTGCTAGTTCACATTTGAAGTTAGCAGAAGAATGACAGATTCAGTATCTGTCAGGAAGATAAGCCAAAAGAAGAAGAAGAAGAAGAAGAAACCAAACATTGTACTGTGTCTTCTCCAAATCAGAAACATCTTTCCAATCTTCCTTGCCTAGAAATATGACAATGTCAAAATTAGTCTTTGGATCATTTTTCTTTAACCAGTCCATGTTAGTCTTGTAATTAATTTTGGGAGGATATCATTAAGCATGGTCATCAAAATACAAAACTTTGTTAGCCATATGTCTGGCTTTTCTCTGCATATTAAGTCCTTAATGAGAGGTATTGTATTGCAAGGAGCCCAGGAGCAAGAACGTGCTTACAAATGAACTATTTTAATCAAGCCTTTTGTTGCCTCCATTCTTCCTGTGACCACATTTTTGTATTTTTCATTAATCTCCCTTGATTTCATTTTCTTCTAAACTATGATGACCTGATAATAGGTTCCATGATACTAAGGGCCCAGTAATAATATCAGATCTACAGAGCACACACAGAAGTAATGGACAGTATCAGAGAAATTTACATTTTATTTAACCAATTTCAAAAATAAAAAGCATCTATTGCCATAGTGCCAGAGATAATGGCTATTTAACATAATATATAATGTTGCCTAAATTATGGAATATATTATAGATTTGTATCATCCCATACTCATCAAAATACTCACATACCTCCCCAAAAGTCAAAATAAAAGGAATATTCCCTGGGATGCCAAGGATCACAAGGGAGAAGAGAACCTAATCAAAGAGAAGTATGTGCTCTAACACCTACACAGACATGGTCATCTGAAAGAGTGCCAACAGGGATCCATTCCAGAATGGAATACCCCATATGGAGAATGCCTTGCTAGTGCACAACATAATGCTGCCATGATGTTCAAAATCTAGTGTGCTCCTGTTGATTTTGTCTAATGCAGTGATGCACAGGGAGCAGTCTTGGACACAATCTTGTCCTAACTTATTTATGGATTTAATTTTAATAATCAATCTCTTGAATTGTACCCAGGGAGAGCCTTGGTTTAATATGCTCTCCTCATACTATTTAGTCTGATTATATACAGTTGTTTCCAAGGGGAACAACTGTTGTCATATGCTTCCATTGACCAGGGCTGGGAACAATGGATAGATCCTGGTCAAATTAGATGTTGACTCATTATATTGCTTGCATTTTAAGTGCTTTCCATAGGCATAGGATTGAATCATAGGAGTTTCAGAACTGGAAAACTCAAAGGGTAATGACCAAGAAGAGGAAAATTGTTGAGAGCAAGATGCACCCTAGGAATATTTTAAACCATCAAGAGCAGATAAAGTCTTATACTGTATATCACTTATGAGGGAAAGAATCTCTGTAATAAGGTGTCTTATCACTTTAATGACCAAGAGGACTAGGTCAAGCTGTCCCCATTTCCCATAGTCCCACTCCATTACTTTTGTGATCTCTTAAGTATTTCCCATGTGCATGAGGGTTGATGGTACCTGGGATTATTAAAAGAGTAACCAGTGAAAGAGTTCCTGAGATCAGAACAGGGCAGAAGTTCCTTGAGGCAGAACTAGATAAAGAGACCTGGAGGAAATAACAGCAAGTCTCCTGGGAATAAATGTGAAAATCAGACGAGAAAGTGGGGGCTTTCTGGGAGAGGAAGTTTCAGTCCTAAGGGCTGCTTCTAAAGACTGGGAAAGCGGAGGGGGTGGACTTCTGGAGGCATCCCTCTGGTTGCAAGATGAGAAGAAAAGATCAAAGCTGCAGCCTGATAAGAAATGAAGTAGCAGGTGAAGGTAGAGCACAGAAGGTTGATTTACTCTGCTTGTTATCTGTATGGGGCTTGATTAAAGGAGAGTAGGGGAGAGGAGTCCTGGTGAAGTTGGGAATCCATGGTTCAGGGCTTTGATTCTGGAAGATATGTGGCACAGGCTTCAAGACGATATTTGGATTCTTGAAGAACTTTTATTTCATGTTAATAAAGTCTGCCCTATGTTAGGATGTAGAATTAACCCCCTTTTATACATCCTCACTTGTCTGGCACACCAGATGGAAAATAAGAACTAAATCTTAAACAGTGAGAGTAAATACCCATTGGCATGACCTACCAAAAGAAGTGGTGGATTCTCCATTGCTGGCAATCTCTGAATCCAGATTGGATTTTTTTTCTAACAGCCAGTGCTCTCTAGAAAATACTTTAGGGAACATCTGTGGCCTGTTTCCTACAGGAGGAGTGACTAGATGATTCTCGCCTTGGAGTTTAGATCTATCATATTAGGTTGGATGCACTCTGTTACTCCACAAGTGAGGTAGGCCACCAGGGGATATTCAGCTTTCTTGAAGTTCTCTGTGCAATAGTCCCTGTCTTCCATATTGGGTACAGAGGGAGATGCATAACACGCTCCTTGACGCAGTATGCTTATAGCAAAAGGTTCAGCTTCCTTCTTTCTTCCAAGGAGCTTTGTGCAGAGTCCTGCCTCTTTGAGTCGGAGTTTCTACCACCATCATTTTCTGCCATTGCAACTCCCACTGTCACTTTGGGCCTTAAAGGTACAATCAAAACTTTAAACTGTAAGGGTATGTCTACACTAGCTTGTTAGTTTGAGCTAGGTAGGGTAATTAGGACAAGCGGAGTTGCAAATGAAGCCCGGGATTTAAATATCCCGGTCTTCATTTGCATGTTCCTGGGCGCCACTATTTTTAAATCCCCCTTAGTCCAAACTCCGTGCCCATGGCTACACGCGGCACAGAGTAGGTAGTTCGAATTAAAGATCCGAATTCCAATTACCATTACTCCTCATTCCACGAGGAGTAACGGTAGTTCAAATTAGGATCTTTAATTCGAACTACCTAGTCAGTGCCGCGTGTAGCTGCAGGGACAGAGATCTGCTGCTGCTGGATCTGAGGCAGCAGCTTTCTTCTAACTCCCTGACTTGTCCCATTCCTAATGTAGCCAAAATACCCTCAGAGTGCCACAACTGAAATGGCCAATCTATGCATGAAGGGGCTTAGTGAGCCCTGCAGGCTCTTTCCTGAAGTTCTGATCTTGCATCCATCCCTGAAAATCAAGAACAGAGCTGCTTCTACTGTCATTGTAACAGCATCCCCAGCCAGAGCAAAAGCCCTATGACTCATGATTACCTTGAGAGAGTTGGCCATACCATTGATGTGGAGCTGGAAGGGGTGGGGGTGCTTAGTTGATGAACTGGGGATTTGCAGATGAGATAGTGGGCTAAAGCATGAACTGGGGATTTGCAGATGTGATAGTGGGCTAAAGCAGATGTGATAGCCAATTGGAATTTAGGAGGAGGGGGAGAGAAGAAGCTGGAAGCTTTCTGCCACTAGACAGTATTTTATACACACATGGAATTTGATCTCTGTGGGATCCTCCAGAATTAGCTTCTGCCACAGCAGGAGCAAAATCACACACCCTAGACCTTTATGAGAGTTGGCAAAATGATAATTGTTATCCTAATTTTGAATATTTAGAGCTGCTATTCAGGGTGACCATGGGGGGTATATAACAAGGAGGGAAGTCTATGGAAACAGGAAGTAAAGGCACATTCACCTTGACCATAGTGTCCTGGGTCTCTGAAATCTCTACAGGGGAGTTCAAAAATCAGAACTGAGACCAAACCCCTTGCTTCATGGGCTACATTCATGGAGCTGACTTGTGATTTTTTCCAGGTGACAAGACTGGTGAAGAAACTTGCCCAGGGTTAGAGAAGAAGTCTGAGACTGGACCAGGAGTTAAACCTGCATCTCCTGAGTACTAGTCCACAGCTTTAAATATAAGGCCACCCTTCCTGCCTCCTCTTTCAACCTTCATGCTTTCTTCCTCCCCCACCTCTTCTGTGAGTTTCCAATAAAAGAACTAATAAATAATGAAATGTAAGTAAGCTTCCTGCTGCTAACAAAATGAGCCATGCTTGCATATATATGGTAAATAGTGAAAAAGAAAAAATATTTGCCTTCGAAAAAAACAGATAAAATCAATCCAAGCAAAATTTATGCAAGCAGGAAGTAAAAATTACTGCAGTGAATACCAAGCCAAGAAGCATAGAAATGTCTTTTTATAGTTTTTTGCTTTTTAATGGCAAACTCTAAAAGAATTAACATTTCCAATTTAAATGATCTTTGTAGCTTGCATTTTACTTAGCTGTATGCTCCCATTAGAAATTCTGAAAGTCAGAACCCCACTTACTCAATAGAGTTTTCCCACCATGAAGTAAGAGAGCTCTCATTTTAAGGCATTACATGGAAGTCTTCTTCTTGCCCCCATGTTAAAGCTGTTGTAATGATGGAGGAAGAAAAAATATAGATACACAAAACTGGTTAGAGCATAAACCCAAGAAAATGTTTGCATATATTATTCAGTGTCGACTCTACAAATTGCAACAATAGTTGTTCTTAAACTTGCAAGTTGTCAGTGCAAGTAACCCTACATAGATCTAATTTCTTCTTCAGCTGGGAAGATATATTTTCAAACTGGCAGGTATGCCCACACCAATAAACCACTGTAGCATCTTACATACTTTCATTTTTCACCGTTGGCATCATAGGACCTATTTTTTGCTTATGCTAGTTCCACTTTATACTTCCTCTAGTAATAAAAATAAGCATGAATTATACTGACCTCCAATTTATGGCCCATTTATACTGCCAGAAGGCAGTAAGTGGGCTTAGTATAAATGAACATCAGGTCCATCATTTCTAAGGACCACATCCCTTCCTATCTTTTTCCTAAGCAGAGCTTGTGATTGATCTATAGAAAATAAGTTCACTTTTTAAAAGATGCTGTGAGCGATGACAAAAAAAGTCAGCACCAGAACTATTTATCTAACAGGTAATCAGACTGATATCAGTTACAGAGATCAACCATTTATTACTATATCTTTGGTATCTACGTGCAATATTTTTAGGACACCCATATATGCACTGCAGTGGTGACACACAAAATAATGCAAAAAAGAACTGAGGGCTCATTCAGGGCTTTTGGCTCACCTTTGGGTGAACTTTGAAACCCTGCTTACTCCCCTTATCAGAGGTAACCCTGCAAGGAAGAGCTGCAATGCCATACAACAGCTGGGTTCTTGAGACTTATTCTCAGCCAGTTTAAATGCTTATGGGAAAAGTGTAACTGAAGTGGCTATTTGAGCTCAATACCAGAGCCAGTAGAAAAACAAAAAAATTAAATTAAAATAAAAAATTTGGAGGAAAACTATCCAAATTGTTTTGGTTTTTCTTTCCAGGGTGAAAGTGGATACATTTTTATCAAAACCTTAAAACGTTTTTTTAAATTTGAAAATATGAACATTTTTCATGTACCAGAAACACAGTATCACATAGTAAATTTGATATTTTTCTATGAAAAGTGACCAAAAGAAATTTTGTAAGGCCAGGAATAGTCTTTTCCATTAAAAATAAGTGTTGTGCTAGCTGGAAAACTGTATGATATTTTTCCCATTGGGATTTTTAGACTGCAAAGACAAGCAGATGGTCCAGAAACAGCAGCTGACCAGTATGACAGATATTGTAACGAAACACAGAGACTTTTGTATTACCTATATGGATCATTATCAGTTAGGCACTGTATCCTGCTCCATAGCACAACTCCTGCAGAAATGGAAACCACAAGGGCTACGTCTAGACTGACGCGCTTTTGTGCCAGAGCTATGCAAATGAGGCTTAG
>CM057845.1:289540531-289556793 GCA_030068395.1 Apalone spinifera
AATGACACTTCAATCCGGGACAATTCCTCAGATTCATCACCCACAAAGGATGGTACAGATATGGGAATCTCCCCAACGTCCTGAGCTGTGAAGACTGAAGCAAAGAAATCATTTAGTTTCTCCGCAATGGCTTTATCATCCTTGATTGCTCCTTTTATAGCTCGATTGTCTAGGGGACCCACAGGTTTTTTAGCAGGCTTAAGGGTTATTTCAAAAGAAGGGTTTTTTCTCAAAATAACCCCATCTAGACTTCATTTTTTCTTTCAAAATAGGGTATTTTGAAAAAGCGCCCGGATGCCATTATGCAAATGAAGCATGGGAAATTCAAATCCACTCTTCATTTGCAATTTCACTCAGCTGCACTTGCATTCCTCTTTTGAAAGAGGAATGCCGTGTAGATACACCCTTTGAAAAACTGTTTTTGAGCAATGTTGTTTTTATCAACAAGTCCAGTTTTGGCTTCTCATGCCACTGTTTTTACACTGTGTCCTGTGCTAGTCATAAGTTCTTGCTCATGCTGCACAGCATCTCCAAGGTCCTCATTTTCTGCCTACGCAGTCTCTAAATCAAGTGTAGATTCTGCACTTATCTCTACTGTTGGCATTTCTATGTCTTAATTAATGACTCATTTTGAGGCAGTAGCATTGAAATGTCATTTGTGGGTACAATGTTTTCAATATCAATATTGGAAGTGTCATTGTCAGTATGGTCACTGTCTAATGGCTGAGGCATCTTTTCTACAAGAAATAATGTTATTGGCTTTAAACTCTTAACTGCTGCTTCACTCTATTACTTTCATCATCTCTTACTTGCACCACTTTCAAATCTTCACTTGATTTTTATAAAGGGGTTCTTTTAAAACACAGTAACACACAATAAATTAATTTGCTAAAGGCTATTGGTTATACAAAATATTAATTGTGTATACTTTGCAATATATATTATATAATAACAGTTTGCAGTGTTATTTACTACAGCTCTTATAGCCTTATTTGAAAGTCTTGAAATTTCATCTGCTAACATGTTCCCATTATTAAATTCCTTTAATAACTGGTGTGTTATTATGCATATGAACATGGGGTAATTGCTGGATTAGATATGAAGTTTATTAAACAATTATAATGCAAATTTTATTATAATAAAAAAACCTTTGTAGGTGAAGCTAAAACTGGACAAAGAGATAGCTTGCAGCTGAACCTAATATGATTACTGTATGAAAAAACACATACGAAAAAAACAGGAGTAGGAAAATCTCCTTTGCAGAGATAAACATTGAATTTAAAGGTTAAACTCATCCTCAGACAAAGCAAAATCATTTACAGTATCAGAATTAATTACGACTTTCAAAACCTCTAAACTATGCAAAGACTGTAAACAGCAGTTCATAACATAGAATCACTAATCACAGAAGCTACTCTAATCCATAGTCACACAGATGAAATCTCAAATGTGACCAAAAAATTGGTGAAGGCCCAAAGTCCCAAAATGATTTATATCAATTTTTTGCAGGTATATATCGCTTCTTTTGGTGACTTGGTTGTAACTGCAAGGTATATAATAAATTGAAATAACTTCTTAGAAAAATGTCAAAATTGGAGGCTCCTTTGTCTCTTGAAGCCCTGGCCAAATCGCCCTCCTGTCCCCTTCCCTCCCCCTCTGCTAGGGCCTGCTCACACATACATTACCCCTGCAATATGTACTAAAGAGATTTGTCACCCAACACCAGACAAAGTTGATCAGTTTGGCAACACAGCTCTGCCTGCTGGATACCTAGGCAGGGTGGCTGTGTTCATGTAAATACAGTATAGTTCTGAAATCTTTTCCATTCCCCTGCTAGCTGTTGGAAGGAGGTTATTCAGATCATGCTTACAAATGTATTCAGTCCTAGATACCAAGTTTGGTTCAATGTCACTTTTTTTTTCAGGCTCACAGCAGGGAGCTCTTTGGAGATCATTCTGAGGGAAGTAGCTTGTATGTGAAAAACACTGAGATATGATGTGCAGTGTGTGTAGGACTAAATTCAACAAAAGCATGGCCAATATTAATTTTATGCTTCTTTTACGTTATTTTATGATTCTTGTTACAATGCAGGGATTTTTGTCATGTTAAATCACTTCATTCCTCCTTAAAAAAACAAGGTTTTTATTTTACTTTTCTGTTGAATTCACCTTAAAATAAAAAGTCTCATACAACTTTAAACAATTATATGGTTGCACCAGTTTTCTGTGAAAATATCAAATTACTTCACAGTGAGCATTATCACCAGGAGAAGAAATAAACTTGTTTCCTGTATAGGATCAGATTATGCTATACTTTCTCATTTTAATATCTTACTTTGTCAGTCATCTCACTGAGTCAAACGGGAATGAAGTGTTACTCATAGGCTGAACTCATATCAGAACTTGTCCTTTAATCTGTTATTTACAGTAGACACTATCATTAAACATCTACAGCAGTGTTTCTTAAAGTGGGCTTCTGGTCCACTCCAGTTTGTTTACTTCCTGTGGCTTCCCTTGGCTGCAAATGGTGAACTGCAGCCAATGGGAGCCTCAAGGCTCCGCGGCTGTGAAGCCGGTAAGTAAACAAAACGGAGAAACCCATTAGTAACTTTTTCAGAGTGGGTCTGAGGCCCATTTTGAGAAACTCTGTTCTAGAGTGAAATTACTCCTCCTAAGACTGGTCCCAATGTCCACTTTGAAAGCCATAGTGCATTCTGTTAAAATGAGAGCACAAGCACTTTGGGTGTTTATACTGCAATAAGATGGCCTGTGAATTATAGCAATTCCAGTGTAGATGTCCTGGCTCACATTGCAACCCAAGCTCTGGGTTCCTCCCAACCTGAATAGTCCTAGAGCTCAGGCTACCCCTGAGCCTGTAAGTCTACCCTGCAGTTACACAACTGTGCATCCTGAGTCCTATGATCATGAATTAGTTGGCATGGACACCCCTGGCTGGCTTAATTGCATATTACACATAACCTTTAATTTCAGTAAAATTGCATCCACACTAGAGAGTTCTATGGCTTTAATTACATTGGTTTCTAGACTGAGATAGCTATAGCAGTATAACTGTGTTGCACAGACTAGTCCTTAGAGGCATGTCTGTGCTTGAATAGGCGAGCTACAGTGTTTCAGCAGAGATGGCTAGAATTACACTTATGTAAAGTATAATACCTTCAGGAATATGAAGAATTGAAAGAATTGGGCTTATTTAGTTTGGAAAGAGAAGACTGAGAGGAAACATGATAACAGCTTTCATGTAGGTAAAATATTATTGTAGGGAGGAAGAAAAAATAGTCTCCTTAGCCTCTAATGAGAGGATGAGAGGAAATGGGCTTAAATTGCAGCATAGGACATTTAGGTTGGACATTAGGAAAGTATTTCTAACTGTCAGGGTGGTTAAGCACTGGAATAAATTGCCAGGGGAGGCTGTGAAATCTCTGCCATTGGAGATATTCAAGCATAGGTCAGACAAACATCTGCCAGGGATGATCTAGAATGATAGTGTTTGGTCCTGCCATGAAGGCTGGGTACTGGACTTGACCTCTCGAGGATCCTTCCAGTTCTAGTATTCTATGATTCTATGAATATTTTAAGACAGGGTGCTTATTTTTCCTGTGGTGTTCCACTAGTAGAGCCCTGAGGTCCAAGAAGCATGCATGTCCTTACTATGGTGAGATTTATTCCTTTTGAGAAGTTAGTATTGGTACTTGGGCATGTGAGGCCCTTTCACCTTATGTTCTGTTGTTCAGAGACAAATGATGGATATATTCTGCAAGCTAGTAGCAAAGAGAGAAGGTGTTTCATTCTTACTGAAGGAATAGGGAAGTTATAGCATAATTGACAGAATCATATATTAAATATAATACAAAATATATACATCATAGAGGCAATGGTTGAAGGTCTGGGATAAAAGCAATGCTCCTTTCTATTAATCCAATATCAATTATTCTAATTGTTCCCAGATTTTCAGAGACCATCTGTGGAAGGCCCATTTGCCTTTTCATATCTTAGTTTTCATTTTTTCAGCACAGATGTTCTTGGTAATAAGTTGAACAATCTGAAGTTTGTGGCCTGTTCATACAACATAACTCTTCCTATTGCTTATGTTCTCGTCTTTTCAGACTTCTGCATTTTTACTATTTATGACCAAATGGTTTCCCCCTTAGCATCCACAAGCAGTGAAATGTGGAATAATACAATGTAACGAGGGAAATAAAGAGTGCTTATGAGCAAGGAAAAATAGTAGAACCACCTACTAATAGCATCCTTATTATCCTCCATTAGTATCAGGCCTAGACAGCAGCAGAACTCCACCAGTTGTCATACTGACAGGGGAGGGAAACCTCAAACAGCTTTGCCAATGTGGGCAGGAAATACTTCAGGCACAAATTTTTCCATGGCACTTTTCTTTTCCATTTGTGTTCTAATTAGCACCTGGGTGGGGGGAAGGGTGCTATTAATGTTCTAGGGGTGATTGTTTTAAGGAGGGCTGGGGAACCTTTCTTGGGTTGGGGACTGCTGACCCACAGAAAAATCAGTCATCTCACTGACATGGCTTCCAACTAAGAAGGACACTCCCCACATTATCCTCATATACTAGAGCCTACGGAGCCCAGGCTATTAAATTTTGTGTGCTCCAGCCCCCATAGTGGGGCAGCGGTTGGGGGAGGGCCTGCAACATCAGTGTGGGCTCCTCCCCTCCCAGTGTGGAGGAGCCCTCAGCCTCAGGAGCTGGATCCAGGCAAGCCAGGGGCCACATCTGGCCCCTGGGCCTTAGGTTTCCCACCCCTGCCTTAAGGCTACTGGTTTACAGCCAGTCCCCGAGTTGCGAATGGTCCACTTACAACTGTTCGCATTTACGACCGAAGCTGTCATAAATGGCAGACCCCGAGTTACGAATGTGATCCACGCTTATGAACAGCGTGGTCGCTTATGAACAGCGTGGACAGCGTTCGTACAAACAAACTTAGTTGCGACTTACAAACAAACTTAGTTACGAACAATTGCTTGGTCCATAACTGGTTCATAAGTTGGGGAAAGGCTGTATTTCTTTTCAATGGGCAAAAATGGCCTTCCCTCTTCTTACACAATTGCACAATTCACAGTACTGGAGCTCTCCACCTGGCTGCCATACTCTGCCCTAAAGATGGATATATTTTAGAGCTGCTGTGTGTGTGTGCAACCTGTTGAAATCCTTTGAGATTGTTGGGGTGAAATGTGGTCTACAAATATAAGATACAGGGCAAACTCTTGCTCCCCATCAAAGCATCTAATGATTCCCTTGGATGCAGAATTAGGCTGAAATCATAATAGTGACTAATAATAGTATTTATCGTTGGGATTAAATATTACAGAAAGTACAAAACTTTTCATTTTGACAAAAATATTTTGCTTAACTATCAATTGTGTCGTGACTGTCCTTCTGGTTGAAATTCATCCTAAACCCATCATGTTGTACTTCTAATAACAGGGTGACTGATAGTGCTTTTCACAAAGGATTAAAGAAAAATCTGTTTCAGCATCACATTGGAAAAAAAAAAGACTCCTCAAGACAAAAATCAAAAAATATACCATGGGCACCTCTGTCATTGAAATAGAAAAATAATTCAACATGACTCATATGTCCCTATTCTGACGTACACAGAGAAGCTCAAAACTAGACATACTACTGAAATACACCTAGACTAACTAGTACAGCAAACCATGTAGGGAGATATGAGACTGGAGTCTACTTTCAAAAGGTCTAGACTTTAGTGAGATACAACAAAGAATGAGTTTTCTAGTCAATATGTATGGGTTGACGACAATGGATGTATTTCTGAGTTCATTTCTACTAATTGTGCAGCAGTACAGTTATTCCTGATTTATTCTGCTGTGAGATATGAGTCAGACCTGTATACTTAATTCTAGGTAAAATTTTCAAAAGCACCTAAATCCCATTAATGTTCAGTGAGATTAAGACACTAAACCACGTTTTTGAAGATGGGATTGAGAGAGCCATTTACACTGTGATCAGACATACAGCATGAGTTGGCATTTTAGCTCTTACTGAGGATAAAACAGCAAATGATGACACTGTGTAAAAGGCTTCACTGTGGGCTAGCAATACTATTACATGATCAAGGTTTCTGTTGGGCTTATACAACCTGTGATGATGTCTTTGCTAGTAGCAAAGATATGTCTCCTCATGCTGCAGTTATACTTCTGACAGCACTGGAGGCATATCCTTGCATTCTTAAGTCAATTGAGCACTATTGACAGGGGTATAATCAGAAAGGCCAAAGCACAATTGGAGTTGCAGCTAGCAAGGGACGTGAAAGATTTTTTTAAAAAAAGTTTCTGCAGGTTTTTTAGCAACAAGAAGAAGGGAAAGTGTGGGACAGTTAAGGTACATCTACACAGCAACATTGTTTCAAAATAACTAGCATTATTTTGAAATCATTAAGTGCACATCTACACAGCAGGCAGTTATTTCAAAATACTGTTAAAATATTGTCAAGCTGAAGGACTTCTTACTCCGACTCCTGTAACCCTCATTGTACAAAGAGTAAGGGAAAAAAGGAAGAGTGCTCTATTTCAAAATAAGTGCTGTGTAGATGCTCATAATTTCAAAATAAGCTTTTCAGAATAACCTACGCAATTGATATAGCTCAATTTGTGTAGCTTATTTCAAGTTAAACCCTGCTGTGTAGATGCACCCTTACTGAATGGGAAGACAACCTAGTGACAGATGATGAGTGACAGCTGATGTACTAAATGATTTTTTTGCCTCAGTCTTCACAAAGTCAACTCCCAGACTGCTGCATTAGACAGCACAATGTAGAGAGGAGGTAAGCAACCCTCAGAACTGAAAGAACAGAACACCATTTAGCTATTTAGAAAAGCTGGGCATGCACGTGTCCATAGTGGTAGATATAATGCATCTGAGGGTGCTGAGAGAGTTGCCTGATGTGATTGCAGAGTCACTGGTCATTATTTTTGACAACTCTTCATGATCAGGGGAGGTCCCAGACAATTGGAAAAAAATATGTAGTTCCCATCTTCAAAAAAGAAGAAGACAGAGGATTTGGGGATTTACAGACTGGTTAGCCTCACCTAAGTCCCTGGAAAAAACATGGAGCAGGTCCTCAAGGAATCAGTTTTTGAAACATTTGGAAGAGAGGAAAGTGATCAGAAACAGGCATGGATTCACCAAGGACATGTCATGCCTGACCAACCTGATTGCCTTCTAGGATGATACAACTGGCTCTGTGCATATGGGGAAAGCAATGGATGTGATATACCTTGACTTTAGCAAAGATTTTGAGCAGTTTTCCATATTATTCTTGCCAGCAAGTTAAAGAAGTATGGCCTGAATGGATGGACAATAAGATAGATAAAAAGCTGGTTAGACTGTTGGACTCAGTGTGTAGTGGTCAACGGCACAATTTCTAGCTGGCATACAGGATCAAGCAGTATGCTCAAGTGGTCAATCATGCGGCTGATCTTGTTTAATATCTAAAAATTGGAGGATCAGGTCAAAAGAAATCTGATGAGGTTCAACAAGGACAAGTGCAGAACCCTACATTTAGCTCAGAAGATGCTAAATGCTACAGGCTGGGGACCAATTGGCTAGACAGAAGTTGTGAAGAGAGGGACCTATGAATCATAATTGACGAAAAGCTGGATATGAGTCAACAGTGTGCCCTTGTTGCCAAAAAGGCCAATAGCATATTGAGCTATGTTGGTAGGAGCATTGCTGGCAGATTGAGGGAAGTGATTATTCTCCTCTATTTGGCATGGAGGAGGGCACATCTAGAGTATTGCGTTCAGTTTTGGACCCTCCATTACAGAAAGGATATGGACACATTGAAAATAATTCTGTGAAGGGCAATAAAAATAATTAGGGATCTGGGGCACATGACTTATGAGGAGAGGCTGATGGAACTGATCTTACTTAGTCTTCAGAAGAGAAGAATGCGGGAGGAGGAGCAGGCGCGGATTTGATAGCAGCCTTCAGCTCCCTGAAGAATAGCGACTTCTACACATAGTGGGCTATAAATATATATATTTTAAAAAGTCAGGAGGGCATTGAAGAAAATATACAAAAGGGGTGAGTTTCAGTAGGACCAAAGCTGACAGTTTCTCTCTGAGCAGCATTTGTAATGGGAAACACAGTAAATGCTAAAGAACCGTTAATCTCCATACATTTAATCTGTTATAGGAAAGTGGGTGGACAATCTGGGCATTAATACACCTAGTTAAAAATTTATTTACCGGGTAAATTTAAGAAATCACTTTGCTCCGTTTGCAGACCATATGCTGATACAGCAACCTCTCACTTCAATCATCATTAAAACAAAAATGAAGAAAAAGCATACACCTGGGGACAAATTCAAGCTCTGGCTTACGCAAAGAAGAAAAACTGCAACAGGAAGGGGCAGTTGTTGCATGAGCATCCTGGCTCATGTAAAGTCTGTGATAATGCCAAAGAGCATTGATGCAGACCCAGCATTCTGGGTTTGGCCTACAGATGTGCTGCCCATTTTCTGAATTGGAGCTAGACCCAAATTTCTTTCTCAGCTTTTGATAAAGCTAATCAGAAGTTTTCTGACCAAATTATTTTTATTGGGAAATGGTGATTTTTTTAAAACCATAACTGCTGACAAGGAACAGTCAATGTCAATGAATCTCCCAAATATTTCTTCAACAATTTTGGAACACGTTACTATTCTAGTTTGACATTTTTTGATTCAAAACAACTTTTGTGACAAAAGTTGGGGGAGAAGAGCTTAAAGGACAAAATCAAAAGTAAATGTTTTGTAATCATCTAAATGAAATATTGTTATTTACCCCATCCATTTTTTTTTCAAATTGACCATTCATGAAAATTTGAGTTTTTGACTATTTCAAAAATTTCAAAATCAAAATCTCTTGTAGGACAAGAACCATTTACTGCCCTGCTCTCCTCCCTACCTTGTGCTATACTTCAAGAAGCAGATAAATGTGTGTGTGCAGGTAGGAGATAGGTAACATATTGAGAACTCTAATAATTTGTACTTATTTAAGTAAAAACACCCACATTATGTGTTGTAGGGTGGATAAGGTCCGGAGGTCCCTGCCAGTGGCCTCATAGCCCAGCAATACTCTGACCCAGAACAGAGCACTGAAAAGTCCAGTAGGCACAGAAGATTAGTCAAGCAGAGGGGCCACTGGACCAAATAATAAGGGGCCAGAAGGGCCAAATAAAAGGCAAACAACAAAGCAGAGCATTCAGTCACTATGTGGAGCTTGACAGATAGTCAGAGGACCAGATGCCTGGCTGGCTAGTTGAACAGCAGGACTATGCATAGCTTACTGCAGAGAGCTCACCAGACAGAAGTGAGCTCTAGGCAGAACTCTAGGAAGAACAGTGAAGACAGATGGAAACCTGGGGACAATGAGCAAAGAGCATGGCCACACCTGTGAGAGTTCAGAGAAGGGGCCCTCTGGTCTGGATGAAGACTGAGCCCAGAGAGGTCTGCTGAAACATCACCAGCTGTAGGTACCAAGATGGGCCCCAGCTGTGTGTTTGGAAAATCAGTACATCTGGAAGAAGCCTTAGAGCTGTGGCCCCACACTAGGCCCATGATAAGAATTTGACTATATACCCTGGGAGGGGGGACAGTCTATGTGGCTTGGCTGGAGGGTTGAGCAGCTGAAGACCTGCCAAGAGAACCATCAACTGAGGAGCATTCATGAGAAGTGTGTCCTGACCTTACTACACTAAGAAAACAAACTTGACAGATAAACATGAATTAAATTCATCCATTGTTCCTAAAAACAATGCGGAATATATTGATGATGCTGCATAGCATCTGACTTGTATCAAGTGAAACAACTGAACTCTCTAGCTTCAGCCTTTTGTCCTGAGACTCAGCCTCGGCTGACCAGGGAACAGAGTTAAGTGGGTCAGTGCTAGAAGTACAATGGCTGCGGTAGCCAGTAGCATTGACTAGATTAGAGAAGGGGTGGAGAATTCAGCCAGGTGTCTGGGTCTGTTCAGGTAACTGGGGAAGAGGACTGCAGTATCTCTTGCACTTCCCTTTCTCATTGTAAGCAGGTGTTCCAGGGAGTGTCCTCCCCAGGAAAGTGTTAAATGCCTGGAATTTGATGCTGTCTTGTTCATTCCATTTACACTTGAGAAATATTTTGAGGAGTCTTTGGGGTAAGTCAGCTTTGACAGGGCTGACTTAGCAGTATTCAGAGAAAAGAAAGCGGGGGAGGGAGGGAGAGTTCTACCAGAAGCCACGGATGTTTATTACTCATCCCTCCAGTTTGGGGCTACATTTTTAAATAGGGATTTGAAGAGTGCCCAAGATTTCACTCTAGTATATCACTCTAAAGGCTTCTCAGTCAGGGGCATGAGTTTCTCTGCAGATACTAACTAGTGCCAATGCTAGCTATAATCAAACTAAGGGCACATCGACACTACAAACTTACAGACACTGCAGTAATCACTGCTCTTTCTTTACTCCTTTTCCTTTAACTTATGTGGGAGGGCTATTGCTTAGACAAAGTTGATTTATGTGAACATAAACTTTTAATATTTGGGCCCAGATTTTTTGTTAATTTACTGCTGCAGCTGATGTCCACACTACTCTCCTTTTGGTCAGTGAAGTGAATCCTCCCAGGAGTGCTTCCACTGCCTGAAGGGGACTATGTGGGGGGCTGAGAGGCAGGGCTTTTGGCTCCATGAAGCAGCCCTCTGGGGAACCCCATTGATTCCCAGGCTCTGGGTTTCTTGCCTCCTGGTGGGAGAAGGGGGTCAGCCTACTTGTCTTTTCACCTTGGTGCCAGGAGCCCACGGTAGCCAGTCTCTAGTTTCCTGCTTTTCTTGTCAAACACAGGATTTACAGACAGAGTGTTGTCCTAACTATATCAGCATAAGCCTCTCATGGAGATGGAATAATTATCTCAATATATCCTGTAGGAACCTTACGTCAGTAGGACAAGGCTGTAGTATGCACAATTTTCTAAGCATATTACCAAGCTCGTTATTCAGGAATAAGGGCTGTGGAACTCAAACTTTGTAGTCCTGCTTTTCATGAGGAATAACACTATTCCCAGACTTCTAAGTGTGAAATAACATTAGTGTGGATGCTTCAGTGTTCCTAATTTCAACTAATTGGCCTCTGGGAAGCCTCCCCCATCTCCCCAGAGTGCTTCCTGGAGCCCTGAGTTTGAGGTCGTGAATCCACATTAATGGAGCCTGCCTTGGACTACGTTCGAGTCTTCTCTGTAGTGAGGACATGGAACTTCGAATTTGTAAAATTGGGTGCCCAGAAGTTGAACTTAATAATTTCAAAATAATCTTCTAGTGTAGACATGGCCTCACAGTATTTGATGTGGAGATGTGACTATTAAAGGTGGGCAAATTGCTTTTGTATTGCCTTAACTGAATAAGATCTTTATTAAAGTGTATTAAAGTAAATGAACTCCAGTTCAGCTGCCCCTCAATGTAATAGGGTGATATAATTATTTTGTAGAATAATGGCTTTTAAATCAATTTAAATGCAGTATTGAAAGTCAGGGAGGTTAAAATGTTCCCCTATAGGTTTACGTGTGTTACCATTCCTGATGTCTGAATTATGTCCATTTATCTTTTGGTGCAGAGACTGTCTGATTTGACCAGTATACATGGCAGAGAAGTATTGCTGGCATTTAAAGGAATATAGCTCAGTAGAACATGTGTTTGAGCCCCTGTTATTCTGGCTTATGTTGTTAGATCCTGTGATGGCGTTGATTATATAGATATGTAGACAGAGCTGGCAATGGGATTTATTGCAGGGATAGGTTCCTGGTTCAGTGTTTCTGTGCTTTGGTGTGTGGCTAATGCTAAGTATTTGCTTCAGATTGTGGAGTTATCTGTAGATGAAGACTCATGTGTCTCCCAAGGTCTGGGAAAGTGAGGGATCATTTTCCAGGATAGGTTTTAGGTTGTCAATGATGCATTGGGGGCTGTAGGTGATAACCATTAATATTCTATTATTTTCCTTATTGGGTCTGTCTTGAAGTAGGTGACAGGGATTCATCTGGCTCTGTCAATCTGTTTCCTCACTTCCCTAGGTGAGTATTTAAGTTTTAAGAATGCTTGATAAAGATCTTGTAGGAATTTGTCTCTGTTTGTGGGATTGGAGCAGATCCGGTTGTATTTTAGGGCTTGGTTGTAGACAAGGGATTATGTGATTTGTCCCAAATGGAAGCTAGAGGCATGGAGGTATGAAGAGCCATCAGTAGGTTTCTGCTATAGGGTGGTGTTTATGTGACAATCATTTATTTGTACTGTAGTGTCCACTACAATCCACAGGGCTGGGCCAAGCCACCGGATCCTGCCCTTGGACCACCCTGCTGGGACACAGCAGGCACACAGTTGCAGCAGGTTTAAAGTGCAGTCTGGCAGCTCTCTGCTCTGGAGAGAGGGGAAGAGTGCATGTGATCTCCCCCGCCCAGCCCAATCCTCAGCTCCTATTGGCCAGAAAAAACTGACTAATAGGAATTGACTCCAGTTAATCTCTCAGCTTCTATTGACTTTGTGGTAATCTCCCATGCCACGTGCCCTCCCTTCCCCCCACTGCTGCCTCTGATAGCAGCAGCATGGAGGAGGCAGGCAGCACCTCAGGACGGGGGAGTGGCAGCTGAACACATGCTGCTGGCTGTAAGTATGTGTGTTGTACTAAGGTTAGCCACATGCTTCATAACAGTAATACTCAAGGTCCTGGTCCACCATTAGTCTTCTACCCTGTCCCTCATAGGTGGGATTCTCTTCAGAATAGCAATCATCATAGCTATACTAATAAGAATTTCTACACATGTGCTAAGCCTTTCCACGCTAAGCTGCTGAACAGATGAGAGGAGATTCCTGGTCTCAGAGTGACCCCATGGCCATGGGCTTCACCATACCATTATGTTAACTACTCAGCATGCAAGCCTGAGCATCTGCCACCCCATTGTAAAATGGAAAACAAATTAAATTATGAGGTCTGGGGATTAACCTCCTAAACCCTTTGTAGTCCTTCCATTGATGAGTCTGTGATACAGGGGGATTTTGTGGTTGAAACCAGACTGTGCCAAATCTCATTGAAAAACGTGGCAGTACAAAAGGTTAAAGTAAAATATGAGACAGGGAAGAAGCCCGACACAAAATGTATCTGTAGAACAGAGATAAAAGGTGGGCTGGACTAGGGAATAATTTACTAGGTAGTGCTCTGAGCCATCTAGGGAGTATCCTTGCTTATGTGTGTGGCAGAGAGACACAAATATTTCCCAAGCTGTGATTGCTCAGGAATGGACTATTGTCTATTTTGCAAGAGATCAACTTGAAGTCCTTGGGTTGTAAAATGCACCTTACTAGTGCAGTACAGCTCTGTTATCTAGGTTCTAGGAAATGCAGCTGGTTGAAAGTTGGAATTCAGAGATGCAGGAAATGTCTAAACTTGTTTTCTGTCTGGGTCTCTGTTCATTTTGGTTCAATCAGAATGTTCCACTTTGGTAGGATGTGGTTTGCTCCAATTTTGACTTTTGAAACAACTTTCCATGAATTTTAAAAATGAAAAATCAAAATATTTCATTCTGATAAGGGAAAAATGGAACGTTTCAGTCTTATGTAAATGCTTGTATTAATTTTTAAAAGTAAACTCATATATTCCAAAAGATAGATGCGATTTTGATGAGACAACATTTTCTGATGGAAGTACACTGCATGGGAAATTTTAGATCAGTTGTAGTGGTAAATATTTCTGTTATCAACCCCATTGGGCTGAGTAAATATAGATAGGCATTGATCTCTGATCCACAGGGCTTACAAAATTACAGACATCAAGGAGATAAAGGAAGGCGACAGTGACAGGGATTTAACATAGCACCTTGATGAGGTTAAGTTTAGAAGTGACTATGCACATCTTGGCAGCACCTTTAGAAATGTTATCTCTGGCAATATGCAATGTAATTAATCCTTGGCAGTTTTAGCATGGGGAAGGAAGCTTTTGGTTACTATCTTTGTAAGTTCCTCAAAACATCTGTAAGTGAGTATAAAGGGCAGAGTTTCACTCATGTTCTCACTGTTGGAACATTTGTTCTCTGTTGGGCATCTCTCTACTGAGGTTAGGGAGGGCGGGAGCCTGGAAAACTAAAATATGTGGTCCATCTAACAATCAGGTCCAATGAGTATAAGACATGCTTGAGACAGTCTAAAAACAAAGAGGAAATAAATTAAAGCTAACAATGTCCACACCTTGAATTTCAGGGGAAACTTGCTTGAACAGAAAGAAAAGAGTTTACACATAGAGAACATTATTTTGAAGTTCCGGAGACCATCTTTATACATATTGGTTTTACTGCAACAGCTCAGCATGTAAGCCCCAAACTGCACTTGAATTATATTTGTTTAGCTCACCCAAGTACACAACTGATCCTTTTGGTAGTCTGTAGGCAGGCAATACTTGAAAAGATAGTAACAGCAGGTGACAAATTCAAGCAATGAGTATAGCCTCTGACAGCTGTATAAATAAATTGGTCAATTTCCTGCAGAAGTGGTCAACTTGTCTGTGGGCCACAATCCATAATGACTTCAAATGATTAAATGAGTTTGTTCTCCTTCTTTTCCTTAGAAAAACACCCATTCTTTCTGAAGATGCAGCCTACAGTATCTGCATAGAATATAAATTTAATGTTCTGTTCTCCACCAGCAAGCTATGTTTTTCTGCAGGGTAAAATCCCATCTTTCTGTTGAAGAGCTTTTAAATGGGTTGTCTAATAAATGAGCATCTTTTCTTTAGTAATACTTTTCTGACATGATATTTATCAGACTTTTATGGCACTGCTCTCATTGTCCAACTTGTTTGTAGTTCACTATTCTTTCATAGAATCTACTACTGAGTTTTTTCAGCAGCATATCACTTTGGTACATGCTGGACAATACAGCATGTACTGAAACCTCCTGGGTAGTTTGAAAGTGTTCATAAAAACAAACTCTGTGGCTTACTGCAAAAGAATCAGGACAGAGACACGAGTCTGAAACAAGGAATATAAATGCAAGGTGAATGATGCATATTTTTTCAGAGGTAAAAGCCTATAGGACAGGAACTAAAGCTAATATGAACTGCAGCATCAACATTTGAACATTTGGCTCATACTTGAGCAGTATAAATATAACATACAGGAGCAAAATAGGAGTTGTAACTAGACTATGTATCATTTCTGACTGATTTTTCCCTTCAGTGTTTCCTGCACACAGAGAAATTAAGAAATAAAAAAAATAATTGAAAAGCAAAACATGTTTAGGTCAAATCAAACAATTTACTTCTGTCTGTTGGGAAGAAAGACATAGTTATCTGTATATTCCTATATTTAGCTACTTATGCCGTGATAGATAGCACTGAAACTCCACTTTCGTTATTGGTTTATAAAAGCACCTGGTGGTCCCAGGTGTCTTAGCATACTATACAAAACCCTGACTGACAGGTCCTGTGCTGAAATGCTTACACCTAAATAGAAAAGACAAAAAAGAGATGAGAGCATGGAAGTATCATATCATTTTACAGATGAGGACCAAAGGCAGAGAAATTAGGTGACTTGCCCCTGGTCTCAAAAGATCTGTCAGAGAGCCTAGAACTGAATCCAGGCTTCTTTCAAGTACTGCTCCAAGAACAAACCCATCTTTTCTCCCTTATTCACATGGAATAAGTGTAGGAGTCTGTGGAGAGTACTGGAAATAATACAGCACTTCAGCTAATACACACTGCCTGAACAGTTCCACAACCTTAATATGAAAGACAACAGGAAGAGCACTGAGATGACAGCAGTTGTCATTAGTCATGATAGAATTTGTGAGAAGTAACATCTTTCAGGTAAAAGAGGTCAAGTGATCTTTTCAAACAACTGAAACTACATACTTAGATTCCTCAAGCTGGGATTAGTCTATAAGATTCAGGCAATAATCAACATGAAAATATAGGCTCCTAAAGAATGTGCAATTATGTCGGTATACCCATACACCTATGGAAAGCACAAACAACTCTCCTGCCACAGGTCAGCCGCTCAAGGATGAAGCATGATAATGGATCTCACAATATGAAAAAGAGTTCAATGCTTTTCAGAATGGGCTGATGTGGGCAGCTCATGCTGAAATTATTTGCCTCATTGCAAGAAAGAACTCACTCTTCAAAGATGCCTTAACAAGACGGCTGCAAACAGTATGGCTGTGTCTAGACTGGCCCCCTTTGCCGGAAAAGTCATGCAAAG
>CM057845.1:289593516-289604352 GCA_030068395.1 Apalone spinifera
ACTGACTCTATCAGTTTCAAACTGAAACTAACCTCCTGAGTTTCAAAGGGTTAGTTGCTTCCAGGGGAATAAGAAATAGGTTTTCCACACAACAGGCATGTCTAGGTTGATATGAATGAACTGACAGCATGAGAATGGAGCTGCCTTGAAGACACAATGGAAAGCAATGACCAGAGCATAAACTTTTAATGACTTTTAGGCCAAGGGGACTCCCCCATATACCTACCTAAGCCTAGGAGCTGGAAGGCAGCTCACATGAATTCTGTGTAACTGGAGCTTGAAACAAAGTCCATGCATGAGAAGATAGTAAAAAGATTTCTGCGGTTCAGTATTGTGGGGAATTGGATCTCTGGACATTTGGGAAAGAGGTGGGTGGGACTAGCAGCAGAGACATGCATAAAAGATCTGTATTTCCATTCTTAATCTAAGAACCCTAGAGTACTGTGTTCCAGCTGACTAATATATACTGGTTTGGAAAGACTGTACTATGACATTGCAAATTTCTGTTCTTTGGATAGCTTCCAAAAGGGTTAAGTATCGGACAGGGATTTTTTATTATTATGGAGTACATGAAAATAGAGATGCGGAAGCCAGAGATCCAGTTTCAGGGTAGCAAGATTCATCCTTGTAAGAAGGGAGCCCAGGGCCTAGAACTAAGAAAGGTATTCTTTCACAGCTGCTGCATAAAGGTCAGAAGCATAGTATACCCTATGGAACCATGATTGTTACAAATGCCCACAATTTTAAAAAAGCTATGTTCTACAGGTCTATTTAGAAAACATACAGTGCCAAAAAGAGTGCAGCAAGCTTTGTGGCATTGTTTGGGTGGTTTGGGAAGAGGGATGTTTGGTTTTTGCCATTTAAAAATTCCTGACAGCTGTATCATGTTGCAGTTACCTCCTCATTTCGTGGGCCCTCTTTCTGCAATGATTTATACAAATGCTTAATTTAACCCACCAAACACTCCAATTTAGAGCTGAGCAAATAATTCATTTTGCAGTTTGGTAGTTGAAACAAAATTTCTGAAATAATAGTTAATTAGAACTGATCTTTGTTTTCTCAATGAAAAACTGAAAAAAAAATCACTTCTGGTCATATTTAATACAAAAGAAGGTTTTATTATTGTTTCATTGAAGGAATTTTTTGAGAGGGGAAAGATTAATTTAAAAAGTTAGATTTCAAAACAAATATCACTTTGAAACAAAAAGTTAATGTTTTGTTGAGAAAATGACAAAACAATTGATTCTGACTTTTTGAAAACATTCTCATTTATTTTGCTGAAATTCTTTGCTATACATGATCCAAATTTGGGTAAGTCTACACTGCATAGCTGTTTCAAGATACTGGAGGTATCTCGAAATGGCTACACTGCTTCTTCACGAGCCACCCATTATTTCGAAATATATTTCAAAATAACTGGTGCACTATTTCAGCATCCCGGTAATCCTCATTCCACGAGGGTTAAGGGAGGACTCAAAATAGTACATTATTTCAAAATTTGACATGGTATAGATGTGCCAAATTTCAAAATAGCGTATTTCAAAATTCAATTGAAATGACATGCAATTTGCATAGGGCAAATTACATATCTTATTTCAAATTTAGGGTGCTGGGTAGACGCACCCTCTGTGAATAGTTTTGGTCATCCTTACATTGCATTTTTTTTTTTTTTTGTAAATTTGCTATTTGGCTGAATTTTCATCCATTTCCACTCCTATTGACGTAAATGGAAAAGCTCATAGTGTGCAAGTTAAACACATGCTTCACTCAGTAAGGAAAAGGTCTGATCCTTGTGACATATTCCACATAGTAGCTGATTGTTGTTTGATAGCCTAACAAATTTTGATATTTACCAACTTAGATATGTTTCAATGTGCTTGCATACTATTATTTAGTATCAGAAGACAAAAACTAAAGTAGGTTAGAATGGACCTCAGTCATTTTAGACTCACATTTACTTCTGTCATTCATAGAACTTTGTTCTCTTTTTATTACTACAGATTATTAGCATATAAAAACTGAATCATAAACCTGAGATTCTATACACAGCAGAAATCAAGGAGGGTTACATTATTTCAAATTGTTAACATTTTTATTTTATTTTAGTCCTTGTTATACAGGGTCAAGTATTTGCTCTTCCTGAAAGTGGAAAGCTACAAATGATGGCATGATTTTAAATTAGCGACTTAGATGTGGAAGAATCTATTGATGATTCTTAAACTACTCCCTCAGGCTACGTCTACACTGCAGGAATTTGTCGGCAGAGGCAATGCAAATGAAGCACTCATTAGTATTTCTCACACTCTCATTTGCATAGTCTCTGCAGAACATTTTTGTGGAAGAGGTTTTTGCAAAAAAAAAAGCAACGTAGATTGGGCCATTTTGCGCAAAAAACTCCTTTTGTGCAAGATCCCTTATGCCTCAAAAAAAGAGGTATATAGGATCTTGAGCAAATGGCCCCATCTACACTGCTTTTTTTTTTTTTGGCGCAAAAACCTCTTCTGCAAAGACATCAGAAGAGACTACAAATGAGAAAGCGAGAAATGCCAATGAGCGCTTCATTTGAATTGTCTCTGCCAACAAATTTCTGCAGTGTAGATATAGCCTCAGCTAAGATATTCTTCTTTGCTCACCTCCAACTGCCAGGCATTTTAAAATGTCCCACCTTATGCCACTTTAATTATTTATCACAGTTTTGGTGTGTTGTATTTCTTATGTTTTCTTTATATTTCTGGTGTGTGAGATAAAAGGAAGGAAGGGACATTGGCATTTCGTGATTCACAATGTGTTTACTAAAGGATATATGTAGAAAAGTTACCAAAATATTTTCCAAGTAAATAATATACCTTATTGTAAGTGTCCATTACACTTAGATTTGTGTCTGTCCAGAATTATTGGTTGATCAAAATGGATAGTTTATATGTAATTTTTTACTCTGAAAAACAAATACATAATTCCTTATAAAATGGATTGAGCTAAATTCATTTTACTGAAACCAATGGAGTTACATTAGATATTAATGCCATACAGATCCCAGTTAAATAATTGAATGAGAGTTTTCTTTACCATTTTCTTGAAGAAATGAGTTGGACCTGAACAAATAATTAATATATTTCATGCACAATGCAATACTATCAATTCCCTATGGCTGTGTCTAGACTGGCAAGATTTTGCGCAAAACGTTTCCGTTAAAAGCATTTGCGGAAAATCATGCCAGTCTAGACGCAGCCTATAAGTATAAGGTGGGGTTGTATGAATAGACCCATAAAAGTGAGATTTCAGGATCAAGGCATGTAATTCTTTACCCCTAGTTAGACATGAGTCTTGGAGATTGAAAGGTAGCTCAGGGTCACAACAGGCTCACTATAGAAGGGTTGTACGAAACTTTGACCAGATTGGTTGCTCATACCCACTATGTGCAAGTTGGCTTTGTTTTTTAAACACTGGGTGTTCGCAGTAGCAACCCATTTACTGCTGAGCAGAGTGTAATTACACACTTTCTGGTATGGGATTGTGAACCTCTGGGTGATAATCACTGGGTTAATAAGGTAATTAGGAAGAATATAATAAGGAGAGGAAAGAAGAAGCAAAGGGAGTTGATGAGAGGACTACAAGGAAATCTGTCCTTGTTATAAGACTGTGTTGCATATTATTGTTTTATTATGCAAAAAGGAAATAAATGTGCACCTTAGTGGAGGATAAGTGATCAGTTGTGTGTTTGTGACTGCAAGACCATCTGAACTGGCCAGGCAGCGAGGTTCATCATGTTGTGACAGAGGTGCCCTTTGACACACAGAGCAAGGTAACAAGTAGTGCCCTGTACAGATACAAAATTGGTATCCCCCATCTACATCTGCAAAAATGATCCATGGTTATGTGCATCTACATCCATGGACATGAATATAACGTCCGTATCCAAGAATTTGCAGGGTTCTAACAAGAAGTTCTGACAACTTTTTATATTTCTTCCAGTCTATACTCTATTAAATAAAAGCCTCTATAAAATGTATTCCACTTTTCTTAGCATATATATTTATCCCATTGCTTCTTTGCATAATTATTTCCTTTGTGGTCAACTATTTAAAATATTACAAAATACAAATATTTTTCAGCAGCATAATTACAGAAACTGTTTGAAGGTAAAATGTAATAAACAAGAACCAGGCCCATAGCTAATGCATATATGTCAGTGTCCGTACTTAAAAATATTTTTGCTAGTTACATAAAAGATCTAGTAAATTCCCCACATATAAATATGTTCAGGGAAAAAATACAACAACCATTAAAGGTATTCTTGGCACAAATGTATCTCTCTCCCCTGAGCTCAGTAAATTAGATTATAAACAAAAGATATTGGAAGCAACAAGGCAGTAAAGAAAATACTGACTAATCATCTGACAGCACTTATATACAGCATGATTAGGAAGTGAAGTAATAAAATGGGGGAAAGAAAATTTTGCACTGTGCAGTATTTAAATTTTTATCTTAAACAGTATTGTGCTCAGAGCAATAGAAAAAGTGTTTCAATTCTTTTGTTTTGTAGAGCTTATGTTTGCCAGAAACCAGGAATGGTCACCAGGGGATGGCTCATTTGATGGTTATCTGTTCTGTTCATTGCCTCTAAAGCACATGGCATTGGCCACTGTGGAAAGGCAGGATACTGGGCTAGATGGACCTTTGGTCTGACCCAGTATGACTATTCTTATGGTCTTACACAAAACTGAATATACTTTAGCTCATTCAGAATGAATTTATTTCATCTAGAAGCTTTTCTGTAGCAAACATTAGCAAAAGTGAACTGAGAACATTCTTCTAAGCAGTGGTATGGCACAGTATGCATTTACTCTTAGGAGCACTAACTAGACTAGCAGAAGCTTGATTCTTCTATTTTTATGAGCAACACAAAAAATGAACAGATGTTAGGAATAGTTAATGTGAAAGGTTTGTGGAGTCGAGCTGCAACATGTGTGTCTCTTACACAGTCGTGCTGATAAATATGTTACAAGTATAATCTTGAAAAGAAAACATGCAAAATAATGAAAAAATAGAAAAATACCATAAACCAAAATAAGAAGAGAGACCCAAATTCAGCAAAGCACATAGGTATGTGCCTAAGTCCAACCCTATTCAGTAGAGCATTTATAGATATTAGGGACTAGCAAGGTCTATCTGATATGACTCCGGAATTTGGGAAGGGGGATGGAAATACAGCACATGGTAGTCAGCTCTCAGGCCCCTCCTTCCCCCCCCCCACACACACTCCACTTCTCCCCATTCCCAAGTGGGTCTTGTGCTTGCTGAAGTCATTTTTCTATAGCCTTTGGGCTTTCTAAATTGTGGCAAAGGATGAGTCACAATCAGTCTTCCGACTGTTTAAGAAGACCCCAAATGCACAACTTTGGAAAGTGATATTTTTCCCACCCTTATCCTAGGGCAAGCTTTTGCTGCACTGAGGTGCAAGTGAATTCTCTCCCCTCCTCCAAATGTTATTTCACCTCTGTGGTTGGTTTCATTCTGTTCATGCCCCTTTTTGCTCTCTTTAGACTCCAGATCAAAAGGTATCAGTCAAGGAGGCATCTCTGAGTAATGCAAAATTATGATGGCCATTATCTTGTCAGATGTAGGGTAGACTGAACCAGGGATCTGTTCATTATTAGCTATTCATTGTTCTTGTGATGTGTCCCCTTGAGGCAAAGGACATTGTCTGCTCCTTGATTGGACTATGGACACATTCTACAAAGGAAAATAGCAAATCACAAAAGTCTTCATTCCAGTACCTTCTTTTTCCCCAAAGAAATACTCAGTAAGGGTGAAGGGCATGAATTTTTCATGACTGAGGAGTAGTTTTACAAATAACTAGGAGATGATGAATCAAACAACACTTTTAATGAAAACATTCACAAATCAGAATTTCACTGTTCTACAAGCTCTCAACGATATTTTATTAATTTTCAGTTTTAGCTTTCTAAATTTTTCCCTCTCTTGATTGTTTCCCATGTCCTGTTCCCAAATTTTTGGTAATTTCCTGCTCTCACATTCTTCCCCAACACACACCAACTTTTGGTATTTTTTATCTGGAGTAATATTTCAGTGTTGATAAATGCACAGTAATTAAAATTGGAAAACTTAATCCCAATTTTAGATACAAAATTATGGGATCTAAATTAGCTGTTATCACTCAAGGAAGACATTTCGGAGTTATTATGAATAGTTCTCTTAAAACATCATTTAATATGTAACAGCAGTCAATGGAATTATCAGAATGTTATGAACCAAAAGGAAAGAGAAGATAACAAGAAAGAAAATATATTGCCTCTATATAACTGCATAGCACACCCACATCTCGAATACTGCATGCTGTTCTGATCACCCTCATCTGAAAAAAAATGTATTAGAAATGGAAAAGTTATGGGAAAAGGGCACCAAAATGCTTAAGGTTATGGAACAGCTTCTAGGAGGAGAGAGGGAAAAAATTGAACTTTTCAGCTTGATACGACTAAGGGGATATGATAGAGGTCTATAAAATTGTGACTGATATGGAGAAAATGAGCAGGGAGATGTTATTTACTCCTTCATATAAGTTAAGAACCAGGGATTACCCAATGGACATTTCTGGACATCTGGTTTAATTCAACAAACAACAATAAGTCATCAACAACACACAGTCAACTTCTGGAGCAGAGGTTGTTGTAAAGACCAAAACTATAACAATATTCAAATAATAACCACGTTAAAGAGCTGGCTCTTTAATAAAGGATTGGTTCCTGTAATTTTACCTTCTTTCAGTGCATTGACTTGCCACAGTAGCGAAAGAGAGAGACCCCCACCAAAGATGATAGACCTTCATTGGAAACAAGGTATTGTTTTCAGGTATCTAATTTAGTGCAGCCAACTACCTACCCGGTAAGGCAGCCCAGTTAACCCTTTCATTTGTGACCCCTTTACTGATCTAGGCAATTAGTGTTGAACCTACAAGTCCCCCCTCCGTGATCTGTGAACACTAATTAGACAAGGTCTAGTGACCCCAACCTAGGGTGAGGGTGAGGTTGGCAGTGAACTTATCAATATTTTTAGCAGTTGCTCAAATCCATGTGCAGCAGAACCAGGGTGTATGTAGCCTGACCCTTTTGCACAGTCATCCCATATCAAATCAGTATGAAAGCTGCTAAAACACTGTTCTTTACTATAGTTTCAAACAATTTTCCTGGTGCTGAAGTTAGACTTGCTGACCTGTAATTGCCAGGATCGTCTCTAGAACCCTTTTTAAAAATTGGCATCACATTAGCTATCCTCAAGTAATTTGATACAGAACCTGATGTAGAGGATAGATTACACACTACAGTTAATAGTTCTTAAATGTCATCTTTGAGTTCCTTTAAAACTTTTGGGTGAGTGCCATCTGGTCCTGGTGATTTATTATTGTTTAAATTTTAAATTTGTCCGAATATCTCCTCTAATGACACCACAATCCAGCACAATTCCTCAAATTTGTCACGAAAAATAAGGGCTAAAGTTTGGGAATCCTCCTCACATTCTCCACTGTGAAGACCAATGGAAATAATTTGTTTAGTTTCTCTGCAATGGCCTTATCCTTCAATGCTCTTTTAGCACCTGGATCATCCATGGGCCCCACTTGTTGTTGAGCAGGTTTCCCGCTTCTGATGTACTTAAACAAAATTTGCGATTATGTTTGAGTCTTTGGCTAGTTTTTCTTCAAGTTGTTTTTTGGCTTTCCTTATCACATATTTATACATCATTATACATTTATGTGTCTTTCTATTTTCTTTACTAGGATTTAACTCCTGTTTTCTAAATAATGCTCTTTTGCCTCTGTCTGCTTCTTTAATTTAGTCATTTAGCCATTGTGGCACTTTTTTAGTTTCCTTTTTATGTTTTTTTTTTTAATTTGTGGTATAAATTTGTGTCTCTATTATGATGTTTTTAAAGTGTTTTCAGGAAGCTTGTGGGGATTTTACTTTTGCCACTGTACCTTTTAATTTCTGTTTATCTTACCTCCTTATTTTTGTATAGTTTCCCATTCTGAAATTAAATGCCACAGTGTTCTGCTGCTGTGGTGTTTTTCCTGCCACCAGGATCTTAAAATTAATTACATTGTAGTTGCTATTACAAACTTGAATCTGGTACTTTTCCATGAGGGAAAAGTAGGGAGACTGAACAAATATTTCCTGCTTTGAGGGAAAGTCTATTTAAGGAATGGAAAGCAATCAGGTCTTTTCTTCGGATAGGTTGAGAAATCTTTCATTGATAAAGGGGCAGACATCATGATGCACTTTGTCTGTGTAAAATTTTTACACAGAGTAAGATGGATTTATTTGGGGTTGGCCTCTTTTGGCAGGTGTTTTTGGGTGCAGACAGTGGCCTTATAATTGTGCCTTCTCAGAACCTAACTGGTTCAGCCTCAGTGTTACTGTTATGGAGCAGCAATTTCAACTCTACACCTTGTCTGGGGGGAGACAAGAGCTTTTGGCCTAGCAAGACAGGGTGGTGGTGGGCCCTTGAGAGTGAGTATCAGTGTCTTAATTGGCACACGGAGTGATCCACTCCGTGATCCAAATCATCACACACTAGATAAATCAAACTGTCTCTACTCAAAAGAATAAATGGACACAAATCAGACATCAAGAATGTTAACATACAAAAACCAGTGGGAGAGCATTTTAATCTCCCTGAACACACAGTTACAGACATGAAAGTTGCTATTCTTCAGCAAAAAACCATCAAAACCAGACTGCAATATGAAACTGCAGAGCTGGAATTCATACACAAATTTGACACCATCAGAATTGATCTGAAGAGAGACTGGAAATGGGTCTCATTACAATAAGTTATTTTCCCCATTAGATATTCTCACCTTCATATCACTGTTGGAAGGGTGCCACATTCACCCTGATTGAATTAGCAATGACGAAACACTCCCATTTCTGTATCCTTACCAGCTGATTTTTTCACTTCATGCATCTGACCAAGTGAGTTGCAACTCACAAAAGCTTATGCGCCAATAAATGTGTTATTTTTAATATGTGTTATGCCATCAGACTCCTTGTCTGTTTTAGAAAGCAAATATCACCTAAGTACCTGCTGAAACCATAGCTATTGAAATGTATTTCTTTTGTTATGTTAGTATGGGACTGTTGAAGGGCGCTTTTTCCATCCACTGCTGAGGCTGGCGGTGTGCCCTCAAAGTCCCCAGGAGTTCCCTCTTGGGATAAGGTGGCCTAACAGTCACAGAGTGTATGCACTACAACCTGCATTCAGGGCAGTACAGCCTAGTGGTCACAGAGACATTACACAGTAAGGCCCAGTGGCCATAACATTAGTATACAATCCCCAATGTTCTGAGTAGTATGGTCTAGTGGTCTAAGAGCCAATACAACTCCCCTACATTCAGGATAGTACAACCCAGCAGCCACAGAGTCAATACACAGCACAGCCCAATGGCCACAGCTTCCATATACAGTAGACAAAGCTTCCCTATGTGGGGGTATCTGAAGGGGGGGGGGGACCCAGGCTCTCCCTCTCCACCAGCTCCCAGCCCCGGGTCCTGTCAGCAGTGGAGCAGTTCACTGCTAGCTCAGCAGGGAATCCTACCACAACACACTGAGCTCTCAGGATACAATTCCCCATCCGGGGCTATTTTCTACCCATATCATTTTGGAAGTCCTCTCCATTCTGGCCCAGAGGCTTGCACTGCAGTCCCTTTCAGCCTAGCTGCTGCTGTTTGGTCTGCCTGTGCTTCCTTCCCCAGAGCTCCTGCAGTACTTCCTTCCCCTGTGCTAGTCAGTCCTAACTGACCAATTCCAGAGGCTTTTATAGCCAGCCTCCAGTTGGAATATGCTCAGCAGGGATGTGGAGCGTGGGGCCTCTTCAGCCAGGAGAGCCAGGTTAATCTCTTTGAGCTCAGTGCAGGATTGATACACCCTATCACAGGTACCAAAATTGGTTTTCATTTGCCATATATACAGCGAGCAAGGCCTCTTCCTGACTATTTGCTTTGGCTACCCACACAAGCATTTGGGAAGACTTTCTAAGCAGCCGGGAGTAAGGTTAGTTAATCTGTTGGGGGTATGTCTACACTACAGCGTTATTTCAAAATATCTTATTTCGAAATAGTTTATTCGAAATAAGTTATTTTGAAATAACGTGTCTACACATAAAATGCATTTCGAAATAGCGTTTAGCTACTTTGAAATAGCATGTCCACACTGATTGGACACTGAATCGCATTTAAGGCCAGCTGAAACCAGTTCCAGCAGGGCATCAGGTCAGTAGTTGCTTTGTGTGGCTGCTGTCTGAGGCTATCTGAGGCTTGTGCTTAAAGAGACCCCCCCTGGCCAGCCAGCTCTCAAGTTTCTCTGCTTGCTTGCCTACCTCACTGAGGGACAGCAAAGCATTTTGTTTCTCTGATTGATTGCTTTGGTTGCCCTGACTCGGGATACCACAGCTCTTGGCAACATGGAGCCAGAGCTGCATCTGGGCACTCTGGTGCTCGATGTCTTGCTGCAAGCCTGGCAGCTTCTGCAGCAGCCGAACCCCCAGGTTCTCTTCCAGACCCCCTTCAGAGTCATGGAGCAGCAGTGGCTGGATGCTAGTGTGCCCCGCCACATCTGGCATCTGGACACCAGCAGCGACTGGTCGGACCACATCATCCTGGAGTGCTGGGGAAACCAACAGTGGACCCAGAACTTCAGGATGAAGAAGAACACCTTCCTCGAGCTCTGTGAGTGGCTCGCCCCTGCTCTGCGGTGACAGGACATGCACATGAGGCCCGCCATTCCCCTCCACAAATGTGTGGCCATCGCCCTCTGGAAGCTCTCC
>CM057845.1:289611629-289622082 GCA_030068395.1 Apalone spinifera
GGCACAAGCAGTGTAGCCAGACCGTGGCCCTTTAAGGGCTCCGGGGCCAGGAGGAGGTCAGAAAAGTTTCCCTGGTTTGGCCCAGAGTGGCCACCAGGGCAACCTGGGAAGGGCTAGCCTCCATCTAGTTTGAATTAAGTGGCTACATAATCCTTAATTCGAACTACTTAATTCGAAATAGGCGTTAGTCCTTGTAGAATGAGGTTTACCTAGTTCGAATTAAGCGCTCCGCTAGTTCTAATTAAATTCGAACTAGTGGTTTGCATGTGTAGCTCCTATTAAAGTTAATTCGAACTAACGGGTGTTAGTTCTAATTAACTTTGTAGTGTAGACATACCCTCAGAGTGGAAGTACAGGTGATCTTCATTGGGATGCTTCCAGTCTCTACAGAAGCAGGATGTAGGTGTGACAAGATTACATAGATCGGGGATAGTGCTATAAAGTTTTGAGATGATAGACCATTGGGAGGTATTCACAGAAAGAAGACGTATCTCAGCTGATAGACTCCTCTTGAGTATCTAGGATATTAACCTTCCCAGTTCAATGATAACATGATGGGTGAGAAAGGCTTTGAACTATGAGATTAGGAGAGGAGGTAGGGAGAGACTTGTGATATCTCCATTACTGACTTCAATACATAGCAG
Organism: Apalone spinifera; assembly: GCA_030068395.1. Lineage (NCBI taxonomy): Eukaryota > Metazoa > Chordata > Testudines > Trionychidae > Apalone > Apalone spinifera. Next base: position 289,612,274 of record CM057845.1, read on the forward strand.
AGGAATAAGATCTAAATGAAATTGTACTGTGGGATAAAGGAATACCAGATGGTAAGCATATGGACAGCAAGGAGAAAGCAAATATACATATTGATTGAAAAGGACGTAAAATAGGCAATGCCATATACCTAATCCAGCTAGAAAACTGCAAGATAACTGAGTAAATGAATGCAAAGAATCTGGGCACTAAAATGGAGAAACTGTTGAAGGATGTCAATCCAGGCATGACAGTGATTACAGAAATATGGTGAAATAGCATTTGTGACTGGGTATGCAGGTATTGCTGATACATATATCATGTAGCTGTTTAGAAGATACGGAAATAACAGTCAAGCTGGCGGGGTAGCATACATCAGTGATGAAGTAAACCTAAGAAGTTAGAAATCATGAATCTAAGTCACTTTGGGGAAGGATTGTAAAAGAGATTCTATTGAAATAGTGACTCAGGGTCTGCTATAGATCTTCAGGGTGAGACTCAGATATGGACAGGGATTTCATTAATATTATTAGAAAAATAAATACTACCAGAAATTTTGTTGTACTGGGAGAATTTAACTTCTTAGATGTAGATTGGAGAATAAATACCACTAACAGTGGTAGGGGCCAGTTATTCCTGGACATGTTAGATGACAGTTTTCTTCATCAGCCACTGAACCAACAAGAGGTGATGCAATTTTAGACTTTGTTTCGATAAGTAGACACCATCAAAGAGTCCGTTGTAGAAAAAAACATTGGTTTGAGTGACCACAAATTTAATTTCAATTTAAATTAAATGGCTAGATAAATAAAACTGAGTTGGAAATAATGATCAAAAGGACAGGCTTTAGTAAATTAAGAAAATTGCTTAAAGAAATCAACTGAATTGAAAAACCCAAGGATTTAAATATTGTGAAGTCTTGGACCTGTATTCCAAAAAAGGGGAAAGCATTGTAGGGAAAGGCTACAAGACCAGCTGTATGAATAAACACCACAAACCGGTTAGGAGGGTAAGCAGAAACCTACAGGGAATGGAAAAAAGGATAGATCGAGAAAGAAAGCTACAGCCAGAAGTCAGAAAATGTCTGACTAATGTGACAATTCTAGAAGACAAGCTCGCTTAGGTCATGTCAAGGAAATGAAATAAAATGAAATAAAACTTTTTATTATATAAAAAAAGACAAAGGAAAGATGAGATTTTTCCAGTAGGGATGTTAATGTAGAACAGTGATACTCAGACCTCAATGGTTCAATGCTTTTGTTTACAATAGTGCTATAAATACATGTTTAAATAGTATAGCACGGATTTTAAAAAATATGAGAGAGAGAGAGACAGAGAGAGAGAGATGAAATTCTCACAGTAAAATGACTGACCAACTATTATTATTTTATTAACTACATTGGTTAGTAACATAGCAAAATCATCCTGGTTGGTTAATAACTTAGAATGGTTAATAATTAAATCATACCATGTTTTAATATTGTGGGCTGCAAGGAGACACACTAAAAAGTCACTTGAAGCTTGCAACCCTCAGTCTGAGTATCACTGATACAGAACAGAGCCATGAAGGCAAGAAAGTTGATAAAAAAAACATGTATAAAAATGGAAATTGCCACATCCAAAGTGGCAGGAAAATGTAAAGAGCTATTTGGAACTTACATCAAGGGGACTGGAAAATGTCCATCCCAGAATACTGAAAGGACTGACACATGAGATTATTAGTCCTAGTAAGTATTTGTAATAAATCTATCTGGAGGTGGTACAGTATTACCAGAGAACAGTTAATGTCTTACCTACATTTTAAAAAAGGAAAAAAGTAATCTGGGCTATTGCAGACCTGTTAGTCTGACTTCAATATTATGCAAGGCTTTAAAAAGGTTTTGAAGAGAAGATCAATTAAATTAATGGAGGTAAAAACAAATGGGGATGCAATAAAATTTGAATTTGCCAAAAATAGATCATGCCAGAAAAACTTGATATCATTCTTTGAGAACAAAACAGACTTTTGAGATAAGGGGATAACAGTAGAACTACTATATTTGAACTTTAGTAAATCATTTGACAGAATACCACATGGGAAATTATTAGTTAAATTAGAGAAAAAATGGATTAATACAAGAATGATAAAGCAGGTAAATAACTGGCTCAAATGGAGAGGGCAAGAAGTTTTACTGAAAAATGAACTATCAAATTGGAGTAGGGTTATTAGTGGAGTTCCCCAAGGATCAATCTCTGGACTGATCTCATTTAATATTTTTAATGACCTTGGCATGAAAAAATTGGAGTGTGCTAATGAAATGTACTGATATCAAACTGACACACATTTTCAGTACAAAGTAGGATTGGAACAATATTAAATAAAAATTGCATGATCTTAAAGATTGGAGTAACAGAAATGGGATGAAATTTAATAGTACAAAGTACGAGATCAGAGACTAGGGTTTCTAATATCAGAATATCAGCTATAAATCATGGCCTCATCATTTGGAAGTAACTGAGGGGAAGAGATATCTGGGTGTGTGGGCTGATCACTGGGTGACATGAGCCAACAATGCAATGCTGCCTGGAAAAAAAGGCAAATGAGATCCTAGGATGCTATTAGGTGAGTATTAATGCTATTGTACAAGACACTGGTAAGATCTATTTTGGAATACTGTGTGCAATTCTGATCACCTATGTTCAAGAAAGATTAATTCCACCTGACAGAGGGGCTAATTCAACATTTTGTTGTACTATCCAAAAATGTTTTTTTTAATAGCAAGGAAAAAGTTTGTAATTTTTTAAAATTATAAATATAAATTTATTAGTGTCATCGTTGAAAGGCCCCTGAAGTAGATTTAATAAATCAAAAGCCAGAAAGAAATAGTAGTGCAGTATTTTCCCAAAAGCAATGTTGGGGTGTGTAAGGCTTAAATAAGGGGTGTTGGTAAATGCAACTATGATAATGGGGCATGGCATAGACAGACCATGCTATTGATTTACAGACTTGTTTTGATTCTTCCTTCCCCACTTCCTTAGGATATATAAGCACCTAACTGTACCCAAGAAGTAACTTTTTAATGACTGGCCTATTTGTTAACAATGCTATCTTCCTTGCTCCCTTTTCTGCTCTGAATTATACATTCAGGGTCACATATCCCATACCCCTTGTAAGCTGCTGATTCAAGGAGTTTTATGATGTGAAAACTGCCAGCATCAACGAAAAAGCTGTAAACAGTAAACAGGGGTGGGTATAATTAGGCTAACTTAAATGAATTATCTTATTATATGAATCATATTGTTATGATTATGCATTAAACACGTGTGTGTGTGTGTGTGTGTGTGTGTGTGTGTGTGTGTGTGTGTGTGTTGGTATTTGTTAGATTAGGATAGGAAATGTTTTTTCATATCGTAGAAGATTTTGAATTTTTTCAATCCTGAATTGGGATGAACATCTTTTAAAATATCTCAAACAAGTAAATATAAAACAGATCAGGTAAATAAAACAATTCCAAAATATTTAATTTTGGTTTTGACCATTTTGAAATATTTAAAACTTTTTTAAACTATAAATTAATGGATTCAAAACAGAAAATTATTTAAAAACATAAATCATTTTTTTATTTTGAAAATATCAAAATGGGATATTTTGGCCAATTTAAAACTTTTTTTCATCAATTAGATTTGTCAAAGATAAATCTTTTTGTTTGAATGTTTTTGGTTTTGATGAATCAATATTTTCTTTGGTCAGAAAATTCCTGACCAACTATACAAAAATTGAAAATATTGTTAACATTTCTAAAATGTAAAATAATGAAAATTTACTGTATATTCATTTTCATATTCATCAAAAAAAAGTATGCAATTGGTTTATTTAATATACAGCTGCCCCCCACACCATCATTATTTCGGTATCTCCCTGAAATGTTTCAAGTTTAAATAAACAGAATCCAGTCCAAGCCAAAAGCTAGTTGAGATATAAATTGTCTGATTTGTGTTTACTGTGGTGACAGATAACTATATGAGCTGGCAGGTAGAGTAAGGATGAAATAATGCACAGTGGGCAATGAGATTACTATTTGATTTGACCATGCATAAAAGGCACAAAACTATAGGTGATAGAAAGTCAGCTCTATGATAATTGCTAACAGTTCAATGAAGTTTTGGAAAGCTTGAAAGTATTATTTTGATTCCCTCTTGGATGGTCTGCTTACTTTAAGGGTAAAACATGAAGGCTACTTCTACACTGGCATGATTTTCCGGAAATGCTTTTAACGGAAAAGTTTTCCGTTAAAAGCATTTTCGGAAAAAGAACGTCTAGATTGGCACGGACACTTTTCCGCAAAAGCACTTTTTGCAGAAAAGCGTCCGTGTCAATCTAGACGCGCTTTTGTGCAAAAAAGCCCCAATCGCCATTTTCGCAATCGGGGCTTTTTTGCGCAAAACAATACCGTCCTGTCTACACTGGCCCTTTTGCGCAAATGATTTGCGCAAAAGGGACTTTTGCCCGAACGGGAAGGGCAAAGTATTTCCACAAGAAGCACTGATTTCCTACAGTAGGAAGTCAGTGTTCTTGCGGAAATTCAAGCAGCCAGTGTAGACAGCTGGTCAGTGTTTGCGGAAAAGCGGCTGATTTTCCGCAAAAACTGGCCAGTCTAGACACAGCCGAAATGTAGAGTCATGTAGGAGAGTTCAGCAACACATTTAGAACAGCCAGTAATGAAACAGAATCACTATGCCTTGCAGTTATAGCTTATGCCAAAGTAAATCTACAGTATCTATCACTTCCTGGCACAGTGATTTTGTTAAATGAACTTCCTTTATATTGTAAGAGAGAGGGCATTCCAAAGGCTTTTTCAAGGTATTCAAAAACTTAAATGTGAAGTTCAGTAAATCTTATAGCTTAGAAATAGGCTAACTTAAGTGCGTTTTCTTATGATTTGAAGACATTTAAAGTCCACTGCAGCACTGCACCTAGAAATTATAGATCTCTTTAGATGCATTGCCAGTTGGAAATCTGATTTCAGTACAGATCTTATGAAAGGAATGGACCAAAATCTATCCAGGATGAAAAGAAATCATAAACATTGATTATTCGTCTGACAACACAGTACTGTATTATATTCTTGTCTTATTGGATCATGGATCTTGTTTTGTATCTCTTTGCTCAGGTACCTGTGTTGAAAATCCCTATGGCAATAGGTACTACACATGAAAATTTTGTGATTTTAACATACAAATAAAAACATATAAGTTGATTTCCTTAACAATTGTTTGATTTGTTAAATTGAATTGAATCTAAACTTTGCAGGAAGACTAAATGTGAAATTAACAGCCCTCAGAAGGAAAGTTGTAGGGATTCATTCACCCTTAAAATCTTGAACTAATGATGTCTAGGAAGTTTTATATTGACAGTAAAAAAGCCAATCGAGTTCTTAAACATAGAGCAACCCCTGGAAAAAGAAGCTATTGAATGTGACAGCAATTAAATCAAGGTTATGAAATATTTAGACCTATTGAAAGATGATTGTGTTTCAGTGAGCATTAGCTATTAAACCAGGTAATGAAAAAAAAAAGAATGTTGTCAAAACCCAACATGGAATTAATGAATTTTGCATTTTCACAAGAAAGATATGGTTTTACCTTGTCAGGGGTTTGCAAAACTTTTTCAATGAGATCCTGATCAAGCATATGCAGAGGGCTTAGGAATGCAAGATTGTCTGAAAACTGAGGTGCAGCAGTTTTATTAAAGCTCGCTAAATAGTATTTATCAAATACAAAATTCTGTTGTGGTATTGCAGAGAGTTAAAAAAAAAGTCCAATTATTTGAAAATTATCCACTGTTCGTTTATATTTTGCAACGTATAGCAAGCAATTGTGTATTATCTCAAACCTCTGTATTATACTGTGAAAAAGGTAGCATATTTATCTACCTTAACAGGCCACACTGGGACTGGTGATAAGGAGGAATCCACTCTAGAGGAAGCAGGGGACTTTGATATTCTGTATGAGTGATGTCTTTGCTATTGTTCCTTCAAAAATTGGTACCAAGGACTAGATTCAGAAAGGAATTTTGAAAACCTAGAAAATCATAGAATTTCACAAAGCCTGGGGTAAGGTTTGTCTACACTTGAAAAACTACACTGACACAGCCACAACACCACAACTGCACCTCTGTAGCACTTTAGCATATGGACTGTCCACACGATGGAATGGGTCTTTGTTAGTATAAGCAGGCTCCCTCCTCGCATCTGGCAGATCAGTGAAACAATTGATCCATTAACTTAATGCTGTCTATATTGGGGGTTAGACTAGCTTAACCCCCAATGGTCTGAGGTGTGGATTTTTCACACCCTTGAGTGACATAGTTGGATCTACCAAGATTTTTAATGTAGCATAGGCCTTAGGTGCTGAGGTTTCCTATCCAACTAATGGAGACTGGTGCCTGAGAATCAGATTCATAAAGCCATCATGCCAGGTGCCTCCATGCTGAAGGTAGCCAATGGGAGATGCCAAAGGAGTGATGAGTGTCCTGAACTTCTCCTCTCTCTGGGAGAACAGCACCTAAGTCCAAGCTAAAGAGAGGCACCCAGCTCCACTTTTAGCTCTTAAAAACTCTTGGAGTTAGAATCCTATGTCATTTTTTGCAAGAAGCTGAGGTGGGGAGGCAGAGAGGGTGGTGAGGAAGAGCATGTCCCTCATAGCATTTAGCCCCATCATTCAGGTACTCACACAGGATGTAGGAGACTATCAATTAAGTGGGAGAAGGGAATTGAACAAGGACCTAATATCTCTTAGGGCGTGCCTAGATTACAGGATTTTTTCAAAAAAAAGTGGCCTTTTTTCAAAAAAACTTCCCCTGCATCTAGACTACTGCTACATTCTTTCAAAAGTAAATCGAAAGAACACAGCAGTTTTTTCGATGACAGAAAACCTTGTTTTACGAAGAATAACACCTTTTTTCGAAAGTGCTCTTTGAAAAAAAGGCGCAATGTACTGCAAACTGTGCTTTTTCGAAAAAGAGTGCTCTCTTTCGAAAAAGCGGCTTGCATTTTCAAAAATACTGGTTGTAGTCTAGATGTTCTTTTTTGAAAGAGATTTTTTTCAAAAGTCTCTTTTGAAAAAGCCTCTTTTGAAAGAGGCTTGCAATCTAGATGTAGCCTTAGATTATTACAAATGACCTTTGGCTACAAATGGTAGGGGAGAACATTCTCTTTCTTCCCCTTTACCTAATACCAAATGGAGTAAGGTCTCCTATAAGGGCCCAATCCCACAGAAGAGCTCATAACATGCCAGACAGTACTCTGCAGGTGAGACAGGCAGAGGAATGTCTATCCTCCACTGGTTCATGATTCTGATTACAGCTTAAACATGTGGATTTCAAGAATGGCAGGGAGGGACGGTGTACATTTTAAGAGGCAGAAACACAAGCACCTAGGAAATGTCCACTACAAAAACATAGGTGCCAAACAATTTTGGTGGTAGTTGATCAGGTGTTGTGTAAACACCTGTACGGCCTGACTCTCTTACTTAGGCTATGTCTGGACTACAGGCTTCTTTGGAAGAAGCTTTTCTGGAAGAGATCTTCCAAAAAAAGCTTCTTTAGAAAGAGAGTGTCTACGTATCAAAAGTGCATCAAAAAAGTTATCTGCTTTTTCAAAAGAAAGCTTCCACATTGATTGGATGTTATCTTGCATATAAGGTCACCTGGAACCACTTCAGCTAGAGCATTAGGTGAGCAGTTGCTTCCAGTTGTACTTAAAGGGACCCCCCTAAACAGATGTTTTTCAAGCTACATCTACACTGCACTCTTTTGTCGGCAGAGACGATGCAAATGAAGTGCTCATTAGCATTTGTTGCGCTGTCATTTGCATATTCTCTGCCCATGCTTTCTGCAGAAGAGGTTTTTGCACAAAAACAAGCAGTGTAGATGGGCCCGTTTTGTGCAAAAAAAACCCTCTGTTGCACAAGATCCCTTATGCCTCAAAAAAGGAGTCTCTGAGGGACAGCAAAGCATTTGCTTTGGTTGCTTTTGGTCACCACTGCATTCTTTTTACTATGGAGCCGGACTGCCCATGGACATGCAATGGCCCCACACTGTCATGCTGCAGGTTCTGCAGCAGTTTATACAGACCGTCTTGACGATCCTGCCCCAGCTTGACTCCGAGCTCATCAGAGAGTCCCTCTGCCTGGATGCGGGAGCAATGCCCTTGCAACTGCACCCCATGGTTGAGAGATGATTCTGGAGGCTGGACACCAGTTCCAATTGGTGGGACCAGCTGGTCATGGAGCGGTGGGATGACCAGCAGTGGCTCAACAGCTTCTGCATGTGGAAGGCCACATTTATGGAGCAGTGTGCCTGGCTCACACTGGCCATTTTTCTGAAAAAACTCTGCAGTGTAGATATACCCTTACACTCCTAAAGTGACAGTTAAACCCCTGAGTCCCTTTGTGAATCTAGCCTCAAGAGCCTAGTGTTGGAGAGAGAGTTGGTGTGAAAGGGACATGAGGGTAGGATGTTGAGCACCAAGTGATTTTATCCCCAAAATAATTAAAATTAGTCTGTCAAATCAAAGATTAAGTGTGCACAAAGCACTGAAATTGTTCTTTGTGTTACACATTCAAAGAACAATTCTGTTCTGTCACTTAAAGGTTTTCTCCAAGTCTTAGAATAAACATGAGAAGAGAAAGTCATTAATAGTGAATAATTCATTCAGCAAACAACGAGGCAATAAAACAGTGTAAGAGCTTGGTTACAGCTTTTCCTGGTAGGTCTTTCTTGTGGAGAGCATCTAACAGAGATTTTATTTTCTATGTACTTGTCTTCCCTGCAAAATTAATGCAAGTGATAATTCGAGTATTACCCCTGACTTAAGTCATGTCCACATCCAAAATCCTTTCTCTCAACTGTGTTGCAATTTTTAATTCTAGTTGGCTTGCTCACTGGGGCATAAACTGAAGCCCAAGTTAGCAGCTGACAAGTTGTGCTAACATGCCACTGCAGTGTGGACACAGTTTAACTCCACTTGAGTGTTACAAATCCTACCATAGAATCAAAGAACTAGAAGGGACCTCGAGAGGTCATTGAGTCCAGTCCTCTGCCCTCATGGCAGAACCAAACACTGTGTAGATCATCTCTGACAGGTGTCTGTCTAACCTGCTCTTAAATATTTCCAGTGATGGAGATTCCACAATCTCTCTAAGCAATTTATTCCAGTGTTTAACTACCCTGACATTTACGAAGTTTTTCCTAATGTGAAACCTAAACCTTCCTTGCTGCAATTTAAGCCCATTGCTTCTTGTCCTATCATCAGAGGCCAACGAGAACAATTTTTCTCCTTCCACCTTGTGATATCCTTTTAGATACTTGAAAACTGATATCATGTTCCCTCAGTCTTCTCTTTTCTAAATTAAAAAAGCCCAATTTTTTCAGTCTTCCCTCATAGGTCATATTTTCTAGACCTTTAATAATTTTTGTTGCTCTTCTCTGAACCTTCTCCCATTTTTCAACATCTTTCTGGCCCAGAACTGGACATAATACTCCAACTGAGACCTAATCAGAGCAGAATAGAGAGGAAGAATGACTTCTCCTGTTTTGCTCACAACACTCCTGTGAAAGCATCCCAGAATCATGTTTATTTTTCTTGCAATAGTGTCATACTGTTGAGTCATGTTTAATTTATCATCCACTGTGACCCCTAAATCCCTTTCTGCGGTACTCCTTCCTAGACAATCACTTCCCACTCTATATGTGTGAGACTGATTGTTCCTTCCTAAGTGGAGTATTTTGCATTTGTCAGTATTAAACTTCATCCTATTTACCTCAGACCATTTCTCTAGTTTGTCCAGATCA
>CM057845.1:289622182-289637423 GCA_030068395.1 Apalone spinifera
TCATCCTATTTACCTCAGACCATTTCTCTAGTTTGTCCAGATCATTTTGAATTTGGACTCTGTCCTCCAAAACACTCGCAACCCCTCCCAGCTTAGTACAATCTGCAAACTTAATAATCGTACTCTCTATGCCATCATCTTGATTACTGATGAAGATATTGAACAGAACCAGCCCCAAAACAGACCCCTGCAGAACTCCACTTGCTAAGAAATCATGTGAGACAGTATCAAATGCCTTACTAAAGTCTAGGTATACCACATCCACCACTTCTTCCTTATCCACAAGGCTTGTTATCCTATCAAAGAAAACTATTAGATCGGTGTGATATGATTTGTTCTTTACAAATCCATGCTGGCTGTTACCTATCACCTTAATATCTTCCTGATGTTTGCAGATGGATTCCTTGATTACTTGTTCCATTATATTCCCTGGCATAGAAGTTAAACTGACTGGTCTGTAGTTTCCTATGTTGTTCTTATTTCCCATGCTTTTCCACAATTCCTTCCCTGCATCCAGAAATGACAAACAAGTTTTGCATAATTCATTGGAGAAAGAATAAATAGAGAAGTTCTGTTTACTGCAATGCAAAGAACCATAGGATGTGCCCCTACAAGTCGTGGTTCCACACACAAAAGTTCAAGTATTATATTACAGCATGGCTTCTCTTCCTCTAGGTAGGCTAACCCAAAAACAGTGATTCAAGCGTAGATGTCTTGATATACCTACTTTAAAAAACATACCCTAAAAGGAGTTCTCTGTTAACTACTCCTCTTTAGAGCCTTAAAACTGGTGGATAGTTACTCAGCGTGGCTCAGACATATCTTTGCTGCTGCTATCCAGAAATACTGCAACCATATTGCTATTTGTACTTGTGCTAGGTCAATGAGAGCTAGCCTGAATATTGTTTTATTTGGACCCAGCAGAGAAGGAGATAGAAGATGCAGATAGAAACATAGTTGTCCACTGTGGAAGACATTGCTTGGGCTGCAAACTGAAATTAACTCATAAAAGTCTCACTTTTCCTGGGTTGTGGTAAGTGCTTGGACATTTAAACATTATATTTCTGGACATATGCGTACAGAAACAAGGGAATCATGCCCCTCAGTTCATAGCACAGATGTAGATTTATTGGGATTATGAAACTTAATAACTGCAGGAGAGTTTTAATATAAGCTACTTAAAGAAACTACTTGAAGAGAACTCACAATTAAAGCTGGTCAAAAAACTCTGGAAAATTTTTCCATCTTAAAATGCAATTTTTGTCAAAATCGCAAAGACTTTTTTATTTTAATATATCTAATACATAGTACAAGAGAGAGTACAAGATCCCATTATGCTTGTTGATCATTGACTTTAAAAAAGCCTTTGACTCAGTGGAACAAAATGCAGCTCTAAATGTTTTGCTTTAGCAGGACGTCTCCCTTGTGTATGTTAGAATCATACAAGACTCCATGCTGGACACAACTATGGAAATCACTTTTTTTGATGCTCCCTTGATCATTGAAGTTAAGTGAGGCATAAAGCAGGGGGACATTTATTCACTGAAGTTGTTTGCCAGCATCCCAAAAGATGTCCTGCAGAGGACTGAAGTGAAAGATGGATTTTGAATTAATGGAGAGGTTCTTCAGATGCTCTTTTTAGAGATGACATTTTTCTAATTGCATTGAAACCCAAAACACTGCAAATCCTCCTCAATGACATCAGAAAGAATGCAAAGGCCTGACTATCCACACTGGAAAAACAAATAGGATGAAAAATGCCTATTCAGAGTATGTCATGCAGCTGGATAGACAGTCCACCAAATATTCAGAGTATGTCATGCAGCTGGATAGACAGTCCACCAAACTGGTGGATTAATATGTATATTTTGGACAAGCATTGTAGATGGACAATGAGTTGAGCCCAGAGTTGAGTAGGAGGAGGTGGTTGGGTCGGATTGCCTTTGGGAATCTGAGCAGTGGTTTTGCAGACTCCAAAAACACTGCCATGAAATCCCATCCCTTTAGCCACAGTATCCTTCCAATACTGCTCTATGGCTGTGAAACCTGGAATACAACGCTTATAGAAGAATCAAAGCTGCAACCACCCAAAGAGCAATGCAAAGATGCATGATGGGTTTAAGTAGGCTACAGCATGTTACTATTGACAATTTGCATGCAAGAGGTGGTGTCAACAATATCATCCAAGTTATGTATGTCCAGAAAAGGAGATGGGCTGGCCATGTAAGGAGACTAAGAGAGAACAAATCGACAGCATGTATACTCGATTGGTATCCACAAGATGTGAAAAGAACAAGAGGAAGGCCTACAGCATGATGAGTGAATCCTTTACGGAGGATTCATGGAAAGATATGGATGGAGAATCGCGCTAAACAGAATGGCATGGAAAAATTGCGATCTGCACTGGTGGTGAGACTATCCACATCGATGAAATCAGAGATCTTCTAAGTATTCCAAGAAAGTATTGCAAGTTTAATATTTACTTATGTAATATCATTAATATTTTGTTTTATATTATAATGTTTCAGCACTAACAAAATAAGATTTTTTTCATAGTTCCAAATTGAACTAGGAGGAATTTCTATTCACAGACAAAATTCTAAATTCTAAATTTTTGAAATGTCAGAATTTCCCATGGAATCGAAATTTTATTTTCTAGCCAGGTCTATAATCTTAGGCTACGTCTACATTGGCAAGATTTTGTGCAAATACTTTTAATGCAAGAGTTTTTGCATTAAAGTATTTGCGCAAGAGAGCGTCTACACTGGCATGTGCTTTTGTGCAAGAGATGTGCTTTTGCGCAAAGCATCCATGCCAGTGTAGATGCTCTCTTGTGCAAGAAAGTTCCAATGGCCATTTTAGCCATCGGGCTTTCTTGCGCAAGAAATTAACGTTGCCTGTCTACACTGGCCTCTTGCGCAAGAACAGTTGCACAAGAGGGCTTATCCCTGAGCAGGAGCGTCAGAGTATTTGCGCAAGAAGCACTGATTTTATAGATTAGAATGTCAGTGTTCTTGCACAAGTACTCGCGGCCAGTGTAGACAGGTGGCAAGATTTTGCACAAAAGCAATTGCTTTTGCGCAAAATCTTGCCAATGTAGACACAGCCTTAGTGTGTCTTGCAACTCACTAAGTTGCCATGTTAATGAAAATAAAATATCTTAAATTCACATTAATTTTTTTCTCTCTTTTATCTTAATCAGTTTATAACTCTTTTCCAGAAACACGTTTTCCAGCTCTATAGTATTTAACAAAAGCTGTCACTTAAGTCACAGTAATATGATTTAAATTGATATCAATAGTAATACAACAAATTTGGCACTACTTATACAAGCCTATACTTGATCCCAGATGTTTGAAATTAGGTGGCAGCACTATCACTCAAGGATTTTTGCTCTTTTTTTTCTAGTTTCATTCCTCATTGTGCCCCAAAGCTTTCTTTATTTTGTTCCCTTTGTTGGCGGTCAGGACTCTTTGCTTTTTCTTCTCTTTCTCTCACAACCTGCATCACTTTCAAGGAGTTTTCTATATAACACAGTTAATTGACAATGATGAAGGCACTTCAGTGTAGCCTAAAGAGCTGCAGTCTCTTCCTTGCTATCTGTCTAGGTATTTGTATAGTTCCCATTTCCTTACAACATCTCTGAAAGATAGGAAAGTGTGTCATCCCCATTTCACAGGAAATGGACTGAGTCATACAGAGGGAATGATTTGTATAAAACCACAGAGAAAGTTTATAGCATAGCCAAGAATTGAACTCAGCTCTCATGAGCATCAGTCTAGCGCCTTAGCCACAAGCCTGTGCTGCTGCTAGCTCCTGCCAACTCTGTCTAGCTTTGGCTAGTAAATCAGTGTGGTCATGGTCCATTAGCCATGTCCCTTCCCTTTTTTTTTCAGTCCACACTGATACCTATGAATTAAGATGGAGAGAGCTTTTGTTGAGCAGTACTCTGTTCTCTGCAATGTGCCATCTCCATGTATTTTCATTTCCTTTACTCTCTTGCGCTGGAATGCAATAATTTTGCTCCACCTCGGTCCTTACTTGGCCCAGTGGATTCAGTCTTGGAGTGAAAAAAATATGTACTTACCAAAGCCTGAAAACATTAGCAATTACATCCCTTAAAATGTATCCATAAATTATTTTCATTTCAAATATGCATTTGTTAGTTCCAAAATCAAATAGTTTTGCATTAATGTGTTTCTACTCGGCACATAGGAATCAGGCATTATCATTTATTTTGATTAGTGAAGCTATGATGAGAAGCAGAAATATTTTTATCTTAGTATATCTTCATTATTTGCTTTGACACAATAACCACTGCACATTATTTACATATTAGTGCTACAAATCAATATGTGGATGCTCTCTTGTTTGTCTGCTAAGATTCTGCCCTCTACAGATGGCTGAGAATTTTTGCAGAGGAATTCAGTGAAATCAAAACTCTTCTCAGACATGTATCAGTTTTGATAAAACTTTATCTGGGAAGAGTTCTCAAATCTAAGGAGAGCAACTCTTCCCTGATCAGGGTTCTCACCTCCTATTTCACAGGCTCACATTAAAGTCTTTTCTTTGTTGTGGTCTAATATGTCCCATGCAAGTGCCTAAACCACAGAGCTAATGGCAATTCTGACAGAGAGCTCTTTGTTTCTGTTTATTCAAGAAAAAAATTTGAAGTATCATTTGCTCTCCATTCATACAATGCTATCTCCCGAAGATACATTTTAATATTGAACTGACTTGTAGAAAGGTCATGTAACAAGTGAACATGATTAGCCAATGGGTGTGCTATGACTGGTCCTTGTTAAATTACACAATTCACCTTCTCCCTGCTTATTCATTGCAGTCACTGTTGTCTCTCATCACTGTAAACTCTTTGCGTTTTTACCTCTGGTGCACGATACAGTCATAGCACACTGTGATAGGATGAGAGTCCCAGGTCCTTAAGGCTCCATGGGCCGTCTGCTCCGGAAGCAGCCCACCCCGGCCCCCTTCCTCCTTATGGACCTCCCTCCTTTTCAGAGTCTCTTTTCACACAGTCCACAGTTCGGTTGGGGAAGAACCCTCCCCCACCCCGAGTCTTTAATTAGATCCACAAATTTCCAGCCAATATACCAATAGCCTTCTCCCTCTTCTCCCCTCTTCACTCCCTTTCCAATGACAGGGGTGGGGGTGAGAAGGTAGGAGTTCCCGGGCCCACCCTCACCACCGTGTCCCGACCCAGGGACCTGAGGGGTCAGAGAGCATGCTTGCTAAACCCCTACATGGTTGGCGGGAAGGCCATCCGTAACACACCGACCAATGGGCCTCTTAA
The DNA here is from genome assembly GCA_030068395.1 of Apalone spinifera. NCBI lineage: Eukaryota > Metazoa > Chordata > Testudines > Trionychidae > Apalone > Apalone spinifera. The sequence continues at coordinate 289,627,494 of CM057845.1, forward strand.
GGCCCTGTCCTAGGTCCCTTCCTACCACCTGTGCCATGCACCTCTCTGCCAGCCTCACCTCCCCTACAGGCTAGGATCTGCGGGAGGTCCCCCGCACTGAAATGCTTCCCATTCCCGACACTCTCGGGGAAGGAGTTGGTTACCTCTCCTCCCCAGCATCTCTGTGCTGGACCTCTTCCTCCTTACTCCACGGCAAGCCTTCTTTAATAGAGGTGCCGCACCACCACATGACCCCTCCCATCCAGTCAGCAACATGGTCTGGCCCCTCCCTTCTCACAGGGGGGCAGGGCGTCGGCATCTCTGGCTGGCCTGGCATGCCGGAGTCTGTGCATTCCAGGTGCTCCGGATTTCCCGGCGTGGCTCTGTCTCACACACTCATTGCTAGTCATGTTAATTTGCTACACGACCTCCCAACAAGTCAGTGGTGCTGCTGCTGTTGATGATGAGGTGTAGGAGAGAAGAAAATAATGAGTTAACTTTCAGAGACATGCTTTTTGTGGCCTGCATATTTCAGGTGTGAAAGCCATTTTGGTTTCCAAAATATTCTAGAAAGTGGTGATCCTGAAGAGAGTAGGTGGGGAAATCATACGTTCCCATATTTCTTCTATGGCGAGCAAGCAGGGCAGCCAAAATGAGGGACTGTTTGGACAGAGATTGCCAACACTGCTTCTGCTTTCTGAGAATGACTAGTGGTTACCTCTAGATTAGGATCACATGGATTATCCTGTCCATGTGTTCTTCTGGTTCACAAGGAGATCTGACACCCTCTTTAACATATAATGTGGACAGACCCGCCAATGGGAGGGCAAAGGGAGCTATTGCCCCTGGGCCCAGTGATTCAAAGAGGTCAATGGTTTCCAGCTGCTGCTACCGCTAAAGTAGCAGTGGCAATGGCTGGAGATCTGGATCCTTTAAATTGCCATTGGAGTGCCAGGCCTCACACTCTGGGCAGTCTTAAGGGCTGCAGAGCACACTGCATTCTGGGCAGTGCTGAGCACCAACTTCCCTTGCCTCAGCCACTCACCCCTTCTGGAATTGTGGAGTTGTTGCCTCCAATGGGCTTACAGAGACTGTTGGCTCCACTGAATGCAGATCAGTTTAGGATTATTATAGTTCAGGTTCCCAAAAAAGGGATACTGAAGGAAAGGAGGCAGCTGGTGGGTGAAGGGGCAGTGGAGGGAGAGTAAAATTGAGGGTGTTGGAAAGGGTGCCCACCACAGGGTTACTAACTGGAGATGGGGAGGGGGATTGTGCCCAGTCACAGTGGTAGGGCAGCTGGTGCAAGTCCAACATGCAGCAACACCTGTCACTTGGAACCACCCTGCAGGACACCCTCTATAGTGCTGGGAGCTGGGGCTTGCAAAGGAATGGACCAATCAGGAAGCAGACCAATTATCTGCTTTTGCAAAACCCCCAGCCATTTCATGTTATTTGCCCAGAGAAAGGAACATGAAAAACAGGCTATGTCAGGGAAACCTGAGAGGAATGGTATCCCTAGGTCAACTGGGAAAGAGTGTATTAAAAAGTCTATGTTACAATTCCACTACGGTCTGATGTAAATAATATATTAGGCTTTAAATGAGACTCATAAGAAAAACAGACCCTGTGCCTTAGATTTTAAAGATCAGTCCTAGACTATGACAATAGACTGTTCTATTTTAAAACTTGGAGATCACAGCAATGTATGAATATTCATAATATCATTTTTACTGCTACTCTGGGGAAATCTTTGCAGGCTCAAAATAGAAATTAAATTTATAGTGAGAAAAACAGAAGAGATTAAACTACTACGACAGTTTATTGAGAAAAGGAACAAAAGTATGGACCTATTTGGTGACAGATGCAAACAAGCAGTAATTGGGAGAAAAAAATCTCTGCAAAAGTGAGAAATAAAAATTTAGAGCATGTTTTTAATATACATTCTTTGCACTGGAGGAAGCTCAAGAAATGAGCCTAAAATCCACATCTAGGGCTAGATGAGAAATGGAATTTCTCTTCTGTGAAAAAATGTGGAGGCGGGGAAGAAGATTGAATTCTTTTTTCATCACAATGAAATGATCAAAATTTGAAAATTTTGTTTCAGAACAAAAATTCCTCAATAATGTTTGGAAATCCAAAAATGTTCCCAGAGCTGAAATGTTTGGGTGTTTCCAGACCAAAATATCCTCCCCAGGACCATGAGCAGTCTGATTCCAAGGTGCTCTAGGCTTTCCATGAGGTGAGTAACTCAGGAATCTCTCCAAATCGGGTCACAGCTACCTGGTTGGCTTGAAAGCCCAATGAGCTGTGGACCTAGCCACTTGGGGAGCCTGGGAGCTGAGCAGCCCAACCGTATGGGAGCTGGCCTACCAACACTGCAACTCACCAGGCAACTGCAGGGAAAGCAGGGGACCTTGGAGTGTTAGGTGGGATGCTAAGAAACTGCTGGCTGGCTAACAGCTCATCATGTCTGCTTGGCCTGTCAAAAGTTTCACAGAATCATCATAGTCCCGTAGAATGTTTGTATTCTATCAAATCAGCCTTTTTCAACAGAAGCATCTGCTGGAAACATTTTTGACTAGCTCTATGACATGATATGAACAAAGGATCAGACCCTGAACGGACATTGCAAACAGCCATAAGGATCAAGAAATTTCTTTGGGCTGATGGCTGGTGGAAATTATTTGAATTAATGTTGTTGAAGAGACTAAGTGTGCAAGGTTGGTATGAATCAGCTGTTTGGCTCTGTGAAGCTGAATTAAGAAAAGGGTATTAAAAACTGGCAGGCAATAACTCCTGTTGTATTTAATTATTTTGTAGGGATTCATTACAGAAAGGAAATGTATATGACTCAAACTGGGCATTTTTCATTTGGATGTATTATGTTTAAATTTAGTTTAGAGGCCATCCCCGCAATATAGGACAAGTCATTGAAAGCTATAGGTATTTGGTATTAATCCATGCACAGAATGATAAGGTTTCACATGAACTAGGAACATAAAATGTTTAGAGGTTGGGTTTTGAAATCCTCATTCAAAGATACATGCCAAATCTCTGTTCTGATCATCTTCTTAGGCCCTTCTAAGATTTCCAGTAACATTATCAGCTGGTCCAAAACACAGGCATTCAGATACCAATATATATCAATATTATGTTGTAGGGTATAATCAAAATACTTAGAGAGATCAGAGAGAAATAACATGGAAACAGCCTTTATTCTGGTGCTTCTGTAACCCTCTTTATGCAAAGTGAGGATGTGTGTAGGTGGATTGTACTGAAAGCAAATACAAACCAAACTGAATAATAAGCCAAACCTTGGGAGAGGGGAACTCAGACATGGCAATAATTCAGGTATTATTGTTGTCTCTGGAACTGAATCCTTTCATTGATCTAACAAAGCTCAAGTGAATTGAAATTCCCAGTATGTTATATGGCTTAGAAATATGTATAGTGTTCAGAAATGTAAAATGAGATTCATTAGGATGGTTTGTTTGGAAATACTCTTTTCAATGGACATAAGCCTATGAGTTGTGTGTGAGTGTGTGTTGCATCTGTATGTCCAACTTCTCATGTAGTGATGCTCAATATTTGTAAAACATAAAACCAAGTCCTGATTAATAATGGATTTGGCTTTTTCAATATCAAGAGGAGGAATCAGCTGAAAGTGTCCATTCAGCATTTTTTGAAGGCACTGGACTTCTCGGAGGACCTCCCAAAAAAAGAGATCATTTTTAAACGCAAGATCAAATCACCAGGTGGTGTTAGCAAATGTTACTCCAATAGGGAAATACAACCTAAATGGAGCTACCATCAGTTGGGTGCCTAGCTGTTTGGATAACCAATCCCAGAAAGTAGTTATCAGTGATTCACAATCAAGCAGGAAGGAGATATCAAATTGAGTCCTGCAGGGATCAGTTTTGAGTCTAGTCTGTTCATCAATGATTTAGACAATTGCTTAGAGAATACACTTATAAGTTTGTGGAAGATACCAACCTAGAAGAGGTTGCAAGTGCTTTGGAAGATAGGCTGATCTGGACAAACTGGAAAAATGATCTGAGATAAATAGGATGAAATTCAATAAGGACAAGTGCAAAGTACTCCACTTAGGATGGAACAATCAATTGCACATCTAGAAATTGCAAAATGATAACTGAGGGATGAGTACTGTGGGAAAAGATATGGGAGGCATAGTGGATCACAAGCTGAATATGAGTGAACAGTGTATCACAGTTTTTTAAAAAAGGAAATATTCTGGGATGTATTAGCAGGAGTGATGCAAGCAAGACAACAAGAAGTAATTCTTCTGCTCTACTAAATGCTGATTAGGCCACAACTGGAGTATTGTGACCAGTTTTAGGTAGTATTGAGTCCTCGTCTTCAGGAAAGATGTGGACAAATCGGAGAAAGTTCAGCAGAGAGCAAGAAATATGAATACACGTCTAGAAAAGATAATCTAACGAAGGAAGATTGAAAAAAATGTGTTTGTGTAGTCGGGAGAAGACTTTTCAAGTATTTAAAAGGTTGTTACAAGTGAGAGGGAAAAAAATTGTTCTGTTTAATGTTTGAGTATTAGACAAGAAGCAATGGCCTTAAACTGCAACAAGGATAGTTTAAGTTCGACATTAGGAGCAACTTCCTATCAGGATGGTGAGGCATGAGAATAAATTGTCAAGGAAATTTGTGGAAACTCCATCATTGGAGATTAAGAGCATGTTAGACAAACACCTGTCAGGGATGGTTTAGATAACATTTAGTCATGCCCTGAAGGTCGGGAACTGGACTAGAAGATCTCTTTAGGTCCTTTCCAGTCCTACAATAATCCTATGTCCTATGAAGACTTACACCAAAGAAGTATCTGCCTATTGGTGTCCAAACATATACACCTAAATCAACATTTAGGCCCCTATATAAAATTGTCCAGTTTTCCCAAGTTTATAAGCACTCACAACTCCACTGAACTTCCTAGAATTGTATGAGAAGTAAATCAACATAAAAGTTTTGCTCTTTTATTTATGCAAACGGAAAACAAGGTCAAGCTGAATTAAATGGACCAGTGCAGACTTGGTTCATTTTGTGAGCACTTAACATCCTCCAAGGTTTAGTTACTGGCCTTCATCTCCAGTCACAGCTGTATAGTCATTTATGTAGGAAACTGAGCACATTATTGTTGCCTTGACAGCTTGAAATTTCTCTCTCTTTGATAACTTTTCTATGCCACTTGTACAGAGAAGACTACTGGATCTGATCCAAACCCTACTGAAGTGTTGCATTTTACTTCTGTGGGTTTTGGTTCAGACTCTCATTCCTCTGAGAAGAATTTCAAAATTTGGGAAAATGCACATGCGGGGGGCTCAGTTTATGGGGGCAGCTTGGAGAGAGATTTAGGTGGAGGAACATGCTGGGTAAAGGACAGGGCCAATAAATCTCTGCATCTGCTAGCAATAGCAACCATTTTCTTTTAGTCACTTTACCAGAGCACAGCAAATTGGACTCATCTTCTTTTGGGCAAGATTTGGTGGGTGAGGAGTTGAAGACTACATCTTTGTTATTATAGCTCCTAGAGTTTGAAATCGGGATTCTACTCTGTGTTGGGATGGAGGCTTATGAATAAATGTCATGTCCTCCCCCAAAAATACAATAGAAACATGCTTCACAACTGGGGAATAGGGATGGAAAGTCGGAATGGGAACACTTCTGGAAAATCCAAAAGTGCTGGATAATGCAAATATAATTGTAGGAAACCTTATTCTTTAAGAGCACATCTACACAGCAGGGCAAAAGTCGAATTAAGATACACAACATCAGGTCTGTCAAATGAGTAGCTGAAGTCAAAATACCTTAATTTGGCTTTGACTTTCCTTACTCCTAATAAAATGAGGGTTATAGGAGCTAGAGTAAGAAGTCCTTCATCTCGACATTATTTTGAAATAATGGCTTGCTGTATATGTGCACTTTGTTATTTCAAAATAATGTCAGTTATTCCAAAATAATGCTGCTGTATAGACATACCCTTAGGGCTTTTATCAGTAAGGGTGTGTCTACATTATGGGATAAGTCCAAGTTAAGATATGCAACTTCAGCTATGTTAATTGCATAGCTGAAGTCAAACTACCTTAACTCGATTTTTGGGTCTGGCCACACTGCAGGAAGTCAAGAACACTCTCCCTTTGACTTCCCTTACTCCTCATGGAAGCAGGACTACCGGCACCGACTCAAGTTCCCCTCTCATTTTGAATTAGCGTGTTTTCATTAGACCTGCTGATTTGAATCTTGGAACATTGACAGTAGCAGCTTTGATCTTCTTTGTGGTATGAATATACCCTAAAACACTTTTCCTATACTCCAAACCCAACAAAACATTTTGAACAACACATGCAAAATGATAGTCAACTCAATTATTATCTAGTTTCTTATTCCAAAATGTAACAGATGCAGCTATTATATTATTTTCAGAAAGTATATATATTCACATTCTTTAATTAACAATCTGTTTGGACATTTTTAGGTGAATAAAATTTCCAAAAGGACAGTTTGACTATATGATGCAAATGATCAAGTAGTTATATTCATGGGTGCAAACAAACCTCCAGCAACATCCTCTCACTTTAGACATACAAATGCCTTTGGGCAATGCAACAGGTTATGAAATTAGGGTTGCAGAATGTACAGCAAAGCATCAAGCAATTTCTGTTTCTTCACCTGCTAGCCAAGGGATAGACAATGTAAAAAATGGAAAGGTTACGGTAACATGGCTGTAATGAACTAAGAAGCTTCACATGCCTTAAAATAATTCACCATCATTAACACTACAATTTTGTAATATCTGAAAACCTATTAAATATCACCTAAAACAAATGATCTTGTTCTAAATCAGTGGAGAGGCTTTTTTGTTCATGAGCTCTAAGACAAATAAGAATAGGTTTCTCATTTCCTTGAAAAGTTAAAGTTGAGAGAGTGAGCCCCAAGGGATGTGAAGGAATAGAGACAGATATCTCCACCAAAATATTGTCAGGGTACAATTTAATATGGAAGTCAGTGAAGAAATTGTTGGTATCACATTCTGTACATTTCACCTTCTGGTGAAATGTACTTCTGGTGAAATGTACAACTGCACTGATTTTTCTAACTTACTTCTTCTCAAAGAGTACGTCTACACTAGCCCCCTAGTTCAAACTAGGGAGGCTAATGAGGGCGACCAAAATTGCAAATGAAGCGCAGGATTTAAATATCCCGCACTTCATTAGCATATTCCCGGGCAGTCGCCATTTTGGAAACTGACTAGCCCGGAATAACTGCCCGTGTCTACACACGGCAGTGAAATGGGAGTTCGAAGTAAACCCCTTAACTTGAATTAGCTGTTAAACCTCATCCCGTGCTTCATTTGCAATTTTGGTCACCCTCATTAGCCTCCCTAGTTTGGATTAGGGGGCTAGTGTAGACATACCCCAAGTGATTGTGATTGATAAAAGTAATTGATTGTCACTGTGCCATTTGTTTAATTGTTGAGGTTACAGCGTGTGAACTTAGGATTTTACATATGGATTAGTATGTTTTAGCTGAATTTTTGGACATTCTGAAAGCACTTAGCTATGAAATTGTATGAACTTCTTACATTTCCAAAGCAATGTGCAAACATGAAATTATTAAAGGGCATATTAGAAAAGAAAGTCAGCATAAGTTAGTACAATAAACTTGGGCCTGGGAGTTAAGATGCCTAAGGGCTGATCCTAGTTCTGCTACACATTCACTGTATGACTGTCTGTAAATGACTTAATCTTGCTGTGCCTCAGTTTCCCATTTGAAAATATTGCAATAATACTTACTGAAACACATTTACATCTTGAGTTATAGTTTATTTGAATTGATGCTTCATATATAGAAAAGAAATTTTAACCCAAGTCTTTTACCTCCTATGGAGGCACCTAACTCCTGGGCTGTAGGGTATTCTCTCAGAAGAAAGGAAGAGAAAAGGAGGTACAAATTCCGCTATTGAAGTTGTTCCATTTTGTAGTAAGGGCTTAAATATCCAGTGGGATGTAAGGTCAAGCCCTGACAAATGTCCTGTGGTTAGCACACACAGCTGAGGGAGAGGAGCCCAAAGTTCAGTGCCTCCTCCTCTTAGACACAGTAGGAAGTTGAGCTTGGACATGGCATATCAAGATGAAGGCACTAACCACTGGGCTGTTGGGGAGGAAAAGAGGTGACAACATCATTACCTGCTCTTGGACGCTCTTTAAAAAGGACTGGCCTGGCTTAGGTGTCCAACTCCAAGAAATTCTTTATGGCTTCATGTGGAAGGAGGCACTTCCCCTGGTATTGAGGTGGGTACCAGCTCCCTTTGAGGATAGGTTATAGGCTGTAGCTTTCAGGAATTTATTAGTGGCTAGGCTAGGTGGCTTCCTGCTCAATGTGCTCAATGTGTTTCTGTAAACCACTTTTATTAGCACCTAACCCTCTCCAAATATTGCATAGCAGGCCCGGGCACCTATCTCAGGGTGGTGAAAGATTTGTACTATTAAATATGAAATAGGAAGATCAATATATAAACATATTTTCTTTTAGGTAACTTTTTATAGGCACATAATATATCTTTGCCAGTGCAATGCAACAGTTTCACATTCCACTGAAACTATAAGGTAATTATTTACAGCTGCATATTCATCCATGAGGACTCCATAGAGCAGAGCATAAATTAACATGGCATATGGATAATATGGCGAATCAGGTGAAACAAGATTAAACACAATGCATAAAACCTTCTTGAATCCCTGAAATTCACTATATCCAAGTTTCAGAAAGATGAGTCAGCAGGGTGCCTAGAAATGAGGCACAGCAACACTCCATCTAAGTCTCTACGGTGAGTGTCACCCTTAAATGACTTACTCAGCACTAGTCAGGAAGTCTGTGGTGGAGCTGAGATTGATCCCTGATATTTTTAGTCCCAGCCCAGTGTTTAACTGCGAGATCATCTTCTGAGCCCTGGCAAACACAAGCAATAAAAGTAGTTTTTAAAAGAGTCAGCACCCAGAATTGTGTGGGAATTTCCAGAAAAGTACATGGAAAATGTTCAGATACATGGTGACAAGGACATGGTAAAATCCTAATCTAGGAGGTATGGAGAGCAAGAGTTCTCTGGAGATTTTTTTTCCTGTTTGTCTGCCTTTGACCTTTTTAATCATATGTGAATCGCCATACCAATGAGCACCTTAACAAAGAGGATGTGCAGCATTGGTAGGCTGATGTGGAAGGGAGAAAATGTAATGCTTTTTGATGGAAGCTTGTACCTAGTGTATTTCAGAGATTCAGAAAAGGTTTTATGCATTGTGTTTAACCTTGTTTCACTTGACTGGTCATATTACCTTTATAACATTTTAATTTATGCCGTGCTATAGGGATGCATGTATTTGCAGCGCTAAATAATTACCTTTTATCTTCCCTCGGACTTTTAACAGTTCCATTACATTTTCAAGGATATATTATGCACCTATAAAATGTTGTCTTAAAGAAAATATCTTTATCATTTCTACTACTCATCCTCATTCTTGTTTATTAATGCATTATCTAATGAATTCTGAATATAGTGTGACTAGTGCAGATAGATCTGCTTTCCTATTTTAACTGGTATACTGTCATTTCCCTTAGCTTGCAAATACCAAGTTCATCTAACGGTTGAACTCATGTGCCGAGCCCACACAAACAAGTACAGCTCCAAGCCATGTTATATTACTTCTGATTGTTCTTCTGAATCTTCCTGAGTTACTGCATAATACAGTGGTAGCTAGGCAGAGTACATAAAATTAGCACAAATAAGAGACACCCAGATGTTCAGAAATATCTAGGCTCCTAACATCCATTGAAATCTATGGAAATTAGGATTCTAAATTTCTTTAGATCTGAGAGGCTGTGTCTAGACTGGCAAGTTTTTCCGGAAAATCAGCTGCTTTTCCGGAA
>CM057845.1:289644471-289654932 GCA_030068395.1 Apalone spinifera
CAGCTTTCCCCACATCATCTGTCACTAGGTTACCTCCTTCATCTAGAAGGGGCCGCACACCCTGTCTCATCACCTTCTTCTAGTTAACATGCCTGTAGAAACCTTTCTTGTTATCCTTCACATCCTTAGCCAGTCACAATTCCATTTGCGCTTTCGCCTTCCTGATAACTCCCCGGCATTCTCGAGCTATACATTTAAACCCCTCCCTGGTCATTTGTCCAAGTTTCCACTTTTTGTAAGCTTCCTTTTTGTGCTTAAGTTCACCAGACATTTCTCCTGTAAGCCAATCCGGTCTCCTACCATGTTTGCCTCTCTTGCTACTCGTCGGGATGGTTTCTTTCTGTGCCTTCAATAAGGTTTCTTTAAAATACTGCCAGCTGTCCTGGACTCCTTTCCCCTTCATGTTAGCATCCCAGGAGATTTTGCCCATCAGATCTCCAAGGGAGTCAAAATCTGCTTTTTTGAAGTCCAAGGTGTGTATTTTACTATTCTCTTTTCTTCCTTTGGTCAGGATCCTGAAATCTACCATCTCATGATCACTGCTTCCCAGGTTGTCACCCACCTCCACTTCCCCTATTAGTTCTTCCCTGTTTGTGAGCAGAAGGTCAAGCTGCGCACGGCCCCTGGTCGGATCCTTCAGCACTTGTGTCAAGAAGTTATCCCCAATATTCTCCAAAAACTTCCTGGATTGCCTGTGTACTGCTGTATTGGTTTTCCAACAGATGTCAGGGTGATTAAAGTCCCCCACGAGAACCAGGGTCTGCGATCTGGAAGCTTCTCTCAGTCGTCCAAAGAAAGCCTCATCTAGCTCATCCACCTGATTCGGTGGCCTGTAGCAGACACCAACCACAACATCACTGCTGTTGTTTGCTCCTTTAAACTTAACCCACAGACTCTCAACAGGTTTTTTTCACTCTTTTTACTGGAGTTTAGAGCAATCATAGTGCTCCCTTACATATAGTGCAACTCCTCCTCCTTTTCTCCCCTGCCTGTTCTTCCTGAACAGTCTACACTCTTCCATGACAGCGCACCAGTCATGTGAATCATCCCAACAAGTCTCTGTTATCCCAATTAAATCATATTTCTTGGACTGGGCCAGGGCCTCCAGTTCTTCCTGTTTGCTGCCCAGGCTTCTCGCATTAGTGTACAAACACCTCAGGTAGAACTAGCCTCAGAGTACTAATGCTAAAGAGCTCCTGTTTTAGATCATTTTTTGCTATTGGTGTATGATCTAGAGGTATGGGGAATTCTGCAGCACCCCAAGGGCTCCTGGCCTAGCACCCTTGGGTTCCTGCTACTGCCCCAGGCTATAGCTAGACTGCAGGCTTCTTTCATAAGAAGCTTTTCCGGAAGAGATCTTTAGAAAAAACTTCTTCTGAAAGACAGAATCCACACTGCCAAAGTGCATCGAAAAAGTGATCTGCTTTTTCGAAAGATAGCATCCACACTGAATGGACACCATCTCACATATTAGTTGTGATTACTATGGACGGAGTGGCCACTAGGGTACCTGTGCTTTTTCCTCCTCCCTCTTCTTTCAAAAGAACTCCCTCTTCCCCATCCCCACACGCCTTTTTGCAAAAGAGCTCTGTTGGAAAAAGGCTTTTTCCTCATAGAAAAGAGGATGACTAATGTCAGAAAAACCCTCTGTTCTTTTGATTTTTTTTTTTAAAGAACGTGATTGCAGTGTGGACATAAGTAAAATTTTTCAAAAAATCTCTGTGGTGTAGACATACCCCCCCACACTGGTGGCTCTGCTGCCAGCTGCTCATGCTGGGGTCCCATTAGACCCTTGCATGCCAGAGGGCAGCAGAGCCCTCAGCACAGAGCAGCAGCCGAACACCCAGAGCCCAGGGTCCCAGCTGCTAGCTCCACATGCTGTGACTTTGCTCTCGGCCTCCACTGGGGGCGGGGTATGGCCAGGGGCAAAGGGGCTCAGCATCCCCACTTTTAAAATTGTTCCCGTACCACTGTCTTTGTTGTATCATTTTTTCTTCTGTGCTATCTTGCCAAAAAAAGAGAAATGTTGAGCCATCTCTCTTTCTCCTTATATGTCTAATTAATCCCAATTCTAAGGCTCCCCAAAATGAGGCAACTGACATACGGTATGTTTAGTTAGGTAAAATGGCATTTGTATGTATGCTACTATGTCATGTGTCTGCATGCATGATGAGTCAAAACTCACCAAAATCAGCATGTAGATTTGTGCTGAACTGAATGGCCTTTGGATCATGTCCATAGTATTAAACTTATTTTCTGGCTAATTTTACCAGAGGCTTGCTATGTCTGATGTAATCACTTAGATGTTTCCTATTCAGACACTTTATGAGAGAAAGAGAGAGAGAGAGAGAGAAACTCACTACCTTTTGCTAATCAGTGTATTAATCTTCTCTACTTGCATGGTCTGCCCATTCCTTTGAATTATAAATTAAAAGGCTCGGATGCATAATTTGGGAAGTCTTCCAAGTGCTGAGTTCTTTTTCTAAGTGAAACATTAAACAATGACTTTAATATGCAATGTTCTCCTCTTAATATCAGTTCCACCACCGGTGCTGACAGTGCTCTGTAGCAGATGAACTGTGAATAAATCAAATGGAGAACAGGCTTTTGAATCAAAGTTCTTTCTGGGTGCTTCTAGTACACAGAGTACCTTGCCTTGTGGAAATAGCTCTTCACAGAAGCAAACTGAGTTTGCCCAAATCTGAGGGGGACTCACACAATGAGGGAGTAAGAAAGGACTTAATCTGTCCTTATGTTTTACAAAGGAATATCAGGACTGATGTTTTTGCTTCCACAGCTGGTGTCCATTGGATCGGTATGTCTGCTACTGTGTCAGTAGTTTCCTTTTTTCATACTGCCTGAGACACAGCTGTCACATTGAAGTGCCCAATTTGCCTTAGATAACTAATGTTACTTCAATGCTTGTAGCAATCCCAAAAGCCTAGGGAATTCTACAAATAGGATTTAAAGCCCGTTTCAGTAAATGGATTCCTTCCTTAATTCTAAAATTCTTAATGATCTGAGGCAACTTTAAGTATTTTTTAATCCCAGCTTCTAGATTCCAGTATGTTGTTGCTCTTTGGTTACATGTGAGTTGTTTAGTTTGCTAGGAAATGGGGAGCCAGCTTACTTTATGGTCTACATAACTTTTCCCCTAGGACATGTTTCCAGTTATCCTACATGTTTCATTGTGGGGTTGCAATCAAATCACTCTGAAAGAAGTGAATGGTTTGCATGCAGAATAACTACATAATTGAATTTAATGTATTCAAATTGAATGTGGAAAAACTTTGGGCAATAGGCATTTCTTTGTTGTTGTCTTTAATTTAAATGTTCAGAATTGTGAAAAATTGTGGGGATCAGATAATGTGGGGTTCATTATTATTTCATGTTTGCTATGTTCTTGTAGCCAATTTATTTAATGACAGCAGACACTGAGATTAAAAAAGTTTAAGCTTTATAAATCTGATACACAGATTGTCATCATACACAAAGCTAATATCCTGGAATCCAACTCTAATAAAGTTCTCAAGAATTATATTTATTACTTTGAAAATCTGTAAATTTGAATTATTGTTGACCAAAATATTTTCCATTGGTTTGTGTGCATATAGTGAAAAATTGACATTTACAGACTCCCCGATAAAAATGTAATCTCTTCACAATATACAAGGCAAACATCCATGTCATAGCTGGCATCAGCCTTGGTGTCTTAAGGAACCATGACCTTGTTTGAATGGCCACATAGACTGAGGGGTGCATATGTAAATATATTCTTTTGGCCCTTGGAGCTATCCTATCACACTTTTTCTGTATGAAGGATATTTGGAATAGCCTCTTTTAGGGCATATCTATACTACAGCATTATTTGAAAATAATTCACATTATTTTATAATAACAAAGTGAGTATCTATACAGCAAGCATGTTATTTCAAAATTATTTTGAAATAACATGCTTCTTATTCTGAAATCTGTAACCTGCATTTCATGAGGAATAAAGCCTATTTCTAAACACTCATTTCGAAATAGGGTATGTGTAGACAGCACAGCTGTGCTTATTTCAAAATAAGTGGACTCCAGAGATTCTCACAGGTGCCCTGGTGGACACTCTGTCCACGCTTACCACAACTCTATAGTTCCCCTTTCCCTGTAGGCTTTAAAGCTGCAGCCTCAGGGGAAAGTGCTTGTGACAGAAGGAAAGCTCTGCTAGGTTTGTGCTATGCAGCAGTGCCCTACTCTTCTTTCCCTGCTGCCATGAGTGACCTCTGTGCTCCCACCAAGCCCTCCATGGCTGCAAGAGAGCCAGCAGCCAGTTCCCAAGCCCGTCTCCAGAGCATAAAGGTACCAAGTCTCCCCCGGGACACCTGTGCCCCTACAGGAAAGGGTCCACTGTCTAAGCCCCAGATGGCCTTGCTCAAAGCACATTGCTTCCCTCTGACCTGAGACCCGTAGGTGTCAGCTCAGAGATGAGAACTAGGCTTAATGCACAGTGACTCCTGCGATGACTTCCCTTCTCTTTTTTCTTCACAGCTGGACCAGTTACAAGTGAGCCACATCTCCCATGCCAGACTCCCAATCCTACAAGGCCCCTGCTGAGCCTGCCGTTGAAACATTCCTTGCTTTTGTTCAGGTGTCCCAAGTAGGGGTTCATATGCCAGGGGAGCAGAGAGTAGGCTGTGTCCCTCACAATGCACATAGACATGTCCACGTCCCCAAACCTGATGGTGCAGTCAATGAAAAAAGTGCCGGCGTGCATCTTCTGGAACAGGCTGGAGTTGTGAAAGATGTGGGCTTTATGTGCCTTCCCCAACCATCCTTCACTGATGTCAGTGAATTGGCCTTGGTGGTCCATGAGGGCTTGCAGGACAATGTAAAAGTACCCCTTCTTGTTGATATAATCCAATGTTTAGTGATCGGGGGTCTGGATGGTGATGTGAGTGCTGTCAATGTCCCCCCTGTGACAATGGAGTCCACAACGCCCAGGATGATGACCCTGCACAGCAGGATGGTGTTGACAGCCCTTACCACCTGTAGAAGGAAACAGGGAATCACAGGGAATCACAAACAGGGAATCACAGGGCCCTCGGGAGTTCCCCAAGCCCAACCTCCCTTCCCACAAACCAGGACCAAGCACAAATTACCCCATCTTCCGGCAGGGCTTTGTGAAGGCAGGACTAAAAACCATTCCAGGAAGGAAGCTTACACAACCCCTACTAACCTAGGGAACCCCATTCCAGAAGTTCACCACCCTCTTGGGACAATAGCATGAGAGTACCATACCTGCATGTGCATGATCCCAGCCGTTGATCTCCCCACACTGAACTCGTTCCCGACGGAGTGATAGCTGTCCAGGGTGGTGCACTTCCAGAGGGTGAAGGTGACCCACTTCTGGAGAGGGATGGTGGGTCCCATGTGGGTGTCCTCTCATCGTAGGGCAGCGGCGAGCCACTTGCAGAGCTCCAGGAAGGTGTCCTTCTGCATGCGGTAGGTCTGGAGTCATTCCTGGTCGTCCAACAGTTCCATGACGATGCAGTCCCACCCATCAGAACTAGTGTCCCGGCTCCAGAAACAGCAGTGCACGGTGTGCTGGGGAAAGTGGGAGGGTGTGCGTGGTATAAGCAGCATGTAGAGAGAGGAGAGCAGGGACTGGTGGGTCCTGTTCCTGCAGAGCCACGAGGGCAGCCTGCAGTAACTGCACCAGGAGGTGCAGCAGCAGGTCTAAGAACTGGCAGCTGCTTTCCAGTAGGTCTGGCTCCATGGCTGGAGTATGATTGTGTTCACAAAGACAACCAAAGCATGGAGTGGGAAGTTTGCTGTTCCTCAAAAAGGTAGGCAATGGAGAAGACTCTGAGACACAACTGTACAGGGGAGTCCTTTTAAGCACTCAGGAAGGAACTACAGAAAGTGATGGCTGCCCTGCTGCCCTGCCCAAAGTGCTTCCGGGGGGCTTTACATGATATTCAATCTCCAATCAGTGTGGATACTCTTTTTCGAAATAGCTCAGCACTATTTTGATGGACATTTGCAGTATGGACGCACTATTTCAAAATAAGCTATTTCAGAGTTATTATTTTGAAATAAGCATATAGTGTAGACAGACCCTTAGAGAGGATGAAAATAGAGGCTGCAGTCTTTAGCCATAAGTTGAATTTTTGTGCTAATTTCATAAAAGTGCACAGCAAGTCTGGATTTGAACTCATCATAGAATCATAGGGTTGGGAGAGACCTCAGAAGGTCATTAAGTCCAACCCACTGCCCAAAGCAGGATCAATCCTAACTAAGTCATCCCAGCCAGGGCTTTGCCAAGCCAGGACCTAAAAACTGCTAGGGATGGAGATTCCACCATATCCCTACATAACTCATTCCAGTACTTCACCACCCTCCTAGTGAAATATTTTTTCCTAATATCCAACCTAGACCTCTCCCACTGTAACTTGAAACCATTGCTCCTTGTTCTGTCATCCATCTCTACTGAGAACAGCCTCTCTCCATCCTCTTTGGACCTCCCTTCAGGAAGTTGAAGGCGGCTATCAAATGCTCCTCACTCTCTCTTCTGCAGACTAAACAAACCCAAACCCCTCAGCCTCTCATTGCAAGTCATGTGCTCCAGCCCCCTAATCATTTTGGTTGTTCTCTACTGGACCCTCTCCAATGAGTCCACATCCTTTCTATAGTGGGGGGCCCAGAACTAGGTGCAGTACTCCAGATGTGGCCTCACCAATGCCGAATAAAGAGGAATAACAACATCTGCTGGAAATGCTCCTCCTAATGCACCCTAATATGCCATTAGCCTTCTTGGCTACAAGGGCACACTGTTGTCTCATATCTAGCTTCTCATCCATTGGAATCCCCAGGTCCTTTTCTGCTGAACTGCTGCTTAGCCAGTTGGTCCCCAGCCTACTTAGCCAGTTGATCCCAGCTTGCGATTCTTCTATCTCAAGTGCAGGACTCTGCACTTCTACCTGTTGAACCTCATCAGATTTCTTTTGGCCCAATCCTCCAATTTGTCTAGGTCACTCTGGACCCTATCACTGCCCTCCAATGTATCTACCTCTCCCCCTAGTTTAGTATCATCCGCAAACTTGATGAGAATGCAATCCATCCAATTCATCCAGATCATTAATAAAGATGTTGAACAGAACTGGCCCCAGAACAGATCCGTGGGGCACTCTGCTATCCTGACATTAAGCCATTGATCGCCCACCTGACATTAAGCCATTGATCACTACCTGTTGGGCGCGACAGTCTAGCCAGCTTTTTACCCATCTTACAGTTCATTTATTCAATCAATATTTCATTAACTTGCTGCCAAGAATATTGTGGGAGACTGTATCAAAAGCTTGGCTAAAGTCAAGGTATATCACATCCACCAACTTCCTCATGTCCACAGAGCCAGTTACCTTATCACAGACAGTAATCAGGTTGGTCAGGCATGACTTGCCCTTGGTGAATCTACGTTGATGATTCCTGATCACTTTCCCCTCTTCCAAGTGCATCAAAATGGATTCCTTGAGGATCCCCTCCATGATTTTTCCAGGGACTAAGGAGAGGCTGACCTGTCTGTAGTTCCCTGGTTTGTCTTTCTTCCCTTTTTTTAAAGCTGGGCACTACATTTGTATTTTTCCAATCATCTGAGACCTTCCTGATCTCCATGAGTTTTCAAAGATAATGGCCAAAGTCTCTGCAATGATATCTGCCAACTCTCTCAGTACCCTCCAAAGCATTAGATCCGGATCCAGGGATTTGTATATATTTAGCTTTTCGGTTTTCTCCACTGTGAGCTGCCCACTTCCTTCCTATACTGTGTTGCCTAGTGCATTAGTCTGGGAGCTGACCTTGTCTGTGAAGAAAGAGGCAAAAAATCATTGAGTACTTCAGCTTTTCCAACATCATCTGTCACTAGGTTACCTCCCTCAACCAGTCAGGTCCCCAAACCCTCCCTAATCACCCTCTTATTGCTAACATGCCTGTAAAAACCTTTCTTGGTACCCTTCACATCACAATTGCTAGCTGCAATTCCAATTGTGCTTTTGTCTTCCTGATTACTCACCTGCATTCTCGAGCAATATATTTATACTTCTCCCTGGTCATCTGTCCAAATTTCCACTTCTTGTAAGCTTCCTTTTTGTGTTTAATCTCACCAAGGATTTCATTGCTAAATCAAGCTGGTCGCCTACCATATTTGCTTTTCTTACTGCACATCAGAATGGTTTGTTCCTGTGCCTTCAATAAGGCTTCTTTAAAATATTGCCCACTCTCCTAGACTCCTTTTCCCTTCATGTTAGCATCCCAGGGAATCTGTCCATCAGTTCTCTGAAGGAGTCGAAGTCTGCTTTTCTGAAGTCCAGGGTGTGTATTTTGCTGCGCTCCTTTCTTCCTTTGGTCAGGATCCTGAAATCAACCATCTCATGAGCACTGCTTCCCCGGTTGCCACCCACTAATTCCTCCCTGTTTGTGAGCAGTGGGTCAAGCTGTGCATGGCCCTTGGCTGGTTCCCTCAGTACTTGTACTATGAAGGTATCCCCAACATTCTCCAAAAACTTCCTGAATTGTCTGTGTACTGCTGTATTGGTCTCCCATCAGATGTCAGGGTTATTAAAGTCCCCATGAGAACCAGTGCCTGTGATCTGGAAGCTTCTGTTAGTTCTCTGAAGAAAGCCTTGTCTACCTCATCCACCTGATCTGGAGACCTGATCTGGAGCAGGCACCAACCACAACATTACCTCTGTTGCTCCTACCTCTAAACTTAACCCAAAGACTCTCAACAGGCTTTTCTTCCTCTTACTCCTATTGCACTGTATGTCAGGGTATGTCTACATATCAAAGTTAATTCAAAATAACAGTTGTTATTTCGAATTAACTTTAATAGCGTCTACACAGGCAAAATGATATTTCGAAATAAATTAGAAATAGTGGAGCACTTATTTCGAATTTAGTAAACCTCATTCCATGAGGAATAATGCCAAATTTGAAATAGCTAATTCGAAATAAGCACTGTATAGATGCTTATTTCAAAATAGGGGGCCTCCAGCCCTTCCCAGTTTCCCCTGGTGGCCACTCTGGGCCAAACCAGGAAAACTCCTCTCCTCTCCCCCAGCCCTGGAGTCCTTAAAGGGGTAGACTCTGGCCACAGTGCACATTCCAGATCTAGGCCTGCCATCAGTCGCTGCCCCTGACCCAGTGCCCACAGAATGAGCCAAGCAGCCAGTGCCAGCCAGCCATCCACTGCCCAGTCCCCCAGCTCCCAGGAGCCAGCCAGGGGCCAGAGATGGCGGGCGTCCTCCTGGACTAGTGCAGAGATCATGGACCTCATACAGGTTGGGAGGGAGGCCTCCAATGTCCATGATCTCCACATTAGATGGAGGAACGCAGCCATGTACAGCTGCATAGGTGCCACCATGGACACCAAAGGCCACATGTGCACCCAGGAGCAGATGCACATGAAAATTAAAGAGCTCTGGCAGGCGTATGCAAGGGCCACATGGGGCAGCTCCCCTACAGGGGCAGACACCTGTCCCCATTTTGATGCCCTGGACCACATAATGGGGGGGCAGGACGGTCCGTGCCACCCTGGGGGGGCAACGATCCAGGAGCAGAGAGCCCTGACCAGGGCATAGAGGAGGAGCCGCAGGAGCTGCCATGGAGGGTGCCATGCCGCCAGGACCCCCATGCTGTCCCAGCAGCTGAGTCACCAGGGTCGTCCGGGGAGGCCACAACATGTGAGTGCCATCACTGTCGCCTTCCTGGAGGGGACGGGGAGGGAGACCACAGACCGCGCGCATGGGCCTTGCTTACCACAGATCACGCAGTAACCTGTGCACATGCGAGCACATGCCGTGCCACCCCTGGGCAGGTGGCTCCAGCTGCCTGCCACACAGGGGCCTTGGCCTAATACCCACCCACGTGTGTGAAGAGACATGACATGCTCCTGACTCTGGGGTGGGATACAGCAGGATGCCCTCCCTTCACAAGCCCCCTCTATACAGAGGCAGGGGACATCTCCCCCCCCCCCCACCTCAGCCAGACTATACACAGCACGGGGCATGTGCGCAGTCTCGGGGCAGCTCCCACTCCCGGGGACAGCCAGACATTCCAACCATGGCCTCTGTGCAAGCACATCGGTTCTGACAGTGCAGGGCACGGTCATCCTCGCCTTGAAGGGGGGGGCGGGCTTCACCCACTGTGTCCCCAGGGAGAACTGACCACTTGTCTTGTTTCTCCATAGCTGCACCACCCTGCCCAAGACATGCTACTGCACCCGAGGGCTCTGCAGGTCCACCCGAACAGTGCAGGGGGACTGACAGTAACACGTGGGGGCACTGCGAGTCCCTGCACCGCACCCTCCAGAACTGGGTGCAAGAAAACCTGCAGCTCTGGCGGGAGCAGCTTACCCAGGGCTGTGCCATTTGCCAACACCTGCAGACCCTGGTGCAGAGCATGCTGCCTCGTGCTGCTCCAGCA
>CM057845.1:289655032-289667361 GCA_030068395.1 Apalone spinifera
TTTGACAGTGTTTATGCTCCTTTCTATTTACCTCACTAGGATTGGACTTCAACTGCAGTTGCATTTACTTTTTTAAAACATTATTTTCCATGTAGCCCATTTCTAATTTCAAAGCTAATTGTGCTTATAATTTAAAATATAGAGTAAAAGGATTTTTTTATTTTAAAGAGTTGAACAAAAGAGAAGCATTCAAGATATCAATGGTTAAAAATACAGTGAGATTAGTGAAGCAGCTTAATTGGAAGGGGTCCTGCCTATAACTCACATTGCATTTCAAAGACAATAGAAATGAGAAAGGCAAGTAACGTAATAATCTTGGAAGTCCCAAAGAGCATCTCTATTCATAGTAGTCATCTTAGAATAGAGTAAAACAAATCAGAAGGGAAGAAATCAGAGAATCCTGGTCTTTTTGATAAAATTCTCTATGATGGAGAAGATCACAGATTCTGTATTTAATAGGGTTGAATCAATGGTGGACAAATGGTTAGTCTGGTAAGGTTAGTCCTTCCCCCATCATTGCCTTCTCTAACTGTTAAAAAGGAAAAGTGTGGCACATTTTGTTAAAGTTATTAGACATGTTAATGTTAAAAGGGAAGAGGGCAATGTGAAAAACAAAACAGAAGAGGATTTAGAAGTCATTTTAAAAATGTAGTGCTTACCCCTGCACTTAAAGTTCAAAGATACATTCTGTAATCTCTTCTTACCCTTCTCCTAGTGCAGAGCATCACAATCTCTATTCTGCAACCATGACATGGACACCTTTCCCCATCCTGTTCTGGGCATGGGAGCTACATAGTTGCTGTTATGACTGCTGTTCAGGTTTCGAGAAGAATGTTTGGCCTGAAGTGACCATAGAGTGCAGAGAAAAGCAAAGCAGAAGGAGGAGGAGCAGAGAAGCAAGAGAGAAAATGGGACAAGAAAGAAAAAAGAGTAGAGAGAAATCAGAGTATGGAGTTTGTTTCAAAGGTAGCCGTGTTAGTTTGTTTCAGCGAAAAACAAGAAGGAGTGCAGTGGAACCTTAAAGACAAACAATTTGATTATGATATAAGTTTTTGTGAGTTGCAACTCACTTTATCAGATTCATGAAGTAAAAGAAAAAAGAAACAGACAGTAGGGATACAGAGATGGGAGTGTTACATAAGAGCTAATTCAATCAGGGTTTGTATGGATAAGATGGTGAAATGCTGAAAGTGGAAAATAATGAGAGAATTAGTATCGGTTCCTGTCCAGACTCATTCTAATGGTGTCAAATTTGCATATGAATTCCAGCTCAGAAGTTTCATATTGCAGATGATTTTCAAGGGTTTTTTTGCTTGAGGATGACAACTTTTAAGTCTATAACTATGTGTGTCCAGGGAGGTTAAAATGTTCTCCCACTGGTTTTTGTAGGTTACCATTCTTGCAGTCTGATTTGTGTCCATTTAATATATTGCATAGAGACAATTGTGTTTATCCACTGTTCATGGCAGAGGGGCATTGCTGGACATGATGGCATATATCACATTAGTAAATGTGCAGATGAATGAGCTTCTGATGGTATGGCTGATCTGGTTAGGTCCTGTGATGGCATCACTAGAGCAGATGTGTGGACAGAGTTTGTTTAAGGGTTTAGTTCCTGGGTTGGTGTTCCTGTTGTGGGTTGTGTGGTTGATGGTGAGTATGTGTTTCTGGTTGAGGGGCTGTATGCAAGCAAGGACTGGCCTGTCTCCCAATGTCTGTGAGAGTGTGGTATCATTAACTAAGATAGGTTGTAGATCCTTGATGATCTGTTGGATAGGTTTTAGCTGGGGGCTGTAGGTAATGGCCAGTGGTGTTCTCTTGCTTGCTTTCTTGGGTCTGTCCTGTTCATAGAATCATAGAACCATAGAGCTGGAAGAGACCTCAGAAGGTCATCAAGTCCAGTCCCCTGCTCTAGGCAGGACCAATCCCAACTAAATCAACCCAGCCAGGGCTTGATCAAGCCGAGACTTAAACACCTTTGGAGATATTTAAGAACAGGTTAGATAGACATCTATCAGGGATGATCTACATGGTGCTTGGTCCTGCCATGAGGGCAGGGGACTGGACTTGATGACCTCTTGAGGTCCCTTCCAGTCCGAGCATTTAATGATTCTAAGATTCTGTAATAATTCAGCCTTTAAAAGTCCAGTGGTTAAAAGGGAGCTTCCCATTGGCTTTGTGATAACTGCATACAGGATGCTATGATTTTGTGCATTTCCCTTTGATGCCTGCTTTTATATCAGATATCGGCATTGAACATTGCTGGTTTAATAACAATTATCCTTTGATGATAACAAGAGCTGATCAGAATATCATGGGACACAACCCCGTAATGTGACATGCTAATGTGCTATTACAATGTCTTTTTTAAGAACAAAAAAGTGTTCTACTTCCAGTGACAAGAAGCAAAGTGATTTCAGACAATACCCTAAAATATTGTGGCAGTGTTGTGCATGTAATAAGGAATAGGTAGATGCACAGCCAGCATGACCTTTCTGGTCCAAAAAACAGTATACCCTGGGGTGAATTTTCTGTCAGGTTGCTTATGCTGTTTAACAAAGAATAGTCCTCCTTTCAGAACTGACACTAAATTGCATGTTCTCATTCACAAAGGACCTTGGTGGCCTTTCAGCATTTCCCACAACAAAACTAAAAGCAAAAGGAGCCTGGGTGACAAAGCTTGGTATTTTGGACCTGGCAAGGTGCCCTATAAGTACAGCCCTGTGTTGCCTAATGAAGCAATGCAAAGCAATGCAGTGAGGTGCCTTTTCCTGTATTCCTGAAATCTGACTCAGAGCAGATAGCTCTGTCTCCTTGAACACTCGGCTCAGAAGGCATCTGCTAACCAATCAAAAGTCAGATGGCTCTTGGCACCTTCTGATTGGCTTTACCCTGCTAGCTGGATTTCCACTTTTCTCCTCTCCCTTCCCTAGAAGACAGTCACTTGTTTCTTCCCCTGGTATGACTCAATGGCAGAAAACTTAATAAAGTTATCTCCTCTATAGTCCTCAAAACACCAGGAGCACTGGGATAGGCTCCAGGAAGGAGATCAGGGTGATAGGTAGCTGGGAGCATGCTCTCTTGGGCTGGCTTCTGAGCCAGGAGCCTGACTGGAGATGGGGACAAATCAGGGACTGCAGCTTGCTTGAAACCCTGGCTAAGAAGAGAGTCTAACAGACACCAGACCGGAGTGGGGTGTACAGCTCAGCACTAGAATCACTGGCAAGGCTGCAAGGAAAGAGGCTATCAGTTGGAGAGATTGTGGCCGAAGGACACTAGAGAGAAGGAAGAGCTCGGACCCATTGAACTAACCACTAGGCAGCACCTTCAGTAAGCCCAGTACTTATCACAGGCTCACAATCTGGAAACAGCCACTAAATCAGCAAGCAACATTAATTTTATACTAGGATTACAACCATACCTGATTGGCAGGCCAGAGTAACTCCACTGAAGACTGAGGATCTGGTACACTAAGTCTAATTAATTTCTTTTTTTTTAAAAAGCCAGTATTTAATAATATATCAACTTTTCAACAAATTATTATTCTGTGGGATGCCTGAATTTGTGGTGGGGCTGGACCATGGGTTATACTTAGGTGAAACATGCTTATAGAATAACAATTTTTCACAAAAAAGGAAACCATGAGATACTTTCTGGCTGGCTTCCAGGGTTACAAGTAAACAATGGAATAAGTGGTCACATGGCTCATTGGACAACCTTCCTGTGGTTATTGTTCTGATATTGGCTCATAGAATCTCAGACAGTCATTTTAAGATGCTTGTATATGTTTCTGATCACTGGCAGTTTGGATTCTATTTGGGTAGGTGCTTATGTGTCCATTACCACTGTAATATCTGAGCTTCCACTTGATTTTCCGTTGTGTGCTATTTTACAGGTATATTCAGACAAGTGCGTCACTGACTCCTCTGAAGAGAAAAGAAGTCAGTACTTTGTATTTCTGTGGAAGTACTGATTGACAAAAAATCAGTCATGGGTGGAAAGGAGAAAGACAAGGAAGTAGTCTACCTTGAACAAAGACTATATTTTATGACATGAAGCTTTAAAATTGTAGATGCATATTTGCTTTTATCTGATTGTAATTGTCTCTACCTTTATCTCTTTTACTTGAACTCACTTAAAACTGATCTCTTTTTGAATAAATAAACTTATTTTACTTTGAATCTAAACAATCCAGTGCTATGTTTGTGCTGAAGTGATTGTTAACTCCATGCTTTTGCCTTTTTAAAGTACTAATGAACCTTATTAATTCTCTGAGGTTATGTCTACACTACAGAGTTTTTTCAGAAAAAAAGCCATTTTTTTTAAAAGAAAGTCAATTACTTCCCCACTGCAATTGCGTTCTTTCAAAAAAAATTGAAAGCATAGAGGTGTTTTTCCAACAGCGGTAAACCTCTTTCTAGAAGGAAGAAGCCTTTTTCTGAAAGAGCTCTTTCAGAAAAAGGCTTCTTCCTCATAGCCTGCACTCTAGACATAGTCTGAGTGTTCCAGGAGAGAACTAGACACTAAAGGGCAAATGATAGGAGGGCAGGTGGAATTTGGAACTAGGGGTGCATTGGTGTGACTAGCAGCTGATGCTGGTGGAGACCAGGATGGGGCTGTTGAGTTGTAGACAGGCTGCTGGGGTGAGAGTGCTGAGCTAGGGCTGCCCTGGACACAGACATGAAGTGAAGTTCATATTTGTCTGTTGGCTGATGGTATCCAGGCTGAGAGCCACAGTCGTAGAGAATTTAAGGTACCCAGGGTTACAAGGCATGTGGTGACAAACCCTTACTAGTCTGGATATACTTAAAAAATTACACAAAGTCCTCATGGCATGTACCAGTAGATAATGGATAATTCTTTTCAATTACATTTAGATTGAAGCGGAGTGAACCAGTTCTGCTAAAATGAGAATTGACCTGAAAATGTGCATAGAATTCTAACTGGATCTGAAGTGGAGTGAAACTTTTCTGAAGACTAAAACAATTCTTGTAATTTTAAGTAGATATGTAGATAGTTTTCCAGCCAGTTTCTAGCTCATGCTTGATACAGAAGTTCAGAAGTAACAGAAGGGAGGCTGGTCTAGTCTACTGATCTCACAAAGTGGTGCTAACCCCATGCAATCTGTGCACCAAAGTCAGCATATGGACTTCAGCTCATAGTATCCTTTGCATGAAGAATGGAAGGGAACCTGATTCTTCTTACCTATCTTTGCAGCATACCTCCACAATCAGTGCCAAAAGAATTAACATAGCATCCTGTAGTCTGCTAAGTTATATCTTTCCAATCGTATCCCTTTATCTATATTTTAAATTTCAGAAAAGCCTCTTTTGAAAGAAAAGTGGAAAAAGATACGCAAATTGCAGTTTGCAGTTTGTGTATCTCTTTCCGACTTTTCTTTGTAGTCTAGATGTAGTCCTGGAAACACTACTCAGAGCTTTAAGAGGGAATGGAATATACAAGCTAGTATCTAAAATTTTAGATACTGCAAAAATTTTGCAGAGTGCTGGGGAACACAAACAACAATAAAGGATTTGATGCTTTCTGCAATGGATTTTGTAAGTGAGGGAGATTCTTGGGCTTTAAATTGTAAGAGAGAATATCAGTTCAGTGGGAATATGCCAACAATAGTTAGCACTAGCATAGATACTGATGATGCATAAAGCCACACTCTTGTGACTGCATTGGATATAGCAGATTCATAGCTGTACACAAGAGAGTGAGAAAACAAAGCTAGAGAGGTGCCCTGTAAGGATATTTCTTAATGTATGATTGGGATGAAGAAACCTGTGCTGATTTGTTTTTGTGAACCTATCTACAAAAGATTTTCCATCCCAAAGGGGTAGGTGATGAAGAAATTGCATCCCTTTTCACTGCAGAATGAGTATGAATAATTGAATTATCGTAGGGAACTGGTTTGATGTACATTTCCATAAATTCTACTTTAAATGACCTAGGATATCAATTGCTGCTACAACAATGTCTTTTTGGACCATTTCCTGCAGCAAAGCCATACAATAATAGGCTCCATTTTTTTTAGTGTGTTCTTAAATTGGTTCTTATTTTACCTAATATAAAGCGGTAACTCCTGGGAAGAATTCTTTTTTTTTTCTTTCAAATCAATGGAGTGTGCTGTTGTTTCAGCAATACTGCAAAGAAAGATTCTGGGAATGCTCTTGTTTCCTAGGTACAGATGTGTTGGAAGACAACGTAGCACAGTTATGAAGAATGAAATATACTGTGTTAGTCCATATATTCATATTGATCCTCTCTGGTTTAGGTCTCTCTTCAATACACCTGATGGTGCTTAAAGCAGTGTGCATTTAGTATTGTCTTTGGAGGCAAAACAGCATTTGGTCACTACGGATACATCTACACAACAAAAAAACAAAACAAACTAACTAAAAAACTAAAAACCTGCCGTAATAAGGCTTAGAGTCCAGGTGAGCTGACTGAGGCTTTCAGGGCTCATGCTACAGCGGTAAAAATAGCAGTGGAGTCATTCAGGCAGAATGGAGCCCTGGCCCTGAGACCTTCTGCCCTCACTGGGTTTCAAAACCCTGGTTCTAGTGAGTCAGCACATCTACATAGCTATTTTTAGCACCTCTGAGCCTGGGCTCCAGACTTGCTGCCACAAAGGGTTGGAGTATTTTGGGTTTTTTTTCCTGTGTTAAACATAGCCTAATGGCATCAAGTCATACAGGTATGATTTTAATGGGAGTTAGGTACCTAAATCCATTTGTGCCTTCCACACTATGCACTCTCTTAAAGATATTCCATCAACATATGAGGGCTCATATTGTGCCACCATCAGAACTTTAGTTATGATTTGTAAGTCCCTAAGCCTATGTCTACACTGCGGCATTATTTTGGGATGCTGAAGGTATCCCAAAATAGCTGTTCCGTGTCTTTTGAGCACAGCTGTTATTTCGAAATATAATAGGCTCACTATTCCAATGTCAATGTAAACCTCATTCCATGAAGAGTAAGGGACGTTTCAGAATAGTGATTTACTTTGAAATAAGTGCTGTGTAGACAGCACCAAATTTTGAAATAAACTATTTGGGAAACAACATTGAAATAAGATCTGCAATCTGACTAGCTCAAATTTGACTTATAGTGTGGAATAGATGCATCCTCAGGGTACTTCTACATTTGCTCCCTAGCTCGAACTAGAGATGCAAATGTAGCTGACCGAAATTACTAATGAAGTGGGGATTTAAATACCCTGCGCTTCATTAGCATAGTCTCGCCCCCGCACTATTCCACTCCCCAGCTGTTTCAAACCAGGAAGTGCACTCCGGGCCGCATTAATTCGAATCAAACCCCTTGGTTCAAACTAACGCGTCCTAGAGCACACTTCCTGGTTTGAATCAGCTGGTGAGCAGAATAGCGTGCAGGCGAGATTATGCTAATGAAGTGCGGGATATTTAAATCCCCACTTCATTAGCAATTTCAGTTGGCTATATTTGCATCCCTAATTCAAACCAGGGAGCAAGTGTAGATGTACCGTAAGTGATCTAGGGGCAAGTTATCTGGCAAACCACCTCTCAGGCCATTGTCAACCATAGGAGTTAACTGCTAGGGTTATTGATGGTGCTAGGAGTTACATTTTTCATGACAGGTCACTCATCTGGAAATATTCTTCAAGAACCTGTGTTTAGTAAACTTTTTATAGATTTTCTAAATGGAAATGGAGATTTTCTTTGATGTCCCTATAATATTGTACTGATTTGTGGATCACTAGCTGATTATTGTTTCTAATTAAAAATAAATAAATAAACAATCTGCTACACCTAAGAAACTGGGAATGGATGAAGAATCCATTGGAGTGGAAATCTGCAAAGACAGGAGCTTTATGCTATAAACTTGTCCATTTTGTATGTCAACAGAATAAACAGGGAGCTATGTAAAGTCTTCAAGGCAAATATCAGGGATAGTGGATAATCTCATTATAACTGGAAGGATATTTTCAGATATGTTTCATGATTAGTATTTATGCCTCTTGGCTCATTGTTTTAGTCATTTGAATTATTTTCTGAGGAGTGCAGTTTGGTGTTTTCTTTGCTGATATAGACCAACTATAAGAACATTCTAGACACAAATATAGCTACACAAGAGAACCAGAAATGTAATGAAAAGAATGCATTTCTTCCATAGTTCTGCTCTGAGGAACAGTAGAATGGTGCATGACATAAAATCTCCTATCAGCAGGAAAGATGGTAATTTGTGAGATGGAAAGTGAGAATGGTGTGACTCTAGAATCTAGTAACCAAGTGTTAGATGAGTTTGTTCATGTTTGATGTGTTTGTAGTAAAAACAAAGAAGTTATAACTAAAGACAATACATGAAAAATGGACTAAAGATGTTTTAAAAGACAAAGCCATCTGTTACCTTTTGTTACATCTACTACTGAGAAAGTTTAAAGCCAGGACAAAATCCGTAGTCTTCATACACAGTAGAAATATGGCATTTGTCAAATATGATCTCAAATTGCTTACTGTAATAGGATGTGCAGAATAGAGCTGGTCACATTATCTCTTATAAATAAATGATTTGATTAATGTAGCCCTTATTCTGTTTGGAAATCATGTACAAACTGATCCTGCTTTCTGTAAATGTCTTCATCATTATTTGTAAGTGTCAACCTCAATGGCTGAAATTAGCTTGGGTGAGCTACTGTTGTTCACAAACTCTTTACTTCAGTTGTTCAAGACTCAGCATCAAAGGCTTGTGACTCACTGCGATCTGTTTTTGTGACATTTCCTGAATATATTTGGAAGATTGAAGAGACTGAAAATAATACTATTGTTTTCTAACTGCTTTGTGCAGCCAAAACCAAAATATCAATCACTTTTTGTATTCATCAAATGCTATTCAAACAAAATGAGATGGTACTTTCTAGTGGTTCAGGAAACCTCTGCCTTTTCATAATAGCAGTGCAACCCGATCAGCTGGTATAATTTCTACTGACATATACTGAGCTTTGAGGTGATCTGTAGAAAATTTCCTTTCACTCTTATTTCTTAAAGTGCAAATTATTTTTGGCTTTTCTCTGTAAAACTGAGTAGATATAGAAAACATTGTTTCTTTTGCTGACAGGAGTATTTTTATACTTTTCCCAGATTTTTGGAGTAGGAGAGGCTTGTTCAGGGCTGGTATTTGTGTTCCTTTTAACCTGCAGAATTATCTACTTACCTTTCCTGCAGTGGCATGTCAATTAACAAGTTAATGCTTATAGAAAGCCTGTTCCTAGTCCCAAGAAAATCAATGGGACATTGCCTTTGATTTCACTCGGACCAAGACCTGGATTAAGAAAGCACTGCATAAAAACTAAGTTTTACGAATAACTCAGACATGGGTTCTCCACTGGAGAAGTCAAACTTAATACATTATACGTTTTCTTTTTTTTACAACTCATGCTGGAGCTTACAAGAGGAAAAGCTACTTTTGAATTAATTCTAATTACTACACTGTCTAAGAGCTGTTTCAGGAAAAAAAATGTGGTTGAGATATTAAACAACAGTGAATATAATAGAACTATCTATCAAGAGAATGAGAGGGTTGTAACATAACTGGTTAAGAAAACCAAGCACTTAGGAATCCAAAAATGTTTCAGAAGTCAATATTAGAGATCATTATTATTTGTAGTGTACCCTCAGAGCACAATGTAAGATAAAGTCCCTGCCCCATGAACTTTTAGCAATCAGAATAACCACTTGTGGGCAAATTCACATCTTTTCAATTGTAAACATCCACTATGAAATTTTCTTTTGCATAACCATGAATTACTTTATTTAATTGATAAGCATGGCCTCCAAGCAAGGAAATATCGATAATCTCGCTCTACATATAAAAACATGTTTCCTGTGAGATGACAGTGTGATGTCATCACATCACTCTGCATCCTGCCTGCCTCATCCCTCCCTTCTCCCCCTGCTCCCTCTCCTTTCCCCAGTGCTCAGGAGCCAGGTCTGCTGCATGGTAACCTCACCCCTTCCTGGTGCTCGGGAGTGGAGTCAGGGCTGCTGCACCATGACCTCAGCTCCCCTCCCCTCCAGTGGCAGAGAGAGAGAACAGGGGGCTGGCGAAACCTCAGCCTGGCTCCCCTTCTCCCAGCAGCAGGGGGGAAAGCGCGAGGCCTCAGCCTGGCCACCAGTCCCCTGACAGCATCATGGAAAGCATGGGGCCTGGCAAGGCTTTGTCCCAGCCTTCCTCCGGTGGCTGGGGAAAGAGTCAGCTCTCAGCTCTCCTCGCTGGCTGGGGGAGGATAGGAGAGAGCTGGAGCTGACACGGCGGGGTGGGAGAACAAGGAGGTAGAGCCAGGCCTGGCATGGCCTTGGTCCACCCTGCTGGCTGGGGGCTGGTGGAGGAGAGTTGGGGCTGGCACTGTCTTGGCCCTGCCCAATGGCTGTAGGGGAGACTGAGCCTGTCACAGGCTTGCTTCTGCCCAGTGGCCGGGGAGTAGGGTGGGGGAGTGGCAAAGAGCTAGAGCTAGCTCTGCCAGTAAGGAGGAAGGGGTAGAGCCAAGGCCCTGCCTGATGGTAGGCGGGAGAGAGACAGTGGGCGGGAGAGAGAAGGTGCTGGTCTGGCCTCGGCCCAGAGCTGGGGCGGGGGAGAGAGGGGCGGGCGGGGGTGGGGGCGGCGGGAGCAGGCCAGGGTTGCCATGCCTCAGCCAGGGGGCTGAGTCAGGGCTGTCTACCCCCAGAGAGAGGGGGTTAGCAAGATAGTGAGCAGGGGGCGCTGCCCTCAATAACTATAAAAGCACATCACACATGGACTCATAGGACTACTCATTTAGCTATACCCAATACATGCAGGCCCTAGTCCTGAAAGTTGTTCCATTTTAGTGGATCCTTACATCTTTATGGAGTTCCATAGTTGTCATCAGGTCACTGTACACGTGTGGGGTTGTGCTCTCTTGAAGTAGCATGCATAAATGGAGTTTTATTCATCAATTGCACCAACCTCACTTCACTGTAATAAAGAACTTCCTACCTACAAACACTACACAATCTCATCTATCTGTATTAGCTCCAGCAGAGAAAACATATCAGAAATTTGTTCTTAAGGAGCACCACCTAAGTAGAAGGTCTATTTCACAGTACTTTCATCCTAAACAGTCCTCAGATTGTACAGATTATGTATAGGAATCACATCCACTACTGAAATGCAGCAACTGTGGAACTGTTACTCATCAGCTTTTTTAATACATACAGCCACATTGCTCATCTGTTTAGGATAGGAAATGAAAAGTGTCTCCAGTTAAAGCCTGTACGTATGAAAATATTCACATTCCAAACCAGAAATCTTTAGCAATTAATTTGAGAAATGATAAAAAGATAAAATCTCTGAATTTAAAAAGAATTGCCTTTCCCAAAAAATCATTTAAAATACTCAAGAGCTGCATTTCCAAGTTACAGTTTAGTCAAACACAAATTATTGGTTCACTACAGTGGAAACTAGGTGAAAAGTAAAGGCCTAAGGTATATATCAGGTCATAAGAGATCATCTAATGGTCCCTTTTAGCTTTAAACTTTATGAATTTATTAATTTGTTTAATAGTTATGCATTGCAATCCTTTATAGTGCTTTGAAAAACTAGCTGGAAATGGCCCTAATTGCAGTTTTTATATAAGCACATATATAATTGAGTATGCTCCTGATTGTTTCACATCTGCAACCCTTTTTCTCCCTTTTCCAAATCTCTATCTAATGTTCACTAGCCTCACTCATAGTCTCATATCTTAAATGGAAGCTCAATCATTCCTCAGCCACTGCTCCACATTAAGAACAGTGGAGTGAAGACCTGCCTCAGACAATGCTATGGGAAGATTTCTGCTTCAAAAAGGCAGACTGCCTCAAACAAAAAACCCCACACAAAAAAACAAAAAAACCTGTTGTGACATACCAAGATAGGATCCTTCTGGAGGTGCCGAGCATTTCCCATAGAATGTCCAGGGTAGCTTAGGGTATGTCTACACTACATTGGTAAACCACTTTCTACGAGGAAGATGTCTGTTTCCAAAAGAGCTCTTTTGAAAAAAGGCGTGTGGACAGGAAACAGGGAGTTCTTTCGAAAGAAGAGGAAAGAGGAAAAAGCACAGGTACCCCGGTGACCACTCCATCCATAGTAATCATAGCTTAAATGTGAGATAGCATCCATTCAGTGTGGATGCTGTCTTTAGAAAAAGCAGATTGCTTTTTCAATGCACTTTGGCAGTGTGGACGCGTTCTTTCGGAAGAAGTTTTATCAGAACATCTCTTCCAGAAAAGCTTCTTCCGAAAGAAGCCTGCAGTCAAGACGTAGCCTATGTTGTCTGGTGGATA
>CM057845.1:289667461-289679004 GCA_030068395.1 Apalone spinifera
AGACATACCCTAAGCCTTTTGTATTCACTTGTACTGGAGAGGACACCAAAAAGAAGCTGTTCCTGTGCTCCAGGGAACTCATAGACTTTAAACTGCTTCTGCACAGGGATATAAGCCTGCAATTGTCTTTCTCTTAGGCTCCAACCTGGCAAAGCCTTAGATATACATGGAACCTTATATATAGTAACAGCTAACTATGGTCACTGTAATCTGTGAGTGTCTGTGTCTGTATCAGCTGAACAAGGCATCTGGTAGCTCACCAGTGGCTAACTCTCATGAATCCCATGTGGCCTGCAGGTCTGAGGTTCCCCAACCCTGCATTAAATGCTAGAAGGTCTAGAGGCCAATATAGAGGGACAGAGTTCCACACCAAGCAGGAATGAGTTACATAAATGCTGAATGTGACTTGTAGCATGCCCTCACCAGTGGGTTACACCTACATCTTCGTCAGGTCAGGGCCTTAGATTATGAGTTTGTTGGAACAGGGCTGTCTTTTGCTTACTGTGTAATGTTCTTAGCACTCTTTTAGGTGCCATAACTGTAACTACATCATCATTATGTATAATAGAAATACATATATTTTAACCATAGGTTGTAATTAACTACACTTGTGCCTGATTTCCAGGACAGGCACAGACATAAAATTAGTATGATGCCCCTGCTGCAGCTGGCAAGTAAATAATAAAAAAAGAAATTTGTTTCAATGGTCAGTGGGCAAGCCCGGGACTTGTAAAATCTGGTATTACTTCTGAGCTCTGTTATTGGCTTCCTGTGTGACATTAGTAAGTCATTTATACTCTTGGTACCTCTCTCATCTCCATATGCAAATGGAAGTAATAGCACTTCCTATTTATCCTATATAAGTATAACTACTTCAGAGATGATGAGGTTTTCAGATGTTATCTTAATGGGTCCATGCAAGTACCTTCAGATATGTCTACACTCACATAAAAACCCTGCAGCTGGCACATGACAGCTGATTTAGGCTCTTGGGACTTGGGCAATGGGTCTATAAAATTATAGTGCATACATCAAGGCTCAGGCTGCAACCCAGATGTCTCTAATGTAGTTTGATGGCTTCACAATCTATGTCCCACAAGCATGAGTCAGCTGAGCTTTATTGTAGTGTAGACATACCCTTAGATAATACTCATATGTCATCATACATAAAGCTTGGAAATTTTAAATAAACAGAGCACAAACAATACCATTTCATAGCAAAAGTACATTTTTAAAAGTATAATATAAATTATTTTAGATTTTCCATTCTTAATCACCTGCAGGTATTAGGTATTTTAACATCGCCATGTACCTGGGACATAATATTTTTCCTTTCAGTGATTTATTTTCCATATTACACTACCTTTAATTTGAAACTTGATGGTAAGCATACAACAGTAAAAGCTACTCCTCTAGCAGTTCTATGTGAGCATAACTGTACCAAGTAATTAAAAAAAAAGTACTGACACTTTATATGTGCTGTTAATTCCACTGATTGTGTCCAGCTTCCAAAAAGGAGCCCTTGGGTGTTACATTTATACATTATACTGTTAGCAGTACTCTGCTCAAAGGAAACAATATGTCAAGAGTTGTTCAGAATTGTGAGTACAAGGTTAAGAAAGAGCTGTCAGTGATGTCTGGAATTATTAGCCCTTTTAGGTGAAGCTGGAAACATAAGACAAGGTGGGAAACAAAGTAAAATGTGGACAAAAATAGCTATAGCACTCAGTTAAAAAAAGAAAGCAAAATGTATCCTGCTGGTTTAATATCTTGACATTTCTGTGACAGAGTATCAGCAGAAAATCAAATGTAAAGCAAACTTCCAGCAGAAATGTTATATTAACAAATCTGTCATAAACTAGTGTAAACCAGCATAGCTTCATTCATTCCAAATGAGTTACACCAATTTACACCCAACTTGGAACATACTCTGTGGCTATGTCTACACTGCCCCAGTTTTTTGCAAAAACTATGCAAATGAGGCGAAGCATGGAATATTGCTGTGCCTCATTTGCATAATTAATGAGGCTCCATTTTGGCTCAAGAGGCTTTTGTGCAAAAAGGAGCTGTTTACATGGCTCCTTTTTGCGCAAAACCCCTCTCTTGCATGAGCCATTCTTCCTGAAAAAAATGCAGAAGAACGGTTCTTGCACAAAAGCCTCTTGTGCAAAAACGGAGCCTCATTAATTATGCAAATGAGGTGCGGCGATATTCCACACTTTGCCTCATTTGCATATGTTTTTGCAGAAAAGACTATAATGTAGACATAGCCTGTGTGTGTGTGTACATGTACAATGATTATCATTAAATAAGAAATGTGTTGTATGTGAATAATTGCTGTTTGTATGTTTGTATATGGTATACACATTCCAAATGTATGCACTGAAGTCTTAAGCAGACTTGCACCCATATGCCATATAATTTATATATAGGACTCCACTCTTCTGAATAAAAGTATTTTCTCAATCATATCTCACATGGAAGAGGAACATCTTACTTGTGCATCACAAGTTTGGACCAGAGCAGAAGAAGGAAGCCATTCCAAACATTCCAACAATCCTGGAACCACTGAAATCAATGGCAAAACTCACACTGACTTCAGTAAGGCCATGATTTCACCCAAAGATGAGAAAAGGCAAATTTGGCTGAGGACTTCAATGAATGAGAGGAAATGAAGAGGGGGAGAAATGGGGACTGCAGACATTTTGGAAGGGGAAAGTGGGAGTGGAATTAATAGGGAGGAGGGATGGAGAATCTGGAGAGCAGGAGAGAGGAGAGCAAAGATGAGAGAGTGACATCTGGGGCAACAGCGAGGAAGGAGACAATGGATGGAATGAATGCTGAGACAACATAAAAATCATGTTGCCTAAGAAATTTTTGATGACCTCTACTTACTTAATATTTCATCCAAATAAGTAACCACTAGACTCCTACAAAACAGATATACACAGGTTTATTAAACTGCTGCCCATTGTGAATAGTTTGCAGAAAACCACAAATAAATTCAGCAATGAGATTTTCTGAGAAAATGGCCCCTAAGAGTGAGTCTTCAACTCACCTATAAATATATGGGCAATTGTATGTAAAACTTATTGGAATTCAGGCCTGTGGAAGATATGTAAACAGGTTTCATTTCTTTTCTAGTATTCTTTTCTACATTTATTAACTGTAAGTGCAACTTTGATGCTGTACAAAAATGTATCAGAAATTTCACAAAGTTTTACAAGGTTAACGTTTAACTTAAGCCTCCAGCCTCATAGACCAATGCAGTGTCAATATAAAAGATGGAAGGTACATTTTTTCAAAAATATTAAGAAACTTAGGGCCTAAGTTGCATTTTCAAAAGTATTTTTAACACGTAGGCACCTATGTACCTTCAAAAATCTGAGTCTTAGGCACTTTTGAAAATATCATAATTAGACACTAGAGGGGTGATGCTGGGTGCTCAGCACTTGTGAAAATTAGGCCATTTATTTAGGAGGCTAAATATGGGTTTAGGAGACAAATTGCAGGTGTGTATTTACAAATCTTTACTTTAGACATGTTATTCTTACTCCACCATTATATCCCTGCATATGGCCTGGCAATGCAAGTGATGTAGGAAGATTTCTGTACACTTCCCCGTGCAGCCATACATTTCCCATGTGAGCTTCAGCACTTCCCTATGTTAGAGGGAGCATTTTCATCAGAACATATATAACTAGACAAGTTTAGAATAGACTCAACAATTTAACTTGTCATTTGATAGACTTGGTCAGGTTAACAACAACCTTAACATTATATGAAGAAGGGTTAATGGAAGTACTCATAAGCTATTGAATAGCTAGCATGCTAGCATGTAGCTCACTAAGATTCCACAGCAAATGTCCAAGAAGCTCCTTTTTATGTCTATTTGTGAAGGATAGAACTAACAGTAAAAAACCTCCCCTAACAGCCTTAAAAAAAATCCCTGCAGAGTAGGAAAAAGAACAAATAAAATCCACCTAAAAACCACATGGTGGTTTTATGATTTACTTACTTTATGTAGCCAACTGCAATTCTGTCTAACTATTGATAACTCAGCTTCAGATTATGCCCAAGGATCCCATGTAAAACACATGTACAAAACATCAAGCAAAACATCAAGCAATTGAAAAATGAAGGCCAGCGATCAACCGCTGAAGATTGTATTAGGCAGCTCCTGATTACAAATCCTTCTCTGCAGACCACACCACTTCAGCCCAGTGCTAAAACAGAGTATGTCATTACCAGTATACTTATGTATTCATCTATCATACATATGATTATATGCAGTATATATTCATGGCAGAGCCCAATGGGCTTCAGCAGGACTGTGACTGAGCAAACGGTCACAGCCATTCAGACCAGAGCTACTCTTCTGATTACACTGTTGTAGGGAAAGCAATACCCTTTGGAGAGTTGAAGTCACTAATTTGGATGATGCTGATTGGCTGACACTGTGATGCAGTCTGGAAATGCTACTTTTAATGGACATGCAGTGTTATTGTAGCTCTGTAGGTACCAGTATATTGGAGAAACAAAGAGAGGTAATATTTTTAGTGGACCAGCATCTGTTGGTGAAAGAGTCCAATAAGAAATAAAAGCTCTTCCACATTGTCTCATGTTTAGCACAAATATTTTCAAGTTAGGGAACTAGGATAATATAGCATTGCTTGATTATGGAACTACAGGTCTCTGATGTAAGCAAAAACATAAATACTTTAGATTTCTTTTGAATGCTAAGAATAAGATCTTGGTGCCATTGAACACAATGGGAATTTTGCTTCACTGGGGTCAGAATTACACCCTATACATTTACTTCACTGGGGTCAGAATTTCACCCTATACATTTTGAATTTTTTTAAATGTCTGA
This sequence comes from Apalone spinifera, assembly GCA_030068395.1. Taxonomy (NCBI): domain Eukaryota; kingdom Metazoa; phylum Chordata; order Testudines; family Trionychidae; genus Apalone; species Apalone spinifera. The sequence goes on from CM057845.1 coordinate 289,672,335, forward strand.
GAACTATCTTCTGAATTACAGAATCTGACTGAGATGTGTATTCATTGCAGATAAAAAGCCAATAGTTTTCAGCAGTGTTATAAAATCAACACAGAATTATCTGGGGATACATTTTGTTTCTGAAGCTGTTGGGTAAATGGCATTCAGCCTGCGAATGCAAAATATGTTACCAATGCATTTGGCAAAGACCCCAGTTGTTAAATATTTCTAACACCGTAGGTCATACACCTGCAATCTATTTTTAAATATTATTAGATGGCATTATCTGTGGCTTTGTCAGGGTCTCAGTTCTGCATTTCAGCATCAAAGAGATGAATTCTAGACATAAAGAAAAAGTAGAATCTGCACTTTAAAAAAATCTAAGTGCAAAATAATAAGCCACATCAGCTGGGGATAGCTGTTGCCATCTTTTCATATTATTATCAGGTCAAGCTCATTCCTTATTACTGTGTGCTCTTCACTTTCTCTCTTATTATTTTGATTCCCCAGTGGTGGTAGATAAGTGAGCAACCTACAAATCTCTTGCAGCATTCCCTATAGTGAAGATTTACCATGTGCTTCGCCAGGTTATTATTTACAGGGAGCTAATCACCACTTACAAAGCAACATGCCCTGTGAGGATTTCAAGAACAAGTTGAAAACTATCGACTTTATAAATATTTTTTGCCTTGGTTGTGACTTTGCTAAATAATAATGAGAACTACATTATCAGGAAATAAATAAAATCATAGTCCACTGGACAACTGTGAACTGACACTCAGCCTGCTGCTGCTTTTGGAAATATCTGTTTAATATGGATGAATTAGAGAATGGATAATTGTGTAATCAGCTTGTTTAGCTATTTACAGATACCCCTCAAATACCCACCTGCAAAGATGTTTGGATTCAAAGGTTGGTGTCTTGATTATCTTCTCTGTAGGAAAAGCAAGTGCTCTTTGAGAATGATATCACTATTCTGGACAATCTGATTGGCCAACAGTGACATTATTATTCCTTATAATTAAGGATAGGGCAGGGTAGTTAGTCTTCTCATTCTTGGTTTAGGTTCAGGAACCACCTTTAAGTGGGTCTGGCCCACGAAAGCTCATCACCTAATAAACCATCTTGTTAGTCTTCAAAGTGCTGCATAGTCCTGTCTCTTTTCACAATCATGGAGATGAAAGGGAAAGAATCTTTCTGTTCGTGGTCAAAGTGTTCTGCTTTCGCATACCCTCCAAGCCTTACAGATTACCATCAGAAAGCTTGGACATGAAGGGGTTTAGTGAGATGAGACAGTAACTGAAAAGCAAGAGGGTGAAGTCAAGGTTTTTTTGTTTTTGTTTTGTAAAGGATAAATGATACCAGAGCACATCTGGAGGCTAAGTGAAAGAAGATACATACAAAGTATGGTTGGAGGAGGAGTGTAATGAGAGTCAGAGTGAAAGATATCTAGAATCAGAAAATGACCGGATCAAGGGGACAGGCTGAAAGATGGGGAAAGGACAGTGGGAGGGAAGGGGATGGGCAGGGAGAAGGAATGTAGAAGAATGAGGGTAATAATGCTGGATAGCAGAGTTTTTCTCCATAGACATTGCTGAGAATTGATGCAGATCTGGAAGAGGAGGGAAGAGGGATTTGGATTTGGAGGAGAAAATGAAAAGAAAGATGTTTTCATCCCTTCAAGAATGAATACTTAATTAATTATAGGTAAGTATGTACTTGGTATACCATAACATTTGCCAGAAAATAATTTTTTCTCTGCCCACCCACATATGTCTACCCTTTATAGAATGCTTAAGTCTTCAATATGCATCCTCTCTAGTTCAGTTAAAGAAGGCTCTGAAATTTTAATGTTAGGAGTACTTTTCCCATCATTAGCATAAGCTGAAATTATATAAAGGCAGAGTATAATAGAAAATTTGCTTTGATGAGGTTAGTGGACTAGTGGGTGCAGGAAAGCATTAGAAGTGATAGATTTTTTATAAAAAAATAGTCCTGAATTTTTATAAAGCTTTTGTCACAGTCCCACTTGACATCCTCATAAGCAAGTTAGGGAACTGTCATCTAGATGAATTTGCTATGAGATGGATTCATAAGTAGTTGAAAGACCACACTGGAAACATTATCAATGGTTTGGTGTCAAACTGATAAGGTGTATCTAGTGGGCTCTCATAGGGGTCAGTCCTGGGTCCAGTAATATTCAATATTTTAATTCATGATTTTGGTAATGGATTGGAAAGTACACTTATAAAATTTGCTGATAAATTCAGTTGTACCCACAGAAATCATGAAACCAATGATGCAAAATCAGCAAACATACATGGACCATTGTGGAGGAGAGGCCTCCAGAGCAGTAGGCTGAAGAATGCAATAGCACCTCCAGTTTTATAGAGCTAAGCCCTGCTCTCTTCTCCAAGCAGTGGGTGGAGGGGTAGCCCAACCAAACGTAGGTTGGACCATAACCCAGTGAGCCAGGTCACGATATGTGAAGTGGGAGCTGAGTCCAGCAATCACAAAGACTACAGCTGCCTCTGTTTTGCCTTTAATGTAGTGAATTTAGTGCTCTTTCAAAATTGTCTCTTACTCCCAGACTACATGTAGCATCAACAGTGGCTGTGCAAATTCCCTCACCCTGTCCTGTCACCATTCTCAGACCAACCACTGGTAACACTATTTTAGAGTTGGATCTGAGAACAACAATTAAATTACACTGCTGTGGTAATAGTTCTGGAGGAAAGGAGAAAATGGTGTGTCAACAGCACATGTCTGTTCTTTCCACTGTATACTAGAGAAATAGGATCTATAGCTATTCTGTCATGTGGGTGCTAGTGATCAGTGGTGGAAGGATCACCCTGCTGGCTATATGAGTGGCTATTTCTTCACACATCCCCAGACAACCCTAGGGTGTTGGATTCTCCCATACTGAAAGGACCCCTGTCCCAGTGAGCACTTCCGTGAGGAAGGAAAAGGTTAAGGGTGTTCTTTCTGCCTCTGGGAGGGAGAGAAACTGTTTTGTTACAGCAAATCCAGCAGCTGGGAGGGAATGGGTCTGTGCTAACTGAAGTCATGCCTATGTCATTGTTCCAGGAATTCTGCCAGAATGTGCTAGCTCACTAATAAGAAAACTGCAAGGCTGTGTAATGTGGGCAATTTCAGTCTTCATCCTTAGTTTGAGCAAATGTATTTCTTGGTTTTGTAGAGGTGATCCAAAAGAGACAATTTCATTTCATGACAACTTTCAAAGTTGTTTTCATTCAACTGTTACCCCACAATCTGCATACAATGCACCTACAATATTGGTTTGCTTACAATCATAAATTGATTGTCAATTTACTCCACGCCGAGAGGCAACAGGGTGTGGCTTGCTTTAAATAAATCTGCAAGGTTTTACCAGGGATTTCTCTCTGACCACAGTGGACTTCCCAGAGCAGATCAATCCTGTTAAACAGCAGGAGCACACAAATACAGCCCTCTGCTCCAAGGATTGACATTCAAGCAGTAATTCTTTGAAAACAAAGTATCATTTATTTTAAAAGAAATAATTACATTTACATTCAATAAGGCCAAAAATACATTATACGTAAGACATAACAGAGCTTAGGGGCATTGAATCTAAAACCATATACTGAAGAATCACAGTAAAACAGAATGAAGTAGGACAGTATATAGCAGTTATAATACCTAGGGCCGGCAGACCCTTCAGGCATATGTCAAAAACTTTAATATGCTATTACAGAATAATATTAAATACAATGTAACATGTAGAACTTCTACACATACATATAACAGAATATTGTAACTTTTTTACATCACCAAAACGTTCACGATTTAATACTGACATTCTGGGAAATAAGGCATCCAGCTTTATTTATGGCACACTTAGTCATTCCTTAGAATCAACAGAAAACCTGATTTACACTCCTTCAGAATCCCTCTGAACCATCTAGATTCCTTCTGCTCTCTCCAAGTGAGCTGCTGTTGTCAAAGCTGCTACCACTATTGTTTTTGCCATCTCTGCTGCTGCTGTCACTGCCACTGCTGCTTGCTTGATTTCCTTCATTCTAGAATCTTCTGCTTCTTTGTTTAGTTTCATTTTCCTTAGCTCTGCAGCTCCAGGACCACCACCACAACCACACAAAAGCCTACTGTTGTCAGCCTTCTATTCAGTTTCTGGCTTACTATGATTGGCTGCTTTCTCAAGTTCAGTAATTAACATGAATTTTCCCTGTGAGTATATAACCGCTCAGCCAATCAGCCTTGCCAGTCACTTGAACGGAACCACCTCCTTACTCCTCCCCTCAAGTATTTTGGAGTAAGCTGCGTGGCTGAGGCTCGAGCCTGGGGAGGGGCAGGACTGAGCTCCCGTCCCACATGCCAGTAAAAATCAGCTCGAGCTAGGGGCTGCCAACCCCTGTACTAAAGCAAAATGTATGTGGCCACCATTTTGGATATTTAATTCTAAACTATCATTATTTACTCCTTATTTAAAGCCCTAATTCTAAAACTACCTAATGTTTTATGCAAGCTAAAGCATTATAATACTGTCATCCCCTTTGTTATGCTAATTTGGGGATATGTTTTCAACAATGTTTCTTTCCCTCTGTGAAATGCTGATCAGCATAATAGTCCTTGGCCCTGCCACTTGATTCACAGGATCAGAGAAACTTAAAAAATCCCTCTTGAATCACAACATTTTTGCAGAGTGGAATTGTGTTGCCATGTATCATTTCAGATCAAAATGGCCACATACTCTTTCTTTGCTCCCTAGACCCGAGACCCATCTTCTCAAAATCCTCAAAACCAAGAGGTTTTCACAAAATATTTCATTGTTGATGAAATGGCATATTTTAACAGCAACAGAATTGTCAACGTTTCCAACCAGCTCTATTTCTATTTTTGTTTTCTTTTGTTCTCATTGTTTTTAGAGAGACTTTTTCAAATGATATTCTAAAATAATTTGTTTTGATAATTTTTGCTAATTGGTAGCTTTCAGTTCTTTTCCTTCTCAAACCTTCTAGAGCAGGGGTTCCCAACCTTTTTCAGTCTCTTTTCTAGACTCTAGAATCCACAACTTTTTTCACTAACACTACTACTTTTGGAATATTTCAATTAGGATAATCTAGTTATTTACCAAATATTCTCCGTGCCCCCTTGACAAGCTTTGCGTACCCCAGGTTAGGAACCCCTCTGTTCTAGAGGAAGATTGGATTGTACATCCCCTTGAGAGTGCTGAAACTAGATCAATAATCCTTAACATTTTTGAAAATATAACACAAAAGAAAGTGTAGTTAAAATTTCTATGATCTTTCAATCCACGGCCTCAGGTGAGACTGTTATAAGACTGCTATTAGCGGTGGATATTTTTCCACTGGAAGCTAGATTAACTCAGATGGATTTCTTTCCCCTCAACCACAAAAAAGTCACCATTATTAACCTAGGTTCAGCTCAGTGATATACAGGTGAAAGATTGAGTAAGTATATCTCATCAATTCTCAGAAGCAATTTCTAAATTGCCACCAAGTGCCCTCTTACCAAACTCTTTTTTATTGTTGTTCTATAACATGTCACTTTCAGTGAATGGACAGCTTTCTATGTCTCTGCTGGATATGCAGCCCTGAGATGAATGACACTACAGCACATTTCATTGCATTTTTACATACAGATTATTAAGGGTTTGTTATCATAATCTCTTCTGAGCAAGATTGGTCAACTCATCTGCATATGTGAATAGCAGGCACTAACATAAGCAGGAGTACTAGAACAGTGTGCAGAGTGGGTGTACTTAGAACCATTGAGACAAACTATAAACTCTCTATATGGTAGGAAACCATTTCAAATCCGGGAGTGTGTCAGTACCCCCAATACGCCTATTTCCAGCATGTATAAGCATAGGTATCCCATTGACTTCATCCATGAGTCAATGACCTACTCTATAGATGGAACTATGTTCTCTCAAGTCTGAATTTTGGTGGCAGAATATTTGGTTTTGTTAGTCAAATTATGAAGAATTTAAGAATGTGAAATAAGGATATCAGAATGAAGGATGGTTTATTTTTAAAGTAGTTTTACAAATACGTACATTTCATTCATATGAAGCATGTTTTTGGGCAAAAAAAAATACAGTAAATTGACAGGACAGAGGGCTTTTGCCAGTAGAGTTATTCCTCGCCCCACGAGGAATAACTTCTTTTTGCGCTACAGCTCTTGCGCAAAAAGGCATGTATGGCTGCTCCATAGTGGTTTCTTGCACAAAACTAGCCTATCAGAAAAAGCACAGGTACTCTGATGGCCAATCTGTTAATGGCCATCAAAGCTTTCTTGCACAAGAGCATCCATGCAGTGTTGATGCTCACTTGTGCAAAAGCACATCGCTTTTGCGGTGCGCTTTTAAGGTGTGGATGCGCTTTTGTGCAAGAAGTTTTTGCGGAAGATCTCTTCTGCAAAAAGCATCTTAAGCAAAAACCCTGCAGTGTAGACAAAGCCTCTACGTGTAATTGATGCCGTGGTGTTAAGGAAATTGCCAGAGAAAGATAAGACAGTTCTTCAAGCTCCAAGACCAGAGAATGTGTCATAGTTAAGTTAATTCTTAGGACTGCTTTACTATTATGATAAATTTATGCCTAATCTAGAAACAGTATGGGCATGTGAACTCTTACAAGCAAGAAGAATTCAAGCCAACTCTAGTGTTGTT
>CM057845.1:289708080-289719390 GCA_030068395.1 Apalone spinifera
AGGATGTGGACGCATTGGAGAGGGTCCAGCAGAGGGCAACGAAAATGATTAGGGTGCTGGAGCATATGACCTACTAAGAGAGACTGAGGGAGTTGGGTTTGTTTAGTCTGCAGAAGCGAAGAGTGAGGGGGGAATTTGATAGCAACCTTCAACTTCCTGAAGGGAGGTTCAAAAGAGGATGGAGAAAGGCTGTTCTCAATAGTGACAGATGGCAGAACAAGGAGCAATGGTCTCAAGTTGTGGTGGGAGAGGTTCAGGTTGGATATTAGGAAAAACTATTTCACTAGGAGAGTGGTGAAGTACTGGAATGGGTTACCTAGGGAAGTAGTGGAGTCTCCATCCCTAGAGATTTTTAAGTCTCGGCTTGACAAAGCCCTGGCTGGGTTGATTTAGTTGGGATTGGTCCTGCTTAGGGCAGGGGGCTGGACTTGATGACCTTCTGAGGTCTCTTCCAGCTCTATGGTTCTATGATTCTATGATTCATGTCCAAGTGCAAAGAAAAAAAGGTGTCAAACCCTTCTTTCTCTTAGTTCAGCCAGACCCATAAGGAGATAACTATATCTGAGGGAGGGAGGAGATATCTGTCATGAGAACTGATCCTTACTGACCTATTTTTATTAATTGAAGCAAGACAATAACCCCAAGGAGAAGAATTCCAGTGTATTCATTCAAAGAACTGGGTGCTTGCTGCTTGTTCAGCTCATGGCAGTGTGGTGACATTAATGCCAAATCAGTGGTGCATGTTTTCAATGCATAGAATTTGTGGCGTGTGTACCTTTTGGTACTCAAGAAATCTCTATGTTTGACATTTTTTGTTTGCACAGCATTTGCTGTACTAACGTAAAGGTAAGAAATTATATAGAAGGAGTCTTACCTAACCCTCACATTGTCTTATAAACCTAAAGATTTCTCTTTAGTCTAGTCTGAACAGGTTTACTACATTTCAGACTGGAGCCACCCAGGGTATGGGCATCCATGACTGTCTATAGTTGCACATTTATTTTATGTATTATTATCCACAAGTGGGAATTCCATTGTCAAAACAGACTGAAGCTGCTCACTGTTTCTTAAAATGGAATTATAGTCAGTACCTGTGTAATTAAAGTTTATTGTGTTACATAAGCTTCAAAATGCGTGATCTCAAAATTGGGGCAGCACTATTCCATGGTTGAAGACTGTAATTGTTAATTGAAATTCTTGGGGATGCCCAATAGGAATTTAGACTATAATTTGTGGCCATGGAACTTTGTGAGATCCAGGCTGTTCCATTGGATTGAAGGGAGTCACCCTACTATTTCAGATGAGGAACTGAGCCATGCTTTGAGCAAGCATGGGACACTGACCAGACTTAGAAGAATAACAAGGTATCATGAAAGATATTGAAATGTGTGAATATAGTAAGATATATGAATGTCAAATATTAAGGAAAGAATGTGACTGCTTTAAACTGCATGGTAAATGAAATGTGATTCCTCTTAAATTAAACAAAAAATCTCAGAGTGCTCCTGGAGAGGGGAATCCAAAAGACAGCAACTCTTTATTAGCAAAAGTGATTCCAGAAGACAGTGTAACTAATATTAACCAGATTCACTTATCAATTCTTCAGAACAGTATTGATTTAACAAGTACTACACATTGTCCTCCCCTGATATTCATACAAATTCTACTCCCACAGTCTCTATCCCAGAGGTGGTACATGAACTTGTAGTAAAATCTATAGAGGGCTCCGCCTACTATCATCATACATCCTACCAGTTGAAGTATTTATCAGATGTTCACCACAACCCTATGGGGAGGTAGATTTTGATACATGGAAGCTGGTAATACAACAGCTAGTAGATGGCCATGAATTGTCTTCGATGGGAAGAAAAAGAAACTTAATAGAAAGCTTATTACCTCCAGCCTTGAATAAAACTTTCACTGCTGGGAAATCTGCCACCGCAGAAGAGTGTTTGACAGAGCTGGAAAAGAAGTATGGCTCTGTTAACTGCAGTGATGAATTGAATGCATGAATCCTAGGAACCTTTTAGAAGTCTATGGAAAAATCCTCTAGGTATTTTGAAAGATTAAACAGCTGTTGAAGAAAGGTAATGGAACAGAAGAGATGGATTCCAGAAAATCCAAATATACCGCCAATAAAACAATTTATTCATGGATTTTGGGATGAATCCTTGATGGTACAGCTTCATCTGAAAGGCCATTTGGCCCACCAGATCATGTCATATCATAAAAGCTGAGCGTAACTCATGTTCCACTGCAGGAGAGTGAAGGAAGATGGAAAACCATACCATTTATCTTAAGGAGCCATAATTAAGTGAATAGAAGAACAAGCCATTCCGAAGAGCCTCTACCCACCAAACCCCGATAGCTCTGTGAAATTTGAGATGACACCCCAACTCCTGAAAAATCTATTTCAAACAATTTATGGTTCTTCTGTTAAAACTGCTATGGAGGATCTTTCTAGGACTACTTCCACTGAGTCACTCAACTCCGAATTAGTACAAAAGAAGGGGAAGGGCTCCCATTACACCAAGCTACAAAGTCTATTAGTTCCCATAATAGAAGAACTAGAGGACACCAAATGAAATTAATGAGGAGCAGGTTTAAAACTAATAAAAGAAAGTTCTTCTTCACACAGCGTGTAGTCAACTTGTGGAACTCCTTGCCAGAGGATGCTGTGAAGGCTAGGACTATAATAGAGTTTAAAGAGAAACTAGATAATTTCATGGAGGTTAGGTCCATAAAAGGCTATTAGCCAGGGGATAAAATGGTGTCCTTGGCCTCTGTATGTCAGAGGCTGGAGAGGGATGGCAGGAGACAGATCACTTGATCATTGTCTTCGGTCCACCCCCTGTGGAGCACCTGGTGCTGACCACTGTCGGCAGACAGGATACTGGGCTAGATGGACCTTTGGTCTGACCCGGTACGGCCGTTCTTATGTTCTTATGTTCTTATGTCTTAGAAGCCAACTAGCAACTGTAAGATCGGAGTTCAGCTTCAAGGGGTGACCAACAAGACAACTAAATGGAAGGAGGTGCTAAGTGGACTGCTGGGAGAACTATGTCAGAGAATCATATCACTCTCTGAAGCTCATTCACAGGTAAGTAGCATAACTCAATAATTTTACTAAGACTGTTTGGTACATATAGAACTGCATCCAATGGATGAAATACTGCAGGTAATGTAAGCTTGACATAAAGAAATTCCTTATTTGGGATAGGTCATTGCCTCAGTACAATTCCGCAAAAAGAATTTTGGAATGTGCAAGAGAAAAACAATGATCTTTGCACGGATATGCCCTCATCAGACCCCGCCAGCTTTATTTGCTTGGATAATATTTGCTATATTAATGTAATGATAAGATTGCATATAGATTTCTTAGGAATCTCAGGTAACCCACAATTTGTCCTCTTATAAGCATACAGATTTTTTTAAAAATCTGAGCAGCTTTGCATCTATGTTTATGTCTATATATGTGCTTACCTTGGCAGTACCACTTTCTGAAGAGACTGAACTTGCTCACTATTCCTGCAGTTAAAAGGTGTTATATTAGATATCTGTATAATCAAAGTTCACTAGGTTACACACACACACACACACACACACGCGCACACAAAATAAATTCAAAATCTAACTTCATCTTAGCTTGTTTTAAAGCAGGTGTATCCCTTTTCCATTTGAAAAATAGTGTTTATTAAGACCACTTATCATTTATAAGGCCAGAAGAATTCATTATGATTGAGTTTGATTTCTTATGACACAGGGCATATGAATTTCCTGAATTAAATCATACTTGAATTTGAGCATATCTTTTAGAAAAACAAGAAATGTTGATTTAAAAAAATCCAGTTATGGTGAGTCCACCACAGTCCTTGGAAACAAATCTCAGAGGAGTAGCTGTGTTAATCCATATTGTAAAAACAACGAGGAGTCTTGTGGCACCTTAAAGATTAATTGTGAGTAAAACCCACTTAGTCAGATGCAATAAGATGCCTTGTAATTTTTGGAAAGTTTTTTCAGTGGTTACTTACCTTCACTGTTAACCACAACAACACACTTGACATCACCTTTCTGACAGGATAAGCTATGCAACTAGCACTATGCAAATTGCATAGTTTATTCTAAGTCTAAGTCAAAAGAGCTTATTATGAAATTTGGTACTTTCTACACAGCACAGTATTTCAAAATAAGGCACTATTCCGACAAATCCCTTAACCGAGGGTTACAGGGACGGTGGAATAGCACGCCTGCTATTTCAGGAAATATCAGGCACTTTTAAAGATGCGGTGTTGCTATTTTGGGATACTTTTGGTATCCTGAAAGAGCAACACAGTCTAGACATGCCCTGGGAAACCATATTCAACTGATTATCTACCATGACACCCTGCCCAAAAATCAAAGATCGGGGAAAGTATCTTAAGAGCAGCCCTTCATTTGATGCATATAGAGGCTTTCTATATAAGAAGCCATCCTATTATGAGAATAATTTCACCATAGTAGGTCAACAACACAGGCATACTATGCCATTCAGGAGGAAGGAGGAAGATTTTAAGGCAAACACAGAAATAAGCACTAAGACTAAAGGAAGCTCAGAGGCACAGTGTTTTAAAAGCTTATAATTAAAAAAAGTTAGACAGAACAGTAATTAACAACTTATAGCTGAAGTGCCTTATTTAGTCTCTCACATGCATTTTGGCACTTGCCTGTCTACAATGCTTGTTGCTAAGAGCTAATACATTTTACATAGTGCTATATCTGGAAATCCCAGCTCTGCACACCAGCAACATGACTTACAGCTTCTGCATGAGCTAAAAGTTTAACAATTTGAAATCTCCTGCTACTCTCCACTGAGAAGCATTGAGGCATTTTCCTAATATTTACATACTGAAGTGGAACATGTGTCACTGGATATTGTCCTAGACCCTATGCTGAGTGGAAAAAGCCTCTTTCGAAAAAGAGCATCTAGACTGCAACCAGTACTTTCGAAAAAGCAAGCTGCTTTTTCAAAAGAGAGCACGCAGGCAGTCTTGATGCTCTCTTTCAAAAAAAGCACAGTTTACATTATACAGAGCCTTTTTTTGAAAGAGCACTTTAGAAAAAAGGCGTTATTTCTCATAAAATGAACTTTACCGCAATCGAAAAAACTGCTGCGTTCTTTCGATTTACTTTCAAAAGAATGCGGCAGCAGTCTAGATGCAGGGGAAGTTTTTTTTAAAAAAGGCCACTTTTTTCGAAAAAACCCTGTAGTCTAGACACACCCAAAGTGACTGCTGTCCTGATTCCCTGCCCGAGTGCTTCGGGGGCCTTTAAATGCGATTCAAGCTCCAATTAGTTTAGATGTACTATTTTGACATAATTCTGTGCTATTTTGATGGGGATTTGTAGTGTAGTTACGTTATTTCGAAGTAATTATTTCGGGAGTTATTATTTTGACATAACTAATTTCAAAATAATCTGGTAGTGTAGACATGCCCTTAGTTAGGCATTTTGTAAGATCACCTTCCATGTGACTTACTACCCCTATCCTACAATCAGCAAATTCAGAACATAGGCATTAAACAAGTTGAAGCTCAATATAAACAAAATTTCCTCTATTGGGTATATTTCACAGTGGAATTTGACAAAAACCAAGGATTTGAGAACTACAAGGAATGACTTTGAAGGAAAGTATGAAGTGACAGAAAAATATGTAAAGCTTGACTAAGCAATGATTAACAAGCTATAACAACCAGCAAGTGTTAGGAGAGGAATTGTTTGGAAGCAATTCAAGCAGGTATAACTAGGAGTAATGAAATGAAATTAAGCAAAGGAGAAATAAAACGTAGAGGAATTTGAATAGACATTTCCTAACAGTGGGTCAAATTTTGCCCTAATTTCACTATACAGTTTAACTGAATTAATCTAAATGAGGCTATACGTGATTTATTAACCTAATAAATAATCTCTCTGGGGTGTTTTCTGAAAAGCACATAAGTTGAGTCACTGAAAAGCAGACTAGACAAAACACTGTAGAGAACAATCTTACATTGGCAGGGAGATGATTTAGATAACCAAGTAAGTCTTATTTATCTCTATTTAGTATAATTTACTGATGGATAAGGGAAAATTATAGCAACTCCTGGAGGGTTTTGGACTAAAAACAAGACTTTTCATAGAACTGTACCAGAATGCACTTCTTGATTCATCTTTTAATAATGTAGTCTTCATATGAAAAATTTGTAGACTTTTCCAATTTTAATTAAAATATTACTATCTCTTTCCTTTAGGCATGGCATGTTTGTAGATCTAAGCACAGCATGGTAATTTTGTAAGCCTTGTTAAGTAACCCCTGATTGTGAATCTATTCTTGGATTCCCATTAACCATTCAAGAAAGGCTTGGGGTTTTTATGCATATCCAGAAAAATGAAATGAAGTTAACTTAGTGTGAACAGAGCCATTTCCCCAGTAGTTTATGTATTTTGCATAAGATTTGTTTTTCCATGGAAGCCAAAATTTAAATTAAATAAATAAATCTGAACTAAATTAGCGTTGAGCATGAATAAAAGATCCCTGCATATACATTTTACATTAATTAAAGTATCCAGTAATGTCCTTATGATGTTCTGACACTTTCATTTTCCTTTAATATATTTTGATGTGCCCTTCATATAAACGTGAAACTTAAATGCAACATGATTTAGCAGCTCAAAGTCTCTAGTGTGTGGTATCAAAAACATCCAGGAAGATTAATGTCAGCTTTTGAGGCACCAAAGATTATTCCAGTCATGTAGAGTGCAGTGATGATTATGAATGGGGTTTGCACATGTCAGCCTCTGCTCTGTTAATGAGGATCATGTGGGTGGAACTGTCAGCATTCATAGCTCTTTTCCTTGTGATCTTATTAACTTATATACTAAATCAGACACTCTGATGGTTTGTTTATTAAAGTATTGCTGGCTCCAGTTTCACCATGTCTTTCTTAGATCTCCTGAAATTGCACTTTGTATACAAGGGCTCAGTTATACAGCACTGAAATTTGTTTAAAAACAATCTGTTAGGATGTGTATCATGATAGCAAGTTTCAGCACTCATATACTTCATGCAGAATAATAAGTAAAAGTGAGTAAGAAAGTAAACTGACTTTTGACTTTTTAGCTTCCAACTAATCTGATGTAGTGTGTTTTACCCATGAAAGCTCATGATCCTATATATTTGTTAGTTTCTAAGACCTGGTCTACATTAGGACCTTAGTCTGAAATTAGCCCCCAAAGGTCAAATTTGTAAGCAATGCGTCCACACTACCAAGCCCATTATTCCAGAATAAGGGGCCGTGGAATTTGAATTCTGTAGTCCCATTTTTCATGAGGAATAATGCTATTTCCGAACTTGTAAGTCTGAAATAATGTAAGGGTGGATGCTCTGGTGCCACTAATTTGAACTTACTGGCCTCTGGAAGGCCTCCTGCAGTTCCCCAGAGTGCTTCCTGGAACTCTGAGTCCCAGGTAGCATGTCCACATTAATGGTGCCTGCCTCAGACTATATTTGATTCTTCCCCATAGTGAGAACATGGAACTTTGAATTTGTAAAACGGGGTGCCTAGAAGTCAAACTTAGTAAATTCGGACTAAACTCCTAACATAGACATGCCCTAAGGTGCCACAGGACTGGTCATTGTTTTTAAAGTTACAGACTAACTTGGCTTCTCCTCTGAGATTTTTTGATCGAGGGAAAACCTAAAAATGGTTTGAATGCTTAAACAAACATTTTCTGAACCTCTTTACATGGAAACATAGGACACAAGCTTCACATAATAACCATTGGAGCAACTTACCTTGTGATATGGCCAATTCTCCAGCAATGAAGTCAAAACTGAATATCTTTCTAAAAGTATTACACTGGTTCAAATAGTAATTATGGGAATGATGCAGATACAATGGAGTGAAGTTTTTTCCTCAGTGCTATGGCAGAGATTATATTAGATAAGCATTATGATCCTGCTTTAATATCTTTAAGATTATAAGCAAGTATGGTTGGATGACTTTTTTGTCGAAGATTGCCAGATATGTAACTCAAGTGACTTCACCAAGCCACAACTGTTATATGAAGTCAGACTACTTCTTCATATATCAGAATCCAGAAATCTAGAACTGGTAAAACACACGATAGGATTTTTTTTTTTTTACTCTTTGGTTTTGTTTAATTTCACATAAATACTCCAATTTTCACCAAAAAAATCAATACTTTTCCAATGGAGGGTTTTTTTTTAAAATTGGTTGTTTTTCATCAAAAATTGAATTTTCAACAAAAATCTTTGAAAATGTAAAATTTGGGAAATTTTCTCTAACTATTCTAAGTGGGCACATCTACGCAGCAGGGAAAAAGTCAAATTAACCAAAGCAACTTCAGCTCCTCAACTGTGTAGCTGAAGTCGAAATAGCTTAATTCGGCTTTTGGCGCTGTCTAAAAATGAGGAAGAATGGCTCTTGCGCAAGAGGGGGGTTTTGCACAGAAAGGAGCTGTCTATACTGCTCTTTTTTGTGCAAAAGCATCTTGTGCAAAAATGACTGCTCATTACTTATGCAAATGAACCAAGGCGATATTCCATACCAAGCTTCATTTGCATAAGCTTTTCCGCAAGAAGGCTACAGTGTAGATGTAGCCATAGAGGTGTCCCAAAACAGTTAACTGCTGCATGTAAGGGCATTCCTGCAATCCATTTGGCTTGCGGACAACAGCAACAGTCCGTGGGGAAACAAATTCAATTTTTACAACAACAGATAACTACCCCCAATCTCCTCTCAGAACAGGATAAAAACGTGGGGTGCAGATTCCCAACTGTTTTGACCCACCAAACCACACTCCATGCTTTCTCAAATACTTTTCTCCACTTGCTAATTTACTGCTGCTCTCTGTGCCTTAAAACAACTTTAAGGGTACGTCTAGACTTACTTTCACTTTTGAAAGAAGATATGCAAATTTGGTCGTAATTTGCATATCTTTTCAGATCGCTTTTTTGAAAGAATTTTTCTCAAAAAAGCAAAGTTTAGATGCAGTTCTTTTGAAAAAAACCCCTTTTTTCAGAAGAACCTGTAAACCTCAATTTTTGAGGAAGAAGGTTCTTTTGAAAAAAGGGTTGTTTTTTTTTTTCAAAAGAACTGTCTCCAAACTGCTTGTTTTTTTGAAAAAAAATCTTTGGAAAAGCGATCGGAATAAGATATTCAAATTACCTCCAAATTTGCATATCTTCTTTCAAAAGTGAAAGTAAGTTTAGACGTACCCTAAAAGTATCTCTCCCTTACTTCAGGCCTCACTACCTTCCTTAATTTCTCTTCACCTCTCAGCCCCCTCTTCTCACTTTGACTCTCTTTCTGTGTTAGGGGTTAAAAGTGATGTTTTTTTACAGAAACCTCCAAAGCTAAAGTAATTAAAAACAAAACAGATCAAGAAAGAGAAAAAAAGTAAAATCTTTAAATAATTCCAGTAAATTAATTATTTTAACTCAACACAGAATTATTCCTAACTTTCTTGAAGATGTGGGTGCTAACCAACAAACATGCACACTCTGCTTCTAATCCTAACCACGGACGAATATTTAAAACATTGGCTTTTCTTATTTCAATATAGCAGAGTTTTAAATTAAAATTTAATATAAAGTAATAAAAATGATTTAAGTTACTAAATTAATACAACAAATTGGGCAAATATTAGTATATTTTTTATTATTTTTATTAAAAGCTTTAAATAAGGCAATAACATGCTCATTTAAATGTTAACCCTTTTGTTCTATGTTTTATATTGTTTACCTTATTTTGTAAAGTTATGAATAGAATGCTGCTGCTATTTGGGTTTAGTTATAAGTTCTGTGTCACATGACTTATTTTTATTCTTTTTATTCTGTTGCCAAAAAGTCTATTTTATAGCTTTTTTGGGGAGAAGGAGAAGTGGTACCACGCTATTTTCCTATCATGTTTGGAATATAATCATATTATTAACACCAAATTTTTTGCAAAGTTTGAAAAGGTCTCAGTTACAAATATATGTACATATATTTTGCATCAACAAATAATGCAATTGCAAACAAAAAGAATTCTCTTATTAATCACAATTTTCTTTTAAATTTTTAATTAAGAAAATATGAGGGAAACCTCACCATTAAGGATAAAGAAATATTAGCAAAATGTCAATTTCTTCTTTGGGTTTTTACGTGTTTTTTTTAAATTTTACTTTTAAATATAGTTTTAGAAATGGCATAGCAATAATGTTCAAAAATAACCATTTATGAAGAAAGTTAACCAAACAATTTCAACAGTTTTCTAAGTTGGCCTCCTAAGCATAAACCTGTATTTAAACATTTGGTTTAATTGTATATTTGGTTTAATTTTATACACTTGGTTACATTGTTAAAGAAAAGTAATAGTTGTTAGTGTTCGTGCTTTTAAACAGTTAATAGAAGTGAAATTGGTAGCATAAGCAAATTAACTCTAAAAATACTTGGTAAAAATTATGTCATGGGCTATGTCTAGACTACATTCCTCTTTCGAAAGAGGAATGTAAACAAGGCAAACCAAAAGTGCAAATGAAGCACGGATTTAAATCTCCCGCACTTCATTTGCATATTCACGTCCAAGCCCTTTTTTGAAAAAGGGATTTTCTAAAGTGAAAGCACAGTCTAGAAGGGATTCTTTAAAAAAAGCAAAACCCTTTTTCGAAATAATCTGTATTCCTCATTTTTTCAGGAGTATGGGGTCTTTCGAAAAAGGGGTTTAGACCTGCCCTAACTCTTTTGCTTAAACAATGTTCAACAAGGGAAAGCAACACACCTTCACATGCAAGATTATACTTATCTATTTTAGCAGTTAAGCATTATGTTTGGTATAAAATATTAGTAATATACCTCAACTGAAAATCAATGTTTATACAACAATTACAAAAGTATAGCTTGTGTTATAAAGGAATTAGTCCCTATTATATTATAAACAAAATACATTTAAATTCAGTGCTTTAAATTTGGGTTTCTAAAAGGAAGAGAAATGTAAAGCAAGCAAAGCAAAAAACCCCAAACCAACCCTTTATTATGTTAACTAACTTAAGCTGTTTAAGTTTATATCTCACAGACAAAATACACAAGACAATAGCACACTACAAGGACACCGGAAGATAACAGTACGCAGCAAAGAAATGTCCAAGCATCAGGAAAAGAAAACAAAATGTGTTATTTGTAAGAGACTGGTCAAACACACCTCAGTCTACCATATAGACACACACACGCAGCCAGGCATTGGAGGTGAATGCCTGGCTGCGAGGATGGTGTCGCCAGGAGGGCTTTGGCTT
>CM057845.1:289724389-289744231 GCA_030068395.1 Apalone spinifera
GTTTGACTACATTTATTTCGGAAGCATTTTGGCTGTAGAGCAGTGTAATAGGAGGTCCCATAAGTACCTTATGAGTTTTATAGATAGATATAAACATAGCATATATGTGGGTTGTCTTGTTTTCCCAGCTATGACTCTGTATACATACATTGATTGCATAATATGTGACAGTAAGTGTACCAGGATTAGATATGGACCTTAACCTAACCCCCAGGGCTGAGCTCGAGAGTTGGAGTCAGATCTGAAATTTAGATTTCTTGAATGAGTAGGACCAAATAGCAAGAACTTACGATTTTGGAGTCTGGATCCCAAATCTTATTCAGCTGTGTGGACATTCCTCTTTATGGAGAGAGGATGGCAAACCAGAGACAGATTTGTAAAAGCTATTGTTTTGAAATTTGTGACACTCCCAGCCACCAGCAACATATCTGTTAGAGAGCCTTTCCTTAGCCTTTCCAAGCAACAGCACTGCTGCCTTGTGAAAGGGAGAGGAAAGAAATTAACACATCTTGGAAATTAGACCTATGATGAATGGAAAGGAGACTATTCTTTTCTGGACACTTTAGCCATTCAGATAACTACATTGCCTGTAAAGATTAAAACCAAAGATAGTGGGTCCTAGAGAGTCTCCAGGAATGCTAGGGAAGCAGGAAGTGTTGGCAGGAAGCCAGTATAGCCAATGTGACCAGAGCAGAACTGGGAATTAAGCTACGGAGCTAGGCATGGTCTATCTAGTGACATCCATGCTTAAGGAAGGACTAAAGCTTGTGTGAGTAGAACAGGAGATGTTCAGTCAGACATAATCAGGTTATTTTCTTTATTTTGGGGTTTGTCGGACTCCTCTGTGCTGAGTACGAATAACCTTTCTCTCCCTTACACTTTAAAACTGAATCCCAGGGACTGCAAAATCAGCTATGAAAAAATTACAGTTTTTTTAAGCTCTCTCCAGAGTGAGGATTAAAGATCTTGAAGGTACCCACAGGAAGAAATTCCCCAAAGTGTCTTCCTGGGTTCTGAAAGGAGATTTTGCATTTGGTTTGTGGCATCGTATCATCCAAAGTCAGGGAATCCATGACTTTTGGAAGTTTTTAAACAGAAGCCTTTCATGCCACAGTATTTTAAGTCTCTTGTAGGTCCCCACATTCTACACTTAATGTGCCAAAATGGGGAACAGCTTTGACCACACCATTGTCTTTACTTGATAGAACATGTAAAAATAGGTCATGTAGGCTAAAAGTTCAATTAATTCCCAAAGACTACGGGAGCACTCAGAATCCACCCTGGGCAGCACAATCTCCCTGAGGTACTGCCCATAGTATCAATTCTAGCTGAAGCACCGGAACACGCTTATTGGGTCTCCTCATAGACTCATAGACTTTAAGGTCAGAAGGGACCATTATGATCATCTAGTCTGACCCCCTGCACAATGCAGGCCACACAATCTCACCCACCCACTCCTAGAATAATCCTCTCACCTATATCTCAGATATTGAAGCCTTCAGATAGTTTGAAGACCCCAAGATGCAGAGAATCCTCCAGCTGTGATCTGTACCCCATGCTACAGAGGAATGTGAAAAACCTCCAGGGCCTCTGCCAATCTACCCTGAAGGAAAATTCCTTCCCGACCCCAAATATGGCGATCAGTTAAACCCTGAGCATATGGGCAAGACTCACCAGCCAGACACCCAGAAAGTTCTGTATAATAACCCCTATCATCCCTCCATTGACCTTTTTACCACTGATAATGAATGGTCAATTAGTTACCAAGATCATGTTATCACATCAAACCATCCCCTTCATAAACCTATCTAGTTTAATCTTGAAGCCAGATAGATCTTTTGCCTCCACTACTTCCCTTGAAAGGCCATTCCAGAACTTCACTCTTCTAATGGTTTCCCTCATCAGAGCCTATCACCATCTCTCTGGGTACTAAAGTGTATGAATGCTCTTCATTCTTGGCATAAAATTAGTGAAAAATGCCACTGTACAGTCCATCCACATTAGCAAATGTAACATCCTCTATAGTAGGAGCAATGCTGAATTGAGTAATAACATACATAACTCTTAAGGGATATGTGTAGCAGGGAAACTGGACAAACTAACTAGACTCGACTGATAAAGAGACCACATATCAACTGAAAAAAGTCTCAAAGGACAGCTCTTTGAACAGGACAAATGAAATAAGACATTAGATATTGAAATTTGATTATCCACTTTATTGTTGCAGATATGCATATTATTAATGGTTATAAAAATTATTTACTGCATATCTTCATGACCTCCAATGAGAGCTGACAACTAATGAAAACAAATTAAAATGGAGGTTTCTTCAGTTTGTTAAACAAATTCATTTGAGCTAATACTGATCACTGTCTGCAAATATTCTAGTAAAGCATTACTGACAGGAATGTTCCACCAAACAAGAGAGTGAAATCATGGCCCCACTTAAGTGACAGTCACAACTCTCAGACTTCAGTGGAGCCAAGTTTTCACCAAGAGAATTTGAGTTAATTATTGGAAAGCAGTCAAATTTAAAATCTGTAATTGCAAGTATTTGTACCAGAAACCCAATGCTAAGTGTTATCAATTCTAATCAAGGTACAAAGATACATGAGAGTGCCTAAGCATTCAAACATACAGCTCAAATTTAAACTGCTGAAAACTCAAAGAAAAACAGCCAATTTCTTATGAATATTCATCTATGAGCAGAAATGTAATTTGTATAAAACATTTCCTGAATTATTTTAAATAATGAAAAAATGGAAATTGTGATGTGATCACTATTAATTTAGAAATGGAATATAACTAAATTCAGTGAGCAAGTGGTTCACTGTGACTATTTCACCTGGCTCATTATTCATTTGTTGAACTGTGCAGGTAGGTTATATGGTTATAAAAAAAAACAATTTATCTACATGTGTTCTATCTTTAATATCCATTTACTTTTTAGTGCCAGCCAATTACCCTATCTTAGTCAAATTAAAAAGCAGAAGGGATGATAGTTTCTCTCTAATGTATAGTTTTATAATATGTCTATTTTACAGTCCTTACATTCTACCCCATATAAAGGATTTATTTATATACATTGTCTACCACAGGGGTGGGAAAATAAGCAGCCCACAGGCCAGACACAGTTGAGCAGGGTTAGTCCATGGTGTGCCATCATATGATTTGTTTACTGAGGCTACATCTAGATTGCAAACTTCTTTTGGAAGAAGCTTTTCCAGAAGAGATGTTCCGGAAAAGCTTATTTCACAAGAGAGCGTCTATACAGCAAAAGCACAATGAAAAAGCAATGTTCTTTTTCAAAAGAAAAGCGTCCACATTGCTTGGACGCTATCTCACATTTAAATTGTGATTAGTATGGATGGAGTGGCCACCAGGGCATCTGTGTTATTTCCTGGAGGCCTCTTCTTTCAAAAGAACTCCCTCTTCTGTGTCCACACATGCCTTTTTCCAAAAAGCTTTTTCCTGGTAGAAAAGTCTTCTTCCTCATAGAAAGAGGTTTATCACCGTTGGAAAAACCCCTCTGTTCTTTTGACTTTCTGTCAAAAGAACTCAATGGCAGTGTGGACACAAGTATTGTGTTTCTGGAAAAACAACTGTTTTTCTAGAAAAGTGCTGCAGTGTAGGCACACCCTGAGTGTCTGCAGGCACGACCACTAGTAGTTCCTCTTGGCTGTATTCACCATTCCAGGCCAATGGGAGCTGCGGGAAGCCGTGGCCTGGCTTGCATCACTTTCTACAGCTCCCATGGGCAGGGAACTACAAACTTTGGTCAACAGAAGCTGCGAGTGGTGATGCCAGCGGACACACAGGCAAACAAACTATCTGGCAGCCCATCAAGCAGCTAACCCTAGCAAATCACATCCAGTCTGC
The DNA here is from genome assembly GCA_030068395.1 of Apalone spinifera. NCBI lineage: Eukaryota > Metazoa > Chordata > Testudines > Trionychidae > Apalone > Apalone spinifera. Next base: position 289,728,269 of record CM057845.1, read on the forward strand.
AAACCAATGTTACCCACCCCTGAACGAGCATAATGGAACTCCTGTCTTGACTGGAACCATACTTCTTAGAACTGTTGCAAAGCCAAGAGTAAATAAGAATAATGGCTTTGTTAAAAAGAAATAGCCTTGGAGAGAATCCATGGCTGGTGTATCTTATCTGAATTACCAAGTGCTCAGTTTACAAACAAAAACATGTTTTATTTTCTATTTCTTCTCCTCAACCTTAGGCTCAGATCCCAACTAGATTTTCCTCCATTTTGTGCATGATTACCAGAAAATCATGAGTTTGGACAGGGAAAACTTAATGGAATATGGTAAGCATTCTGTTGCTCATGAATACAATGCAACTAAAGGCCCTGGCTGTGCAACCCTCATTCCCATGTTAGGGAATATGTGAGTAATCCCCGGGAAGTCAGTTTCATAGACTTTAAAGCCAGAAGAGGTCATTAGATCAACTAATCTGACTTCCTCTCTATCACAAGTCTTTCGTATTCACCAAGATATCCTCATGGGAAGCTCAAAGCACTTACAAGGACTGGAGACTGAACTGTGTGACATAGGGAAAAAACAGGAGAGATCAAGATGCCACCAATAATTGAGGATGCTGGGAAAGAAATTCCATACTGAGCAGAAGTGAGGGAAGGATGAAGAATTTCCTTTTGGGGAAAAAGGTGGCTTTTGGAAGCTTTAGAATGTCAGAATAAGTCCCAGACAAATGAATTAGTGACTAGAGGGAAAGCAGAAGCACTGCATGGCAATTTGCTGCTTGGCTTGTTCTGAGCACCCTCAGTAACACCACTGAAACTAGCTACCCTCATTCTGCCCCCCACAGTTGACAGGCATGGGTAATCTCCGAGGAGAAGAGGTGCAGGGTCAGAGATGAATAAGGAATACATTTATCTCATGTCATACTGTCACTTCCATGTGCATGCTGTATACAACATTTATTTGAATCTTACCATTGCAATAAATCTAAGAAAATATCAGCAACAAGAGAAGAGATTCATACAGTGCCAGACAGAATTTCAAACCTTTCCACTGGTGCTACTGCAAAGCAGAACAACAAGAAACTCTGCATCAGTGAAGTGTCACTTTTATTTATATTGATCCTACAACCACCTTTTGAGCTATTTGCACCTCACACCAAATTCATGGATCCATCCAGAAAAGAAAAGTGGACTGGCACATTTTCATCATTGCTAGGAAAAGTCTGAAATTAAAAAAACAAAGAATCTTCTTGGCTAAGTCTGAGACAGATCAACATATACATTGGATGAAATCATTTCACAAAGGTACCAGGGCTTACATAACCCTCTTGGACTTTGATCTTTGGAGGTCTTCTAAAGGAATCAAATCAAAACTCGACAGGAATCTTCAAGGGATGACATTGGGAAACCAGACAATAGTATTAGCCATTTAGTAAGTAACACTCTTGCTTCATGAATCAGTAATAAGGCAACATCCAGTCACAGTTCCATTGACCACTGTGCTTCTGGCCAAAGACACAATTTTGGAAAGGTGCGGGGAGAGGGGTTACAGATGTGCATACCAATATGTGGCTTGCTCATCTTCCCTTCCCCATGTAGCCAGACAGGAACCTCCCTGTAACATTCATTTTTGCTTGCCCCTCTCTGAGATGCCTGGAGCATACAGGGCACACACAGAGCAGTAAAACCAACATAGTCTTTTGAAGCCTTGACAGAAGGCCCAGATATGCAAGTTAACAGTGACCCTGAACAACTATGGGTGATCAAGCTAATTGCTGACCAAGAGGCTGCAGAGGAATGCCATTGACTGAAACCCATATTGATATGAACACACAGCCGTACGCAGAGGGGAGGAATCTCCCGCCCAGTAAAGAATGCCTAGTACTCACAATTTAGTTATCTTTCTTGCAAGTGTAAATTAAGTTGAAACTCCCTTGTAAGAACTGGTGCCACAAAGACAGACCAACACAATTTGGCATCTTAGATAAGAAAGAGGATACGGGTCCCTGTGGGTATAAAGATGGGTCCAGCAGCACACTTACTCTGAGTGTCAATCTACTATCTATCTGCTGGTCAGGTTAGGTGATTAGCCTCCCGAGGTTCCATGGGGACACCCACCTCGTATTCGTCTTTCCTAGGAATTGAGGGACCAACCCTGGCTTGACCCGCTGGAGTCCAGAGGCACAGAAGGGGGTAAAAATTGTACCTGTACGTGTCCTTTGTCTTAAGTGTACACATAGATTTATAGCTCTTTAAAGATTAAGTTGTCACTTGGTACCATTATTTCTATTTTCCATCTTTATTTTCTTTGTAACCATTTTAAGATCTATATTTGCTAGCAGTTAAGAAATAGAGCAATAGCCATTGTAACCATATGATTTATAAGCTTCTTTAATAAACCTGTAACTGTTTAAGCTTTAACCTGACTCCTTCAGTTGCTGTAACAGAACCAAGCACAATTTAAAAGAACTCCAGCCGGTCATAGGGAGCAGATGCAGGCAGAGCTGGGCATTTGGATCGTGTTGCCTCCGGGGGACAGATCCGTAGGGGCACCCATCAGCGTCCCCTAAGGCCGCCCGCTGCAACAGGACCTTATGTCCCAGCAGTTGAAGACTCGGGTGAAATACACACACACACATACACACACACACACACACACACACACACTGCCCTGACCATCAGCTGACACCCCCTCATATTCAGGGAGCAAGGAGAAAACACATGGCTTGTGTGCATTCATCTCACTCCCAGCTGGTGAGGGGGTGGGGGCAGAGACGTATGTGACAAGCTGTGTGCTTTCCTGTCACTCCCTGATCATGAGGGGAAGGAGAAGAAGAGAAAGCAGCATCCTGGTATGAGCAGATGTAGCCCCTCCCTATCCCTAACTTCCTGACAATGCCCTCTTGCTGCTGGCAATACTTATTTTTCTACTGGAGTTGTAAAGCTGTGTTCCTTTGTCAGTCATTGTCATACGTAGCCACAGGACACTCCACAAGAGAAAGGTGTAAGCATCTTCAAGAAAGAGTGTTTTTTTTCAACCTCAATTTCCTTATAGTTCCAATTTCACACATTTTTCTTCACATCCCAGCCAACCTTTTGCAAGAAAGTTTTTCCCTATTGATGGCCAACTCATACTATGTGCCACCACAAAAGTGACTACATTTCATCACTGAATGAGGTGGGATAGTTTCCGCGATGGACAAATCCAGAGTGTGCCATAGTGCAAAATATTCATTTATAAGATGATAAAATCTCTGAAATTATTAATTAGTATTATGGTGTATATACCAAGCTGTCTTATAAATACTTAATATAGCTCAGGATTTGAGCTAAGGTGGGCTGGCCTTGTGAAAGAATGGACTTGTAATTAAATCACAGGAATATGATTCAGGATAACTAAGTTCAATGCTTAGGGTACTACATATATCTTGTTTGATAGTGGATCAAGGTCTGTTAACTTTCTGTGCTCGATTCTCCACCTGTAGAACAAGGTAGTAGTTCTTTTTCTCAGATCTTTTGTGCATCGTACATACTTAGGTTGTAAATTCTGCAGAACTTCATCACAGATAAGTGTTGTAGGTTTTGTTATACAAAATAAATCATAACAACATGTTATGCTCCCCCTCCACCCCAACTGACTCACAGAAGTAGTCATTTTATTGATAAAAGAGTAAACAAAAATAATTAAAAAGCAATAAAGTTGAGAAGAAAACATTAACATTCATAGATATGTATTTTTTTTATGAAATTCTTGACCTTTCAAGGAATAAACTGCTTTTTCTGCCCACAGCATTTTTATATCACTTCAGACATGTTTATATCACTAAAAGGCAGGTCAATGAATCTAGGTCCCCAGTGTATCATGCTGACACTTTGAAGCTTTGATTTTTGCCAGTCAGGTCACTTCTCCAGGTAGCAGATAATATGACTTGACATTCTATAAACCCAACTATAAACCTTTACTTCTTAAAACAGAGCCCATCACTATTCATTTGAGCAGAGCCTGTTGGCATTTGCTTCTGAAACTTAGAGCAACTATAAAAGCCCAACAGAAATCTTCTATAACAAGTTTTGGGAGGTGATTTCCCAATGCGCTGCAATACTAGCACTCCATTCCATGACCATAATGCTCTTTTTTGTTTGCATGGACAGTGGCATACTGTAGGTCTGATTTTCCCCTACCTGCACCTGTTTTAAATAAGGGGTGGAGAACCTTTTATGGGTCAGGAGCCATTAACCCCAGATGAGGGCCACACACAAGTGAGAAACAAAAACAACAACAACAAAACAAAAACCCCTCACTGAGGCGGCTCCCCAACTCAAAGGAAGAAAGACATTCTCCACATTCCCCTCACACACCAGAGACTTGTGGGGCCTATACTAGTAGATTTTTTGTGCTCCAGCCCTATGGAGGACGGGTGGGGGGGGGGAGGGTTCAATCACTAGCATGAGTTCCCCAATGTTTGGGATGGGAGCCTGAGCCTTGGGGGCTGCATCCAGACAAGCTTGAGGTTGCATCCAGCTCCTAGGCCATAGGTTCCCCACCTTTAGTTTAAATGAAGGTATCAGAGACTCAGCTGGTGTAAATCAACTGATGTGGCCATTTGACTTTAGAGGAATTACTCCTCGTTTACATTGGAGTAAGGAAGACAAGTTTCAAATCCAAAGTCCGTAGATGAATGTTGGCAATAGTATATAGATCATGAGCCAAATTTTCAAATGGTGTAACTTTAGACTTTCATGGTTTATTGTAATTTACATTAGCTGATATGCCGGTTCCATATCCTTATAACTGAATAAAGTTTATTGCAGAGACCAAGGAGGTGAAGTAGCATCTTTAAATGGAGCAATGATGCATCTTTAAATAATGAAAGAGACACAAACTTTTGAGCTTAAACAATTTTGTCTTCAGGTCTGGGACAAATACTCTGAGGCTATGTCTACACTATGGGTTTTTTCTGGGATACCTCTGGTCAGAAAACTCCACCGCATCCAGGGAATGCGTCTGTTCTTCCACTTTTTTTTGCGGAAGAGTAGATATGCTCTTTCGGAAGCCCTGTCTTCCTCCTCCCACGAGGAAGAAGGGCTCTTCCAAAAGAGGAAGATTTTCCAAAATTTGGCCCAGTATAGACGGGCCAAATTTCGGAAAAGCCTCTTCCAAAAACACAATCGGAGAAAGATACGCAAATTGTGGACCGCAATTTACGTACCTTTTTCTAATACATCAGTGTAGTGCAGACATAGCCAGAGTGTCAAAAATAAATAGGATCTGCAATAAATTACATAACATAAGTAATTAAAAGAGATTTTAAGAGACCATTCAAGGTGAAATGGGCCATTAACACTTATCTAGTCATTGGGGGTAAAGGAAGAGAGGGGAAAAAAGCAAATGGGAAGAGTTGTTGATGGTTTACAGATTGTTTGTTATAATAAGCCACAAAACTAGTTTCTATGTTCAGCGCATCTTTTTTTTTTATTTTAGAAAAGTTATAAATTTAAGCTTCTAGGCTTATCTTTTGAAGGTATTGTACAAATTTCCTTTGAACTTGATGACTGAGATTATCAAATGCTCCCACACACTGGAAGAAAACAGATGAATAAGAAACCTGCATGGAAACAATGCATGAAACCCAAAACGACGTCAGTAAACAACTACAGCAACTCCACAAAAGACCATCTCTGTGAGAATCCATGGCACCAAGACCTTCCACATGATCACCACATAACACTCCAACATTAATTTATCAAGATCGCAAACTAAAACTCAATTATCTGTTCTCGTCAATGGACTGAAACTCTGCCCCACCACGGGAACTGACACCATACAAATATGGGGAACTAGAAGATTTCTTCTGGTGACTCTCTCTCAAAGAATTCTTCCTCAAGAACAATGAAACCACAATCAGTAATATGATAAAAGAATGATCTGAGTGGACACCACAGTGGCCAGAACCACACACATGATCATAACATTGATTGCTTTAACAATAAAATAGGGGTGAATTAGTCTGGTAGTCCTCAGGTTGACGCTCGCTCTTACTCCCATGCTTCTGCCCAGCACTGCTCCAGGTGAGTTGCTCGTCCAAGGCAGCCAATCCTTTTCCCTTGCACTCCATGGAGAGATCCCATTGCTCTGTTGAGCCACTTTTCTTATGTGGTCTTCTCTGGCCCTGATTGGCTTTCTCCAAGGCCTTCTCCCATTCGGCAGTGTTTGTGCAGTCTCTTTGATGGCTGCTTTAACACTCCATCTATCTGTGTGGAGCAGCCACCCTACCAAATAGACCTATCAGTACAAACATTCAGAAATGTAGATGAAGTGAGCCAGGGAAACTTTTTCAAGGACATAAGATCAATGACTTCATATTAAGTGGATGGATGAGCCTGTCCAGAAAGAATAAGCACGTCTGTATCTTCTCCCAAATATTTGTCTATGCCTAGTGTCAACCTATATTTTTTTAAAGTTGTAACAAAACTATGAATGTTGTTTCACTTCTATTTTCTGCAAAGTGAAATGATTATTCTAGGTCTGTCTTAGAGAAAAAAGCAGATCAGCACAAAGGTGTTATCAGTCCTGTGAGGTCCTGCACAGTTCCACTCAGATACATCAGGCTCAGTGACATTTTCACAAGAAGCTAGTAACTTTCCATTTATAGAGAGACCCTGAGGGATAACAAACTTGCATCTTTGTTTCATGGGACTAGTGGCAAATAGTGAGTCAAGCCAGTTTCTTTTGCACCGTACCTACTTTTTATATCTAATCCACATGAGATAGATAACCTTTAACCATTTTCTGTTAAGATTCCCTATATTTTTTATATCTGTCCCTGAAAGACAATTAAACATAGGATCAGTCTATGAAACAGAGTAACATTACTTTTTTGCCTGGGGCAACTAATGGGGGCATTGGATTGAACATTCAACATATATTTCAAATTTAGACACTGAATCTGACCATTACATTAAAACCTTTGAATTTATTCCTCAACATTTGTCTAATTATCTGACCTTTTCTATACAGCATTGCATTCATACATTAAAGAGCAGGAACAGTGTTCTGCATCTTAATGCTCCTGGGGCTCTAAGATTGCCCACAAGCTGTCATGAACATCTTTATTAATTAGACCCCAGCTTAAAGTAACAATACCATTTATTTCTCTTCCCACCAGTTGGATATATAATGCATTAGCCTCAATACAGTGTGGTCAGGTGCAATCAGTGTTGCAGTTCTATTTATAAGTCACCCAAGATAAAAAAAAGTTATACTAAAAAAAAAATCTGCCCTGAGAAAACTGAAATTCAAGCCTTGTGCCTTTTGTATGTAACAATTGAGTTTTCTTTGCCAAGACTGTTTTGTCTTGTGATTTTTTTTCCTGCTTGTGTAAGTGGAAGACTAAACGTCTTATGACCTACAGTCTTATGTTTATGCATGTAATTAACAAAATGCTGATCTGTTACTCTGGCATAACTCAGAAATAACTCGATTGATTTATTGTAATAAAACCAAATTGACACTAGCTTAAATTGCTCCAATATGACACAATAGCTGTGTCTTCCATGGCCATTCAGCTGACATTACTAACTATATGTTAGATGTATACTGACCATATCCTTGGCGTGGGGCCAATGTAGCATTTGCAGTGTAGACCACCCTTTATATTACATTGTGATATTCTTAGGATCATTATGAAACATTCATATATTTTAACACAAAATAACCCCAACAACCCTAACCCTTAACTAGTTATTATTGTCCTTGTGTTCCTTTATTTAAGCCTGAGTAACTGAACTTTGCATGCTATAAATCCTCCTTGCTCTTCAGTTGGTATTGGCCACCATTTGTCAGCTGATAATTTTTATTCACTGTTGAGCTAGACTCTATTTAAATCAGTAACTTAGAGCAGTAGTTCTCAGCCAGTAGTCTGGGGCTTCCTGAGGGACGGTGAGCAGACTTCAGGAGGTCAGCCAAGTAGAGCCAGTATTAAACTAACTGGGACTCAGGGCAGAAAACCAAAGCCTAGGACCCTAAGCTCCCAATAATTTGAGGTTGAAGGCAAAGCCAGAGCAATTGAGCTTTGTGGAGGTCCCACTGGTCTCAGGCAGTTGCCCTGCTTGCTACTCCCTAATGTTGGCCTTGGCTTTCATATGCAGAAAAAAATGTGCCGTACACGGGCCATGGAGTTTTATAGCATGTTGGCGGGGGGCTTCAGTAAGTAAAAAGTTAAGAACCCCTGATTTAGAGATCAAAGTCAATTTGTTATAGCAATCTTAAATCACCCTAATCTATGGTACATGAGTTTACAGATTTTCCCAAGCACTAAATGCAGGAGATAGAATCAGTAAAGCTATCTAAGTGCATGTTCAATTTGACAGATCTTTTATCCCTTGCCTACACATTATTTCTTAGTATCTTCCTTTCCACATTATTAGCCATATTAATCAATGCTTTAATTTGTTAGTCATACAATGAATTTACACCTCTGATTTCTGTAACTTGTGCTGCATGTCACTGCTTGTATAAAAGGTGCTATTTAAATGTAGCTGTCATATTTCATGATTCTAAGGGGTAATGTAACTAGAAATATGTGCTAAATATACTGCTGTCCAGCGTCTCTTTTCAGTTATATGAAAAAACTCTATTGAAACCATCATTGAGAGATGAATCTGACTCATGGTATCATTCATATTATTGTTAATATTTCATACATGTCTTGCACAGATGTGGTGCAACCAACAGCCTCTTTACTATACAAATGATAAGACCTCTGGATGGCCTGTTTAAGTAGACTGCAATCTTGTAAGCCTGATTTATTAGTATGACAAACATTTAAACTGGGAATATCTGGTGACTGGACCTCCATTAATTCATGGTATATATTTCTCATTTTTTTTCTGATTCAAATGAAGTAAAGCCTTGTGTGAAATTATTGCAAAGAACAAATCAGAGACTAGAATAACACACACACACGCACACACACACATATATATGTGCTCCAAAATATCAGAAAGAAGTTCCTTGCAATTATTGACCAAGCACATCCTATTATAAATACTACAAATCTGGAAGAATGGCAGTTAATAGCTTTTTCTCAAATGCAAGGGAAGGATTTTTTTAAACTTTCAAAATTATGTTGCTATTTTCTTCTCATTTACCTGACCTAAAGCTCTTGAATCTTGTTTCAATATACTTGATATCTAACTCCACATGTTGTAGGGTGCTTTAATCAAAGCTTGGAAATACCTCGTCCTCCTCGTTGTTTTGGGCATATGCTCTGTCAAGCCATCACCCTTTCCTGGGTTGCCCTCCACTACTCTGTGCCACTCCCTCACTTTTTGTGGCCTCTCTCTCACTTCAGGAACTACAGCTTCACCTTTGTGACTCAGCCTCCAGCCCTGTCACTACATGGTTTTCCCTTGAGAGGTGTCAAAGCCCTTCTAAAAAAAAATAGCAGTCTTCTCTTTATGGCTTTGACTGTGCCACTGTTCTCATGGTGGGTAGGAGAATGGAGGTCTGCCCTCTACACCAAGTTCCAGTTTAGGGATCCTAGCTCTAGCTACAGTGGCCTGCTCACTCACATATGTTGTTTTTCCACGACTCCTTATAGCTTCCTACTTCTCAGCTTTATTTTCTGTCTTCCCTCCTCTTCCCTGGGTTTATCAGCCCAAATGCCCTCCTTCCAGGAAGGGACTGCAGACTACCTGGCATCATAACACTGAATATACCTTCCTTCTTCTGCAACTCCTCTTGGCTATCTGCTCCCTGGTTTTATAGAAGCCCCAATGTGTTCTGCACATGTGAGCATCCCCTAATTAGGGCCTTCCTCTCAGCCTAATTATCCCCCAGCTTCTGCACATTAGTTTAATTGTCCCCTTTGGCCTACATTAACCCTTTCAGGGCAAGCATTGTGGATATACCATACTATCCCTTTACATTTTCCTTCAGAAATACAAATGCCCTTTTAAAAGTTCCTGTATAACATAAATCAAAAGCCATTATAGGAATTTACCTTTTTCTTCCAGGATAAACTCAGGTTTTTGTATGACACATTGCTGACCTTATTTGCATCATTATATCCATATTCCTCTGACACTTTTCACCATTCAGTTTTATGTGACTTTTGGAGTTGTACTGTCTTAATTTTCTCTTTGCCTTAGGGTTTCACATAGTAAAATGTGGTGGAAATAGAGCACATCTTCCAGCACTAGGACCTTTAAAACTAGACTGTGGGGAAGGGGCATTAGAGAAAATATGGTAGTGAATCTTCATGCATCGGCAGATCAGGGGCTGTAATGCCTAACATGTTCATCTCTTACCTCTAGGATTCTGATGTTTCCTATTGTCACTGTGAATTTCCTCTACAGGCGTTGGTACTGCATCATACTTCTTACTATAAATGCAAAGATATATCAGACAGCTCAGCAGAAGTGCTTAGTATGCATCTGTGTCTGATTCCATAGCTAAGTGCTCAGGGCCTTGGCTGTGAAAATAATCTTGAACCAAGTGAAATGTATACAGGATCTTTTCTGACACATCTAGACTTCCAAATTAAGTGCACACCAGTTGTTAATATTTTAGGAGTCCCATGAGAGACATTGCTGGGGAGGATGACTTTGATGAAAAAAGTAATATTTTAAAAGGAGCATTCAATATCTTAATTGACTTCACATTTTTCTCTATATAAATCCATAGTGCAACCACATCTTGAATACTGAATGCAGATGTAATTGCCCCTTCTCAAAAAAAAAGTTATATTGGAATTGGAAAATGTTCAAACAAGGGCAACAAAAATGATTAGGTGTATGAAACAGCTTCCATACATCTGATTAAGGAGAGCTTAATCAGAATGGGATTTTTCAACTTGGAAAAAATATGACTAAGGGTGGAAATGATACAGTCATGACGGGTGTGGAAAAAGTAAATAAGGAACCGTTATTTGTCCCTTTTCATAACACAAAAACTAGGGGTTACCAAATGAAATTAATAAGCAACAGATTTAAAACAAACAAAAAGAAGCATTTTTCATACAACACTCAGTCAACCTATGGAACTCCTTGTCAGAAGATGTTTGCCAGAAGTTGGCAATGGGTGATAGGAAATGGATCACTTGATGATAAGCTGTTCTGTTAATTTCCCCTGTGGCACATGGCATTGCCCAGTGTCAGGAAACAGGATACTGTTTTAGACATACTTTTGGTCTGTCCCTGTATGGTCATTTTTATGTTCTTATGACACTTCTATTTTTCATGTGAGTGTAAAATTACATGCCTGACTAAAAATGTACCAGGGCACTACTGAAACTCAGTCAGCAGTGATGGGGCAAATAATGCAGTTTAATAACCTATATATATATAGAGAGAGAGAAGTGTAAATGTTGTGCCAGTTCAATTGGATTTTGAAATAAGGTTCCTTGTGGAATTCGGTAGACTCCAGTTGTTGTGTAATTCCATAAAGGCTAGTTATCCAGCTTCAATGTACTTCACACTGAGTTTGATCAGCTTCCTTTGCTTGCAATGTAGCCTTCATGAGGAAGAAATTCTATTTAGCTACTTCTTATTCTCTTCAAAAATGAAGCTCTGTGATATTATTCCAAGTTAAATAGATATCAAATTTCTTTTAATACACAATTCTTTTCAATACTGACCTTAGGTTAGAAAGTGGCCGAGTAGTATAATAGTCAGAAACAAAGGCCAAAATTGTGAAGGGAAAATAGGCAGTGCAAGACTTTAGACGAAGCTTGGTTAGTTTTGCAAATTGAGCAGTAAAACTTGAGAAATGCCAGTTCCCACCCAAAGAGCCTCTACAATTCACAATAGAAATAAAAGGCCAAAATTTTGGCTGGATCTGCACTTATGCACATGCATCAGCAAAACCACAGAGAGCAGAAAGCAAGTACAGAGTAAAAAGCTGACTGCAGAGATTCTGCCAACAGCAAAAATTCATAGAAGCCCCCATGAACCAATTGTGTAAGAGCCCAAGTGTAAAGGAACAGTAGACATGGTCTCTTTACATATACACATTTACCTACATGGGAGCCCTAAACAAGACACATATGCCCCAATCCCTGCCACACAAATCATTCCTACTCTAAGGTCAAGCTACTATAAACTGGGACCTGATTCTTCCACCCTTACGGCATATAGCACCTTATTCAGCAAGCAGTTCCAATCACGCCCCAGAGCTACTTATGGAGCAAGGTACTAAATAGGAATAAGGGAGGCTTAATGTGATCCCTTGTGTTAATTTAAGAATTCCTTTCCTATTACATTTCAGGGCTAGCTTGTATCTTCAGGCACAGCCCGAAGCAAGGAAGGGTGAGGTAGATGCACTATCCCAGGAATAGCATTAGGAGCTGTTGTGCTACAGATACCACCCCCCAGGCTCATTTCCTTTCCTGCTTTCTGCTCACTCTCTCCCTCTCTCTGTCTCTCTAGAGCAGTTATTTGCTACTGGCTTATGCCAGCAGCAAATTCCATCATCTCCCACACACTGTTATCAGTTGGAGTGGTCGAGTATTCAGCCTGCTCCATTGCAAAAATAGAATAACAGTCATGAAACAAACATTTACTCCTACGGACCTAGACCAAGCCTGACCAGGGGGTTCTTTCTCCCTTTTCTCTTCCTGTATGGATATGAAGTTCAAGGTACAGTACAATCTAGCTCTAAAGGAGTTGTATATTCAAGAACCTCAATTTCATTCAATGTATTATCTCCATATATTAAGCACACTTATTTGGGATAAGACCAGATTCAGCTCAGGGAAGCTGGTTCTCTCTTTGTACAGCCTGCCATTGAAGGACAAATGTAGATAAATACTGGTGTGACAGAGTCAGATTTACTGCTGGAATTATGTCAGAAGCTTAGGGCAGGGTCACATTAAAAATATCCATTGTTTTATCAATCAGAAATGCAAAAATGAGACTTCTGATTTCAGTGTTTGCCTTCGTGCATTTAAAAAAAAAAAAAAAAAAAAAAAAGGAAAAGCATCCATAAGGATCTGCTCTGTTTTTGATTTTTACAAGTACAGCATGAGGCAATGTAAACTCCAGCTCCACACAAAAAATCCCCCCAAAAACCCAAACAAACACATACACATAAACCAAAATAAAACCAACAAACAAAAAATCTCATGCTTTTGACACAATTAGATCTCTTTATTCATCATGCAACTTCTGAGACATTTTACCCATCACTCCCAAAACATAGCAGAAAAAAAGGCGAGTTCTCTGTTGCACTGAATAAAAATATAGAAGTTATAACAAACACAATAAGAATCACTAGTGCCCACTATTCATGTTAGGTGTCACATTTAATGCTGCCCCCAAAAAATCGTATACTTAATTTATGTGCAGTGGTGCAGAAGTATTACCTCAGAGATGACATGTAAAATCAAATATAGGTCAGGGACTCAGAATGGCTGCTTGGAGCTGCTCAGGAAGTTCACAGCCACCATAACTGAGCTGTGGGAGATTTCCCTAATGCAGGAGGATCCTTACATGGGGTAAAGCTGGTGTAATTACCCAGTCATGCCAATATGTGGGGACTAAGGGTTGTGACCAGAGTTTTTTGCACTCTGCCAATCTGGTGCTGGCATAATGGCTTCTAATGGACCATTCCTGATGATGTGACTTAGCATAGCTGTACGGGTGGGAGACCACTCCCCCCCTCTTCTTCTCCTAGTTCGGGGTAAGGGTTTGCCAGTCTTTACTAACTCTAACCTGCTGTCCGGCACGGGATTCCCCGGAGACCCCCGGTTCGCGGGGATAGGGGGGTCCGGGCCCACCCTCTCTCCCAGACCCCAGCCCAGGGCCCTAAGGGCAGGTCCGTTGTGACCTACCTAGCCGGCGAGGCCAACACCCGAAACTCACCGGCTCCGCGCCCCGCCCTGGGCTACTTCCTATCCCGCTACCTTCCCATAAGACCCCGGTTGCCCCATGCACCCTGCCCCCGGTTCAGTCTTCCCGAGCGTGCTCCTCCCCAGCCTCCGCTGTCTCCTCTTCCAGCCTCCACTGCCTCGCTCCCCCAGCCTTCGTTGCCTCCGCTGCCTCGCTCCCCCAGCCTCCGCTGCCTCCTCTTCCAGCCTCCACTGCCTCGCTCCCCCAGCCTCCGCTGCCTCCCCCTTCCCGCTCCTCCTCCCGGCTCAAATGACCCGCGCCAGCGTCCTAGCAGCATGACGTCAGCCGCTGCACACGCTACCTCTTCCCCCCTTCCCCCCGTCCGACTCCGACATGGCGGCGGGCATCCTGCCCAGGCCCCGCCCCCGCCCCTCAGCTGAGCGGCGGCGGCGGCAGTGTAGGGGCTGCACGCCACTGGCGCGCCCGGGGCCGCCCCCAGGAGCATGAGGGCAACCGCAGGTTCAGTGCGGGGCGGGTCAGTCTCCGCGGGGCGGCGGTGGCCTGCCCCGTCACAATAGCCCAGAGGTGGGCAATATTTTTTTACAGTGGAGGCACTTAATTTTGGTACTAGTCACGGACTGGCTCTCCCTCCCCTCCCCCGAAGAATCTGGGCCTGGTGTGTAAGGTGCAGGGTTGAGGCCGGTCCCTTACACTAGCCTTCCCTCAGAGTTGTCTGGGTGGGAAGCTTTGAAGTAAAAACAAAGCAAAGGTCTCATGGCTCCCTGCCCTGCCTCTATTGCATTGCCTGGCAGCCACTTGGGATTGCTACCACTATTTAAAGGGCTTAAGTCTTCAGCCCCTGTCGGGGAAGCACTACAACTAGGAGCCATGAAACATTTAAATAGGATCCTGCTGCCTGATCCACCACCTGGAAATTTCATGACATAGGCAGCAGAATAAAAAATGGAAAACTGCCAGATACAGTTGGTGGGCCAGATCAAAGCATTAGGCGGGTCGCATCTAGCCCCCAAGATGCATCTTCTCCAGCCCTGGCATAGTCTCTAGACTGCTCTAAATTATGCTGAAAGCTGAAACAGTCCTACTAAAAAACCATTAGTGGACACACTGGCTTAGAGCTGCCTTCTCAGTTTCTCCCCCTTCTCGGGTTCTGTGCTGAGTACAGGAAATTGCACCCAGGGGTAATTTTATTTTAATGTTATTTATAAATGGGCTAAGTGGGTAAATGACACACAGCTGCTCTGCAGATTGTAAACTATTTGAGCGAAAAATGGGAAACATTTTGTAAATTAAATGCCTGAACTTATTGACACTTGTACAAAACTGAAATATTATGATGTGGAAAAAATTAATATATTCAAAACACTTTAATCTGCTTAAATTACATTATGCTTGATTTGTTTTTAATCACTGTAAATAATCAAGATTCATAAGAAGACTCAAAACTATTGGTTACTTAAAGAGATGTATATCGTCTTATAGCCTACAGAACTGGGCCTACCAAAATCCTGATAGCTGCCATTTCTTAATTATATTTCAAGCCACTTAATACTGCAATAATTGCTATAAAGTTGCTCATTGCTGACTGTTCCTTTTGAAGTATAGTACAAGTTTAAGATACTAGTTATGCAAGATTTGGAATATCACCAAGAGATGTTGTCTTTATTTCTTCAATGCCATAGAGTTTAAATCCAGGAGGGACCATTAAATCATCTCACCTGACCTCCTGTAAATCACAGGCCATTAAATTTCATCCAGTTACCCTGGTGCTGATCCCAGTAAATTCAGTTAAACTAAAACTGTTCAACACTCCAGAGAGTAAACTGTCGTGGACTCCAGGAAGGGAGCAGGTGACACTGGGGCATCAATACCCAAGAGTCCTGCAGTGACAGAGAATTGATGAGGAGGGTTCTGCCCAGATGATCCTAGCAGATGAGTCATGTTTTGTGCTGTGGAGGAAAGTGGAAAAGCTCTTTTTATGTCTGTAGGCTTCTAGCATGGCATCCCAGTGCAAGGTAAGACCTAGCTGGACCTGTGTGATATGACATCACAGCTGAACATCCCACCTTCCAAATGAAATGGCAACGATACAAAAGCACTATGTTCCCACAGGTTTGTAGATCCTTTG
>CM057845.1:289768215-289781427 GCA_030068395.1 Apalone spinifera
GAGGCTAAAAATGAGAGGTTCAGTGTGCAGGATGGGGCAGGTGAGGAGCGGGCTGGGGTTGGAGTGGAGGGATTGTAGCAGGCAGGATGCAGGAATCTGGGTGGGTGGTAGGTTGAGGGTTGGATGCAGGGTCTGCGTAGAAGGAGGCAGAGGATGGGGGCACCGACCTGGCACAGCCCCTGGAAATTGAGGTGGCTCCACAATGCCAGCACTTGAAGGTACCATCCTGCCATTCCCATTGGCTGCAATTCCCAGCCAATGGGATCCATGGTGGTGGAGCCTGCGAATGAATGCAGGAGCAGAGCTTCCTTGCACTGCCATTCCTCCAAAGTACCAAGCTACTTCCTCATCCCTGCTGGGGAAAGCTGGCCTTCAGCTACCTTGATCTGGCCTGTGGGGCTCAGGGGCCCCCATCTTCAGAGCAGGGAGCCAGCGCTAATGCTCCAGCCATGCAGGAGCACCCAGATTGACTCTAGTGCCTGTGCCAACTTACCCTGCTGTGGGAGGGAGAGGGGAGTCCTTAGGCTCAAGGGCTGCATCAAGGCAAGCCATGGGCCAGGGCCACAGGTTCCATATCTCTGGCTTAAAGCCAGAAGGGAGCACCAGATCCTCTAGTGTGACCTATTATATACCATAAACCACCAGTACCACCCCACACCCACACATGAGATAATCTTAGCAAATGGCCTGCACCCACATGCTTCAGAGGAAGGTGAATTCTCCCCGCCCCCCAAAGTCAATGCCATGTGATTGTTATAGTGAATGTGATTGTTACATTCTCCTTTTAAAAATGTGGCAGGCTTGGCAGGAAAAGTTTTTGGTTTCCATTGACAAGAGCTGTTGCATGCAGATAGGAAGAATACACAAAGAGCTGTTGGCACCGTTATTGAATGTAGGGTAGATAATGTAAGAAACTATTTACAGAGACACTGCAATTGTATTATCAGTCTGGCCATGTGCATACAAATTGAGTTCCTGGTGCTGTCTTCAAATGTTTCCTTCCTGTCACTTGTGCTCTTTCTTTCTAGTTCCATACAGGTTGCTGCACTTTGGAAACTAAATGGAAGCTGGAGTTTTGTCGATTTTGTTTCCTTCGTTTCTTATAACACAGTCTGCAACTATAAAAGTTCAAATGGATAATTAAAACTATAACCAAGTCCCCTCTTGAAACCTTTACTAAGGACCAAATTCACCCTGTCTGAGTTAAGCATAAGGACAGAGAGTGAAGACAAAGGTAACTTCATACCACCTTTATGCCTTCCCTCATAGGAGGCTCCCAGAAGCCAGGCAAGAGCAGTCTCAGCAGCTGACCTAACTTGTGCAGGGCCACCAACAGTTCCTAGTGTCCATTTCAGCGGCAGGGAATTGTATAGAAGCTGTGGGCACACATGGGCTGGCCTACACTAAGCACAGTTGTACAGATTGTGTGCAACCAGGTACACTGATTCTGTGCCTGCCACATACTCCATCTGTGGAAATTCCACAAAGGGCCCTTGTCCTTTAAGGCCCAGTAGTACTACTCAAGCACAGGCCTGAGTAAGGGAACATGTAGAGGAATTTGTAGGTCAATAATTCACCACAAGCAATACAAAGCAGCAACTAAAATGCCAGTACAATTTTCTGTGATGTTATTACTGGAGAGAAATTAAAGAGAGATATTTAAGGATCCTACTTTCAAAATCAAGCTTGATTTCCCTGAATTAGGGAATTAGCTACAGTAAAAGAAAAAGCAAGTGTCTTTATTAACAGGAGTGACGAGGAGTCCCATTCCATGAGAAAGAAGGGGGCTTTTGAAAGAGGAGGTTTTTCCAAAATTTGGCCCAGTCTAAACGGGCCAAATTTTGGAAAAGCCTCTTCCATCAAAAGTATCAGAAAAAGATACATTTTGTGTATCTTTTTCTGATAGATCCTCACAGTCTAGCAGTACCCTAAGAGGATTTTGCAAATCAAGCCAAAAGATAGCCCCCGTCCCACGTATTAAAGGTTAGACATGCAGACCTAATGTGTGAAGTTTCAAGTTAATCTTATGGTTAGCATACCAATTAGGTCAATATATAAATTAGCACTTAGGTAGCTGTATATATTTTAGAAAATATTTTGGGAGTTCATTTTCAGATTTGTATCTTCCTACTTTCCAGAAAAAAAATTGATTAAAAAAGCATCCTAAACTAGGTTTCTTTGCTAGCAAGAAAATAACAGGTGAGATTGCTTTAACAAAAACTTGCTGAAATTCCATTGTTTAAATATATATATAAAATTATGTCATTAAAGTTCTCTGCCAGACCAATAAATATTGATAAAAATGCAATATAAGTTCATCTGAAATCTCTCCTGCCTACTGGACAGTCAGCAACAGATCCCACCTGTATGTATAATAAACTCTTGATTTATGCTATTTTAATTAGTTTATAAATAATTCATAATTGAAATACTTTCCAGACCTAAAAAGTCTGCATTAATGTGGCTGTAGATCTACTATATCATAATTTATATTTCACCCTATTTTCATTCCTGGGAGTTATACATGACATTTCCCAGAAGTTATATGTACTTTTCATTTTGCCAGTTTTGTTAAACTCATGATTATCAGAAAAAAATATTTACACTGACTTCTGCTTCTCATAAAAAAAATCAAGGAAGTTCTTGTTATTTACTGTGTTTCTTTACTATAGGTCAGCACTATTTGGGTTGGAGTATAATTTGATGTACTTCGGAAGATTGCTGAGTAATACAAATTAAAATCACAAAAATAACACATGGACACAAATTGTTGACAACGGCCTGTGTTCTGCAACTCCATGCAAAATAAGTTGATGCAATTGAATAGCTCAAGGTCCAAGAATTGTGTAAAGTAGCGGTTTGACTTTTTCTTTTGCAAATAACCAATATGAAACATTTTAGACATTTATTAGGCATAAATAAAATGAAGGAAAGGAAAATAGGAACAATATTAAATTTAAAAAAGATGTTTAAAAACTTTAAAGTTTCCTGAATTACCTTTCCTTTTTGTTTTATGGATTCTTTTATTGCCTGGTCCAAATTATGTTGAACTTGATAGGAATTTTTCCATAGATTTCAGTGGGCTTTGATTAGGCTTCTATAATGGAAAAACCATTGTTTGACTATTTGTCAGATAATATTCAATGTCCTTGGGAGGAGAAGAGAGAAATCCAGTTTTAGGTTGTAATTTTTGGGTGATTGTTGTTGAAATTTGATTGTTTCTTCTTCAGACAAGAGTAATTGTTTCCTCCTCACAATATGCAAAGAAGACTAAAGATCATTTCCAACTCCTCTTGAAGTCTATGAGAGGATCTTAGGTGACACCAACGTGCGTTAAATGAGATTTCAGAATCAGAAGTGAAAAGGATTTTTTTAACTCAATGAAAGATAGGGTAGGCTGTTAAGTGGATGAAATGTTATTACTCACACAGGAATTTGGCCAGTGCATGAAGAACAACATCACCACTCCAGTAAAAGATACTATATTAAATTAAAATCAGCAAGTATGTAGGACCGCTATAATTCATCCAAATTGAGGTATTTATTTGGGCCCCATTTCCATAGTCTTCGAATACTTCACAGACAGTCTTGAATTTATCTGGAGAGCTCAGATGGAGGTAGAGATAAGAAATTTGAAGAATATAGCTGAGTTTTATATTTAATTTGGAACTGGTAGGCAACCTAAGTTGCCCAAAACATGATCCTATGTAAGATGCCTTTCTTTGGAAATAAGAAACAAAACTAATGTTCACATGATCAATACTACCAGGTTTCATTAGCAACTTTGCACTGATTGCAGAGATTGAAATTCTGGAATACGTCCTCTGGGTCTAATGCAATTCAATATTGTAGACAGAAGTACTGTGGTTAGACAAATAGGTTCAGCACAGACAGATACTTCTGTACTAAACATCTATATTTTTATTGGAACACATATTTTCCTTTAACTGCTATAAAACACTTAGACAGAAAACAAAACATAGAGTAATAAAGCAAAGCAAATTCTAATAGATTGAAATGGATTTGACCTGAAACAGACACATTTCAACTGCATTCAGTTTGAATCAACAAGAGGTTTGTTCCATATCAGGTATGTTATAACATATATACATTATAGGCAAAGGGATTGCTCCCCACATACATTTAATAAAACAAATCCTCTTCAGTAAAAGTCCTATTTTGTTACTAGTCCAATATCCTGTTTTCTCACAGTGGACAATGCCAGGTGCTTCAGAGGGAGTGGGCAGAACAGGCAAGCATAACCTGTCAACCACTTCCAACAATCAGAGGCAAGGGAAAACTCAAAGAATGGGGTATATTCCTGCCCTTTCTAGCTAAAAGCCATTGATGTACCTATCCTCCAAGAACTTATTTATTCTTTTTGAACTCTGTTAGGGTATGTCTACACTTGTACCCTAGTTCGAACTAGGGATGCAAATGTAGGCATTCGAAATAGTAAATGAAGCCGAGATTTTAAATATCCCATGCTTCATTAGCATAATCTCAGCCGCGCACTGTTTCGGAACCCTGCTGTTTCGAAAGTGAAAGTGCACTCCGGGCCGCGTTAGTTTGAATCAAACTACAGTAATGTTACTCCTCAGTTCTGTGAGGTCTCTTTGTAAACCTTTGGAGTCAGCTTTGGACTCAGCTATCAAGTAATTTTGTATTGTTTGCAAATGTTGTCACCTCATTATTTCACCCTTTTTCAGATCATTTATTAATATGCTGAATAGCGCAGGTCACAGAACAGATGCTTGAGGAACCCCACTATTTCCTTCTCTTCACTGTGAAAACTGATGATTTATAGCTAACCTTTGTTTACTATCTTTTAATCGGTACTGACCCATTATAGGACCTTCCCTCTTATCGCATGACCACCTGCTTTGCTTGAGAGCTTTTGGCAGATGCTGTTGGAACGTCCAAGTTCTCTATATCCACTGGATGACCCTTTTCCACATACTTGTTGACATCAGAGAATTCTAATAAATTGGTGAGGCATGATTTCCCTTACAAAAGCCATGGAGCTTTTTCCCTATGTATTGTATTTATCGATATGTCTGATAATACTCCTCTTTGCTATCGTTTCAACTAATTTGCCTTGTAGTCAAGTTGGTCTTATTAACCTTTGTCAGGGCTGTTTCCCACTCTGGCACCCTGAGTGCAGAAGCTGGGGCCTACAAGAGACCTTAAATACTTTGCCTCTATAGGCTCTGCTTACAAAAACTCCCCAGAGTCACAGATGCACTGACTTTGGGTGGGGTAGCTGCCACCTCCAAGTGAAACAAAAGAAAACCCCTTTCTTCTTGAACCCAGGAAGAAAGTACTTGGACTTCCTTCCCCAGGGTACTCCAGGCTCCTCTGCCACAAGAGAGTTTGAAAAAAGAAACAAAAGAAAACAAACTGTATCTCTGATAGCTGACCTCTCAGGCTAGGCAGACACATGAATCAAATCATTGCCTTAAAAAGGTGATTTTATTAATAAAACAAAAATATACTTGATAAAACATACTTGATTGCTAGGTGTTACAGCAAACTGAGTAAAACAAATTAAAAGACAGAGAAAATCTCTGGGTAAAGCTTAGATAGTGAATGGGGGAACAGCACATAGACTTTACATAGAGAAGCTTAAGCAAACAACCAAAACAAAAAAAAAATACTCTGATCACAACTAAATACACATTTTTCCTCTACTCACAATCCATGCTGATCTGTATTTCAAGGACCAGTTCACTCCCATGTGCAATATTTGTTATAGGCATGGTAATTTTGATTACTGCATCTGCTCCCTCTAACCCTTAACTTAGAATTCGCACAAAGGAAGAGCAGACCAGGTACATATATACAATTCAGATTTCAACTTTGTATCCCATTGCTTCTTCTGGCCCCCTACCAACATCCTTGCTAGCTACCTGAGTTTAACTCTTTAGTCACCGAGTGCTGGCCAGCATACCTCCTATCCATTACTACCTGTAATTTTCTTGATTTTCTCTGGAGCCTTTTTTAAAAATCAGCATTACAATTACTATTGTCCAGTCATCTGGTGTAGAGGGTGATTTAAGTGAGAGGTTACATACCACTGTTAGCAGTTCTGTACTTTCATCTTGAGGTCTTTCAGAATTCTTGGGTAAATACCAATGGTTCCTTATTTTTATGTAGTTCCCCTTTTTTGAAGTTTAATACTACTGTAATGGGCTTCTTTGATATTTGCCCCCCTCCCTCCCCTCCAAAGATGTTAAATATAATAACCTGACATTTGCTATTACAAAGCAGTAAAGTTCTATTCACCCCTTGGATGAGATCATGTGCTCTACTTCAGACTAAATAAAAAATTGCCTCTCCCCTTGTCGGTTTCAGAATCTGCTTCTCCAAGAAGTCATTATCTAACATGTATAGACATTTAAACTCCTTTACGCTTCTTGAGGTGACATTTACCCAGTGAATCAGAACAGTTGATATAACCCATTATTATTGTATAATTTGCTTTTTATAGTTTCTCTAATCAACATGAGTATTTCACAATCACCACTACCACTCTGGTCAGGTAGTCAGTAGTATATTTCTATGTCATTCACATCCACCGAGATTCCATACTACGGTTTGATTGGTTAAGCTTTTTACTCTATTTGACTACTGTATATGCTTTCTTTTGAATATAGTACCACTCCCCAACCAGCACACCCTATTCTGTTATTCCTATATAATTTGAACTCACGTATTCCCAAGTCCTATTCATTGTGCTTATTCCACCAAGTTTCCACAATGCCTGTTCTATTGATATCCTCATTTAACATCAGGCACTGTAGTTCACCCATCTTAGTATTTATACTCATAGCATTTGTATATAAGCATTTGTGTTCATTTGCCTTCATCTGTTACATTTAAAGGAGACTCTTACGTTTTGACAGTTCTTCACTAGCTCCTACCTGTACCTTAACAACTTTTTTCTTATCATCTTTATCAGGAGATAGATTTCCTTCTTTAGCAAATTTCTTCCTAATTACTTAAGGGAACACTAATATGCTGTTTGCATGCATAGCCATGGGCCAAGAAAATGATCTACCTGCATCTGAAATGTACTCCAATGACATTTCTCATACTATTGCTGCCTCAAGTACACTCTAAAGGAACACATAAATCCATTTTATTTAAAATAACTCAAAAAAATTCTTATAAATTAATTCTGTTCATTCAATAATTAATTACATTAATTCTGCTTGATTGCTCCCCTGCTAGAGTCTTCTCTTGGTAAAAGTTGGTTTGATTCAGAAAATTACTGCTGTTTCATCAACATTAAAAATGGATTCAGAATAACAGCCAGCAAAAAGTAATGTGCAAACATTTGCTATCTTACTCAGGGATTGCATACAGATCACGCAGAATGCTGCATTTCAATGCATTTCAATGCAGCATAATTTGTTGTCTTTGTACTCATTATCCTAAATTGTGAGGGAGCAGGCATCTTGCATTCTATCAACAGTCTCAGTCCTTTTTTTCACTTCTGCTTGTATCTTCTTTTTGATCCAACCCATCTGAGAAACTAGAAGCGCACAGTACTAGAGAATTTCTCTCCAATTTTCCTCCCCTCCTCCATGCCTCTCTAGCAAGGAAGTGCTTTTGCAGTCAATCGAACTGTTCTATCCAGAGGAAATTGCAGCTTTTTTCACAATGTAGACCATCTCCAACAGATCATACCTGGTTTTTTGGTGGGTTTATGAGCAGTGCATTGAGAGCAATTAGCATTTGAATTAAGCTACATGAGGATAACAACAGGCGATTACCCTATTTAACAGCTGTTAAGTGGTGTTAATTGCTGCCTATAGACCACAAGCTGAGCAATTTCTTGCATACTGTATAAACAGAATGAAACAAACTGGATGGTGAAAGGGAAAAATAGGACTGGAAATCTGTGCACGAATCCAAAATGGGCATTCAGCTAAAGATATTACTGTACATTTAGAGCAGTGTGAATGATTTGTGGCAAATAATTTGTAAAATTCACTCTGTTTGAGAACTGTTCAGGAGGAGATAATAATTTCTATTAATTTGTTAGATGTTTGCAGTTCACATTTTTGCCTATGGCTATATCAAATAGAGTTGGCTTCTGATACTCTTACACGTGTCAGATATCTCTTTGTTTCCTTGGGACAAACTCTGAAGTTAACACATGGCTCCTCAGAGCTTAATTCATAAATAAAACATTTTTCAAATTCAATAGAAGCAAGAGGAAGACCAAGGATTGGGTAGGCCTGTTACTTAGTGAAGGAGGGAGGAACAATAACAAGAAAATATGGACATGACTGACGTACTAAATAACATTATTACTTCGGTTTTCACCACAAAGGTTGGTAGAAACTGGACATCTACCTTAATGAATGCCAATGAAAATGAGGTAGGATCTGAGGCTGAAATAGGAAAAGAACAAGTTAAAAATTTCCTATAAAAGTTAGAGGTCTTCAAATCACCACAGCCTGATGAAATACATCCTGGGATATTCGAGGAGCTGACTAAAGAGATATCTGAGCCATTAGTGATTATTTTTGAAAAATCATGGAAGATGGGTGAGATTCCAGAACACTGGAAAAAGACAAATATAGTGACCATCTATAGAAAAGGGAAAATGAGCAGGCCTGGCCAAAGAGTTTGCAAGGCCCAAGGCAGCATGTTGACAGTGGCTGTGCCGCGTAACTGGGCAGCTCCCACCCAGGGCAGAGAGCGAGTGGCAGGGCAGGCAGTCACCAGGCAGCACAGGGCCCTGAAGGCATGGAGACCATAGCAATCACCTTGCTCTAAGGCCGGGCCTGAGAATAAGGAAAGCCCAGGGAATTACAGACCAGTCACCTTAACTTCCGTATCCGGAAAGATAATGAAGCATATAATTAAACAATCAGTTTACAGACACCCAGAAGATTAAAAGGTGTTAAAGAACAGTTAGCATGGATCTGTCAAGAACAAATCATATCAAACAACTTAATAGCTTTCCTTGACTGGGTAACAAGTCTGGTGGATGGGAGAAAGTGGCAAATGTGGTATATTTTGGCTTTAAAAGTCTCAGAAGTGTAACCATGTTAGTCTGTAACTTTAGAAACAACTTTTTAAAAAACAACAAGTGATTCTGTGGCACCTTACGGCACATCTACACAGCAGCATTATTTCGGAATAATGGACCTTGTTCCAAAATACTATGTGACCATCTACAAAGTAAGCCCGTTATTTCAAAATAATATTGAAATAACGGATGTCTTATTCCAGATTCTGTAACCCACATTTTACAGGGAATAACGCCTCTTCCAAAATAGCTACTTTTGTATAGTGTGGCTGCGTCTAGACTGGCATGATTTTCCGCAAATGCTTTTAACTGAAAAGTTTTTCCGTTAAAAGCATTTGTGGAAAAGAGCGTCTAGATTGGCACGGATGCTTTTGCACAAAAGTGCTTTTTGCGGAAAATCATCCGTGCCAATCTAAACACGGTTTT
Source organism: Apalone spinifera (assembly GCA_030068395.1). Taxonomy (NCBI): domain Eukaryota; kingdom Metazoa; phylum Chordata; order Testudines; family Trionychidae; genus Apalone; species Apalone spinifera. The sequence goes on from CM057845.1 coordinate 289,777,688, forward strand.
GCGCAAGAAAGCCCCGATCGCCATTTTCACCATTGGGGCTTTTTTGCACAAAGCAGTTCTTCCCTGTCTACACTGGCCCTCTTGAGCAAGTATTCTTGCACAAGAGGGCTTTTTCCCGAGTGGGAGCGTGAAAGTATTTGCGCAAGAAGCACTGATTTTGTACATTACAAAGTCAGTGCTCTTGTGCAAATTCAAGCGGCCAGTGTAGACGGCTGGCAAGTTTTTGCGCACAATCTTGCCAGTCTAGACGCACACTGTGTGTATAGACAGGGCAGCTGTAGTTATTTTGAAATAAGAGGCCTCTGAGAATTCCTACATGTGCCTTGCTGGTTACTCTGTTGACACTCATCAGAACTCTATAGTCCCCCCTTTCTCTGTAGTCTTTAAAAGTGCAGCTATAGAGGAAAGGGCTTGTGGCACACAACAGGCCCTGATAGACCTGAGCCACAGAGCAACAGCCGGCACAGCATTGGCAGCTTCCATAAGTGACTCCATTGCTCCTGCTGAGTTCTCCCCAGCTGCAAGGGAACTGGCAGCCAGCTCCCAGAACCCTGGTCTGGTGCAGAGATCCTGGCCTTCTTTGGTCTGGGGAGAGGAGGTAAACCTCCAGGATCTCTGCACCAGGTGCAGGAATGCAGATGTCTATGGCCAGACAGTTGACAGCCTGGGCCACAAGGGCCACATGCGCACCCAGGAGCAAGTGCACATGAAAGTTAAAGAAATAAGGCAGGCCTATGCCAAGGCCAGGGAGCACTGCTCCTGCTCTGGGGCAGCACCACAGGCCTGCCCATAATATGGCCATCTCCACCACAGCGTAGGGGGGTGGGTCAATCCCCTCCCCCATTGTGGACGCAGGGCTGGAGTCTCCCATTGTCACCTTACCGGGGGGCACAGCCAGTGAGGAGAAGGATCCAGACAAGGCCAGCAGGATTTCGATGCCCACCAGCCAGGAAGTCATTTTTTCCCTGGAACTGGTACCCCCCACCCAGGATGTCTCCCAAACATCGTTCTAAGCCAGGAAAGGCCCATCAGTCTGCCACCATCTGGGGGATGTTCTGGTCGCCTAAGTCCAAGTGGGTGAGGAGACACCGTAACCTCCCTTTGAGGTGGCTGAAGCCACCCTCAACAGCCATGCGGCAACTGCTCAGCTGGTGTTTAAGGTCTCTTTGGTGGGGTCCAAGCTTCCCATGTAGGGTTTCATAATGGGTAGGCTACATTGCCCAGGGTAAATATGGGCATGTCCACTTCCCTGACCCCAATGGTGTGGTTGAGGAAAAAAGTGTCAGCATACATCTTGTGGAATAGGCTCAAATTCTGTGTCTAGACTGGCCAGTTTTTGCAGAAAATCAGCCGCTTTTGCGCAAAAACTGGCCAGCTGTCTACACTGGCTGCTTGAATTTCCGCAAGAACACTGACTTCCTACTGTAGGAAATCAGTGCTTCTTGTGGAAATACTTTGTCCTTCCCATTCGGGCAAAAGTCCCTTTTGCGCAACTCATTTGCGCAAAAGGGCCAGTGTAGACAGGACGGCATTGTTTTACGCAAAAAAGCCCCAATCGCGAAAATGGCGATCGGGGCTTTTTTGCGCAAAAGCGCGTCTAGATTGGCACGGATGCTTTTCCGCAAAAAGTGCTTTTGCGGAAAAGTGTCCATGCCAATCTAGATGCTTTTTTTCCGAAAATGCTTTTAACGGAAAACTTTTCCATTAAAAGCATTTCCGGAAAATCATGCCAGTGTAGACGTAGCCAACGCATTATGTGCCTTCCTGAGCCATGCAATGTAAATGTCTCTGAACCAGCCCTTGTGATCCACAAGGGCCTGCAGGACCATGGAAAATTACCCCTTCCTATATATATACGCACTATGGTCAGGTTGGGGATGTGAGTGCCATCAGTGCCTCCCCTGTAGTTGAGGAAGCCCATGGAGGCAAAGTCAGTGATGATGGGTTTGACGTTGCCCAGGGTGATGACTCTCCACAGTAGGATGGCATCGATGGCCTTGACCTCCTATAGAATCATAGAAACATAGAATCACAGGATTGCAAGAGCCCTTGGAAGATCATTGAGTTCAACCCCCTGCCCAAAGTAGGACCAACCCTAACTAAACCATCCCATCCAGGGCTTTATCGAGCCAGGACTAAAAAGCCTCTAAGGATGGAGATTCCATCATCTCCCTAGGGGACCCATTCCAGTGCTTCACCACCTTTCTAATAAAATAGTAAAATAGTCAAATCTGCATGAGTATGGCCCTGACTGTCCGTCTCCCCACGCCAAACTGGTTCACAACGGAGTAGTAGCTGTCTGGAGTGGCAAGCTTCCAAAATGCGATAGCAACGTGCTTCTGGTGTGGAATGGTGGGTCTCATGTGGGTGTCCAGTTACTGGAGGGCAGGGACGAGCCACTCGCAGAGCTACAGGAAGGTGGCTTTCTGCATACAGAAGTTCTGGAGCCACTGCTGGTCATCCCACTACTGCATGACGATGCAGTCCCACCAGAAGCGGTGTTGCATGTTGTGCAGGGGAGGACGGAAGCGAATGTGGTGCATGAGAAGCACCAGGGCCTTGGTGAAGAGGTCCCATATTCTGGGCTGGTCATCATCCTCCTGCAGCACCATGTGGGCAGTCTTTATGAACTGTGCCATAAGGTGCAGCAGGAGGCCTAAGAGCTGGTGACTGCTTTGCAGCAGGTCCGGCTCTATGGTGAGAGTGCTGTGGTGTCCGCAAGTGTAACCAGAGCATGTGGCATTAGTTTGGTGTTCCTCAGGAGGCAGGCAGTGCAGAAGAGGAGTGTGAGACATGTAGAAAGGATCCTCTTTAAGCACAAGTCTCAGGTAGCCTCAGGAAGCAGCCACAGGAAGTGGCTGCTCTCCTGATGCCCTCCCCAGAGTACTTCTGGGGGGCTTTAAATGTGATTCAGGCTCCAAGCAGTGTGGATGCTCTATTTTGATATAATTCTGTGCTATTTCAATAGTGCCTTATAATGTGGATGCGCTCTTTCAAAATAGTTATTTTGGGAGCTGTTATTTTGAAATAACTTATTTCGAAATAATTTCCCAATGTAGACATAACTTAAGTGTGAATAAAGGAGGAGAAAGTATTATTAGAGAAAAGATGCAATATAATTGAGAAGCCATATGTTTTTAGCCCTCCTGGTGTTGTTTTATCTCTTCTCCATCACTTATTTCTTTACTTTTTTTAAGGTTATGCCAGTGTTGTTTAATACTGAGAAGGCAAAATTTTGTCCAGTCACAAATACTAACAGCCAGATCCCAGCTTGGTTAAAAAGAGTTTTGAAATTTGATAATGCCAGGAAGTTGTTGACCCCTGATTTAGCTGAGTATACTGTGACTTACTGAAAGTCAATTGTCTTTAATTTTTTTCTAACTAGCTGGAGTTACCCGGCGTTGTTCGGTCCCGCTCCCCACTGGCTGATTCGCTCCCTCCCCTCCCCCACCAGACCTACTTCCTGCTGTCCGGTTCTTCTCCTGATTTCCCTCAGCCAGCCCCGCTCCCATCAGCCACCCCCTTATTCTGATCTCCCCTGATCAGCTCTGCTTCCCACCGGACACCCCCCTCCCCTGATCTCCCCCGGCCAGTCCCGCTGCCCCCAACCTCCCCTACCACCTCTACTTCCTGCCAGCCGCCCCTCCCCCAATCTCCCCGGCCAGTCCCACTGCCCCCGACCCCCTCCCCACCAGCTCTGCTTCCCATCGGCCACCCCTCTCCTGATCTCCCCGGGCCAG